>JAHXZK010000040.1:0-346895 GCA_020975415.1 Calonectria hawksworthii | reverse complement strand
AACCAGCAAAGACAACCAGTAAAGAAATATATATGGTATTCTAAATAAAACATCCTCACTTGCCTTTTTATGCCGCAACCTTAGCCCTGACCCAGCTCTCGAGACCACCGCAAGCAATAACTTCTTGGCACCAGCTTGGCAATTCGCCGTGCATGCAGGTGGCTTGGAGTGTGTGTGGGCCATGAAATCTTGGTGGCACAGGTTTGACTTGGCAGAGTGGACGATCGGCATTGCGAATAACAACTTGACCTCTAAAATATAGCGATCTTCGGGAGACGCAATGAATTGGGAAGCAAGCGCTTTGTTTGATTCGCGCCCGATACCCCCTGCCAAGATGGACCAAAACACGGACCAAAAAAGATGGATCAAAATATGGATCAAAGGCTGAGTTAAAACAGCCCTCCTCTCCAACACGTCATCTCCCCTTAGATTGGAACTAGACCCGCCTTATAGACGCGAAACCGGGCCCTGTCATGGGAATACAGTTAAGAATAAAGATTGAGTTGGACACGAAGGACAGACCTCCGCCCATGTCCCGCTCCGCCCCTTTCCGCTCTGGTGGGAAACGGTAGAACGCGTGGGTATCCGTACGCATCGTTACCAATTGATCTGCTGAAAAGCGCACGAACGCACTCGTGTTTCACCTAAGCACCAGGGCTTCGCGCCGACTGTCCAACGAAGCTAGTGTCTTCTTGGCATGACGGGGCCATGTCACGGTCGATCGCTGATACGCCCTGGGAAACCCTTGCGACGCGTGTCTTGCTGGCCTTGATGTCTCGCTCTTCACTGTCCACTTTTGACACACAAGGTGCCCCATCGCAGCGCTTATCGGTTTTGTCCATTGCGTTCAGCCGCCTCTGAATGCCGCCTCCGGGTGGGCAGCATGAAACAGTACGGTTTCGTCATCAACTAAAAAGCGCACGGATGCTATTTTTGGAAACCCGGTGTACTGTATTCACAAAAATTAATATGGGGGGGGGGGGTACAGCTCGGAGTGTACTTGTTCCCTGCAGACGGCCCGTTTCCATGTTTCCGATAAGGATACGTCTTGTAAGCGAATTGTTCAACGCTATCAGTCGGGGTGGGTTTGATCGAACTTTGGCCTGCGTCACCACGCCTACCCTGTAGCGTGCTTCATTTCACTTTCGGATGAGCCAAGGTCCGATGAGCCGTCTTCCATCAGCACGCAGGGGAGCGGACTTGGACACATTGGCTAGCTATTCTTAGATTGAGATTCGCTGCATCCTTGTCATATCTTCCCTCTATCACCAAAACCAAGTATAGCCAGTTGCGGCTGGGGACACGGTAAGTTTCGAGTGCTCATGGACTGCACAATTGTCCCAATCTCTTTCAAAAATCAACTTGGGTTGACATGCTTCGCTATCCTATCCTCAACTAGCTCTAGATGCGGTGCGAGTCTCCTGCATCATCTAGTTCTCGGCACGTCCATTACTGAAAATTGAAACCAGCCCACCCATTGGTCACGCAGCTATGCAAAGCACCTCGGTACGCTGTCAATCCTCCCATGTAGTTCAGAGCCTCGCGCGTCTTTCCCGGAACATTGGCACCCATGTACCACGTTGTCTCATTTAACGGCAGCAGCGTCTTGTTGCACGCCTCATTTGTCTGGCGGGCCCAGTCTGCCTCTGCTTCAAGGCTGGGCACGATGCTGGAATAACCCTGGGTTCGCATGTGCTTCAGCGTGTCGATGATCCAATCAGCCTGGATCTCGGAAATGACGGGTCCAATAGCCATTGCTGTGGGGCTCTGCGGCCCGTACAGGTACAGCAAGTTGGGAAACCCAGATGTGGCCAGGCCTAAAAAGGTTCGGGATCCTGTGTCCCATTCGCTCGCAAGGTGCTTTCCCTTTAAACCCTTGATATTTACCCTCTTGAAGCAGCCAGTCACTGCGTCAAATCCTGTGGCAAGCAAAAGGGCATCAAGCTCATGAACCGTACCATCTGCCATTTTGACTCCGGTCGGGATGATCTCATCAATCGGGTTCTTCTTCAGGGAAACCAGGCTGACATTGTCTTGGCTCAGCACCTCGTAATAGTTCTGTTCCAGCGACGGACGCTTGGTTGAGAACGGGTACGGCGGGTCCCAAGGCGCAAGGTTTTCAATCAGCTCGGGGTCGTCCTTTGTGATTCTCTCCCGCACCTTGTCGCGCCAAAAGTTGTAAAATAGCCGGTTTGCATCCAGGTTTGTCATGAAATCAGAGTAGTTGGAAGTTGTCGGCGCCCAGCCTCCCTGAGCCCAAAGATGTTCGAAAAAGGCCCTTTGCTGAACGGGAGTGTCATCCGAAGCCTTTTTCGTCGTGATTGGGTAGGTGAACCCTCCTGCGGTATCTTTCATCTTCTTGTAAAGTTCTGAATATCCCTCCTTGCTCGGTTGTCGTCCTACCCACGATCTCTGTCGCATGGGTATCGCGCAATTTGGAGATCTCTGGAAAACAACCAACTTTTCTGCGATGGCTCCCATCTCCTGAACAAGCTGGACCCCGGTGGCTCCGCTTCCTATGATGCCAACCTTTTTTCCTCTCAAGTCAACTGGCTGTTCAGGCCATTGAGATGAGTGGCATGCGAGTCCTTGAAATGTCTCAAGGCCTTTAAGCTTAGGAATGAATAGTTTTGAAGCGAATCCCATTGCTGGAAGAAGGAATTTTGCAGAGACCTCCTGGCCTTTGTCTGTTGTGATAGTCCACTCCATCTTCTGAGAATCAAAGCTTGCGTCCGTCACTTTGGCCCCAAAGTTGACGTCTTTGCTCAAATCCCATTTGCGATCGACAAAGTCAAAGTATTGCAAAATTTCCTGTTGGCTAGGATATTCTTGAGTCCATTCCCATTCCCCCCAAAGCTCGGGGTCTGAGTATTCGTAAAATGGCGTGTTGGTATCGACGCGGGCGCCGGGATAGCGGTTGGACCGCCAGACGCCTCCTAGGCCGTGGCCTTCTTCAAAAATTGCTGTTCGAAATCCTTGGTCTCTTAGCTTCTTGAGCAAGTAGCAGCCTCCGAAGCCGGCGCCAATGACGATGACGTCCAATGGACGAGTATCCACGTAAGAAGGCATGGTGCACAATATGAGTTTGGGCGAAATTAAACTTTGAGAAGGACAATTTCACTTTGTTTTGGAATCCAACAACTGTCTATCCCCGAGGGTCACTCCTCATTTATGTTTATCGTTTGCATGCTATCAATCCCCGATTAGGATATACTCTTCCCCTCACTAGCTGTGGCTTGCATGTGACGGATGATACGCGGAGTAAGGCTTCTCGGACGCAAGATACGCACTAACGCCCTCCACGGCCGATATTGATCGGATAGATTTCCAGGTGCATCAATAAAACCAATCAGCGTACATTTCGAAATCCCAAAATGCAACATTCTGGCACACTGCCCTTTCTCTGCCGGCTAATGGTCCCGTAGGCCGTGTTCGTGACTTATCTGTGGGTCCATCTACGGATGCGGTTCCCGTAGCGCTAGCCATGAACTAGTGTGGGGAAGGGACGGGGTGGGATGGATTCGTCCTCATGATCCCCAAGCATATGAATGGTGTAGCAAATCCCTTTCCCGAGCACGGATGCGTTACCCGACGCAGTGACAAGAAGGATGCGAGAGAATAGGAGTCAAATATTAGCCGGCTACGGTATCCGATGTCTGTTGGCGCGAGTTGAGGTCCGGCGGGTACCCGCTCATCGGTTCACTTTCTAGCCCGTCCCAGCCGGTGCGCGACGAGATGGCTGAACAATTAAACACTTTGACTCGGTTGTCGTTCGCCAGTTCCATCGAGCTATTAATCACGGCTCACCATTGAAGAGTACCCGAGCCATTCAACGCTTTGGCTCATCCTGTTGTAGGTTGCGATATATTATGACCCATTTAAATTGTGGAGTAGTTCATCACGTTTTTGAAACCAGGGCAGTCTGTATATCACTCTTGTTTACCTAGAGACGTCTCGGAATCATCCAGCCCGAAAATAAATATCCTTGTATTATTTGTACACTATTCAATCTTTCGCTAGCCCGCTAAAAAGCATGTTCAGTTAGTTTGATCTGGCGTCTCACTCGTAGTTGGCAGCGGCCATTCTAGACTATCTATATCTAAAGTATTTGCAAGTTCCATTAGCTGCTCCACACTGAGCTCGCATTGAAACCCGGAGTCATTAACAAGGTTGGCTTCCAAGGACCCTGAGTATTGGGAGGAGGCCACAATCGATGTATTAAATGCATCGTGGCGCCCTAGTTGCTGCTGATTCCATCCTTCCCCGGGGTTTACGGATCCTTGATTCATGGGTAACTGATTGAGCTGGCCCTCAAGCATTCGTAATTCTGCATTTATCATTTCGGCCATTCTATTTCCCCTTGAGCTCATTTCGCCAAGTATTGCACTGGAGCGTTGAGACCAAGGCAGAAAGTCAGGCAGCAAGGACGGAACAATAGATGATGCCAGCAATAGGGCTATGGATGAGACAAACGTGGCGTCGAGGTCAAAAGGCAAGAAGGTGTCTGAGGAAAAAGTGTTAGTACAATCGACCGTCCAAAAATGCATTTCAACTATGCAGTTACAAACCTAAGAGTCCCTGGTTTAGGAGAGCTGATAGAATCCTCAATATCTGGCGAGAGGATTCTATACATATTTGAAGCAAGCCTCTTACGCTTTCAGACTGAAGCCAGTGCATTAGGTTCGCCTCTGAATGTCCAAGCCTAGACTGAAGAAACGTGTAAAGTAAAGGTCTGGTGGTAAGTACAATACACTAAGATTTGTCAGCTCATATGGAGAAAAGCCAGAAGCGTGACCAGTGGAGGGGTTTGTTATTTCGACCTACCTGATGATGTTGGAGGTGCAAATGCGCAGCAATACGAGAAACCCCAGACATATTCTCATTGGTATGGATTTCGAAGCAATTGTTCAGTCGATCTGCCACACCAGCAATACTTCTGAGAACAGACCTCGTTGCCTCGAGGTACCGACTGTCGAGTTGTCCCTCGATGCCGTAAATAGCTAGAGAAGTTTGTCAATAACAGATCAACAAAAGGGTTTTGGGCCGACCAACTGTGTTGAATTCGATGTAAAAGTCGACCAATTTCGACTTGTATAGGCAAGGAGTTCTTCTCTTGGGAATCAGTTGGGGAAGTGGGATATAATGTGTTTACGGGCTCCTCCTTGATCGCCATTGGCACCCCCATTGCAGAAGCCAGATACCGCTCGAGTACGTAGACGGTCCACCACATCTTTCGGCATTTTTGGGCATAGGCCTCGCCTAAATGGTGGCTCTTCATTTCCGTATGCATGCCATACTCGTAAGCCACGGTGACAGCTTGAACGAGCTACTTCGTTGTTAGTGCAGAGCGACGAGAGACCGACTGTTAACTCACAATGCGATACGCAGCGGGTCGGCTGTTGAGGGATTGCAGGTAGAGTGCTGTGCAGCAAAAAACTTGCATCTTTTCGATTGGATCATACTCGAAGAACGATAGATCGGGCATTAATTTCATGGCCTGAACAAAAAGCTCCGCGCCAGGTGGCTTCTGCGATTTACTGACCTGCACCACGAAGGCCTTACCAAACGCCATGATAATCAGGTAGTGAACGTACCAAAGAGGCGATACGTTCGCCCTCCCCCCGGCGCTACTGTGGAAAAGGGCAAACTGATCCATGAAATACTCATCATCGATTAAAAAGAAGAGCTGGTCACAGTGGAATTTTACCGTGTTGATGAGATGGATAGCAAAATCCCTTGTGGGCAAGGATGAATGGTTGAAATCGTTCTCGCTTAGCGGCGCTCTGGATCCATTCCAGCCCAAATCATAAACATTACCGTCAAATAATAAGTTTTCAGTGGGGAGTGGTAGGCCAGTAACGGCTTCATACGTCATGGACAATACCCTTCTTCCAAAGGACCAGTTGGAAGATGTTCCCATGAAAACTGGATAGATGGGAGATATGGGGTTAGTAGATGAATGGCATAGGCGGACCGTGAAGGACTAACGCATGCGACCATCTGGACCTGGGACCCAGTTGGCTGTGTGAAATGCCAACGGATTTGTAAGAGGTGCCCTTATGGAATTATTTGTTTCGTGCGGCTCAGCAGGTGTCATGTAGGATGGTGTCGTAGAAGTGTTGTCAGTCGTAGTGTTGGGAGATGGTGGTTTGTGTATAGCTAACTCTGTGCTTCCAACTATGCGCGCCATGTTAAAATCACCATGGGTCAGACGATCATAGTTTGAGCAACTTACCAGAGCCGGGGTCTCTCAAATTTTCCGTGGCCATATGGCTTGACATGCCATGAACCGGGTCCTTTTCAAGGGCTGCCAACCTGTCTTGGAGACTCTTGAGGTATCTGCAAATCGTCAGGACTGGAACTCGGCTCATTCTTGGATTGTACTGACCCTTGTGTGACAAGAACCTTTGGAGATTCCTCCCCAAACTGGCACTCTAAATTCCGTTTCGCGCATTGCAGACAGGGATCGGAACCGCTGCATTTGATCTTTTGTTCGCGACATCTTCTACAACTGCGTGCAGGGGTTAGTATATCCGGATCGCTCGGCCGGTACAACAGACAGCTTACGCTTTACGAGCTCGCTTTCTGCCTCTCCCGTTCATTTCTTCCAGAGAGGAGATGCAGCGATGATTGTTACACCAAAATTGGCTCTCATACTTTCAAGTCGGAGAGCAAGCCCGACTCGGTCGGCAGAAGCAAGCGGGGTAAATACACGGGCGTTGGGCGATTGGCCACATCACGCGTCAGCGTCCCCACCACACGGTCCCTCAATCAAGATACCGGTACCAGGGTGAGACTAGCATATCAATTGAGATAAGGTGCGAAATTTAACTTCCTGTTCTCAACTACTGCTTAATTCCTTACTTCATGAACTTCTTTTCATCAGGCAAAAAAGTCAATGTTATCACCTGCTGGGAAAGTCGGCGAAGATCGAAGTGCTTTTGTGTTCTTCTGAAACATTATGCTTGAGGATATGTTTTGGATAGGATTAAATCTTAAGTAATGAGGGGCAAATTTTATCTGTGATTCATAAGGGCAAAGTTTGTATGCCCGTTGACTGCATAGGGATTTAAGTTGATTGTTCTTTTGGTTGGAGCAAAGAGACTTTCACAGCCAAACCTATCTTTGCACCCTCTTTGTATGGCACCTGTGTGGCCTGGTTCCTATCTCAGGCAAGCTTCTCAGCCGTAATGGTTGCATACAAATACTGAACGCAATCCCAAATATCCCTCCCTCCATCTTTTCACTTTTTCCAAACATCGTCATCATTTACGAACACTCCACCGCCATGTCCATCAAAATTGAACCTGCTAGCATTTCCATTTCCCGACTGCCAGTCGAAATTTGTCTCGCCGTTATGGAGCTATGCAATGAACCAAGGAGCCTGCGGTCCATAATATCGACATCCACGATGTTTTTTAGGATTTTTAAAGCGCACCAAAATCATCTTCTCCAAGGACTTGAACTGCGACAAAGGTTAGAAGATGCATTTCTACCTGTAGTCATGCTTACAGTCCGAGCCCGCTACATACACGATGCATATGGCCATTTAGGGGCAGGCCGTGTGAGACAAAGAATAGGACCCATTTTGGCGTCTTCTCTTCCTATAAATTATAGGTGGATTTGGTGGCCAGAAAACCTGACGGTACTATGCGCAATTTCAGATCTTCTCGATGAGGTTGACCAGTTCATCTTCCAATTTGCTTCCAGCGCTTGGTTAAAACTACAGGAGGTTATTTTGCACGGTACAGACCTTTACGCCCAATGGAAGTTCGGTGATTTCAAACCGATTCCCTTGGCCCTCTCCGAGAAAGAAAGATTTCGGCTTCGGCACTCAGTTCTTCATTACGAAGCCTATTGTCTGTTATTCCATTATAACGGGAGTACTCTATTTCAGGCCGAGCGAGACTTCCACATGGAATTTCTTGACATAGAAAGCGATCAAGACCCTTGCCGAGGAGTTTGCCGGTTTGGCAATAATCGTATTCGTGGAGATATTTCTGTCATATTTGACTACATGTGCAGTCAGCATAGCATACAGCTGAATGCTGCTACAAAAAGCTTGGGGTTTGGAGAAAATTGTCTTTTCGAATGCAAGGCAGATTTTCTTCACAAGATACCCAAAGTAGAGTCAGGCGAGAATACTCGCATAGCAACAACTTCGATCCAAGGTGAGTCCTCTACCATACATGCAAGAAGAGTTGGGTCAATTATCAAGCTGCGAATTGGAAACCTCAAGGATCAACAAAGATATGTCTTGTCGCTCTGTTCGCAAGGCATCCGACCCTTGCTTCAACTCAAAAACATGAATACATTGAACAAACAAGAGTTTATTTTACAAAAGCTTTCCCAGATTTGCGTTACTAACCCCTGGGAGGCTGAGAATCCTTTTACCACGCGATCTCATCCTTCCCATCGGTTCTTTCATCGGTTTTGCTCTGAGATCTACCAAGTCGAGTCGCGGGACAGCCTGGATCATGGTTTTTTAGATGAGGAAAGATTAATGAAGTTTGAGACTCTCGTGTCCCACATGCTCTCTGGAAGCGCCTTGAAGATACTAAATTAAAACTATTAAATCTAGCCCTGAAAATCGCTTGGAACAACTCAGCATGCTGCCTAGCACCCGAGTGCTATTCTTTGGACTCTCCCCTATCCCTTTAACGGTGGTAAGCCTCCACTCTTCATTTTATCTCCCCATCTTTTTTCCCGCCAGTCAGGTAACCCCCTGTTTTGGATTAAATTTATTTTATTTTATTTTATTTTATTAAAAATAATTAAATAAATAAATAAAGTTTATATAAAAATAATTATAAATACTTTTTAGTAAATATATATAAGAAGCCATAGTTCTAGGAGCTACTTTGTGCCCTAGAAGTCATTCGAATAAGCACCTAAGAGGCTAGCGTAGAAAGGTGCTATACAAAGCACTATGTGGAAAGGTTGGGTTGGATTGGCTGGCTTATTAAGTCTCAGCAGGTACGAATAATATAATTTTGGCAATTTATAACATTCAACTTATCCCTCAATGTGAAGCTATTGAAAGACGAGCACGTCCCTCATCCAAGTGGGTTGAAGAGCGTCATGTTTGCATTATAACTGGTCCGCAAAGGTGTTTAACCATTACGCGGAACAAAGAATAAATGGTGCTCCGCGTAATTTGGGTAAACGCACGCGAGAATGACTGAGATAATTGACAATTTGCACGTCTAGTTTCGACTGTCCATCGGCTACCAATGGACCAATGATCATGTTCCTTGGATAGCCTGATGCGGCATCAGTTGTGTAGCACATTATTAGCATCCAGTAATTATCAGTTATAGGCTTGTTTATGTACATAAGACATGAGCAGTAAACTAATGGTTAAAGCGAACCGGTGTCTTTCAGCAATATACATGGCTAGGCATTCCCATCAAATCCCTCTTATTTTTCGTGCAACAGTGTAGGCGAATTAGCACGCAGAGGCCACTTGACCGAGGCAGGTCAGGTAGCCATCGCTGTTGACGGAGATTTGCTCGGCTGCACATTCGTTAGTGCGAGCTACTGGAGAGCGGGTCAAATAATTTCTTACCTAGGTCAATGCTGACGTCAACAAGCGTGCTGCTATCAGCGTTGAAGCAATCACACGCCAGTGTGGTGGAGCCTCGGACGTTGGAGAGGTATGTGCAGAGCTCCTGAGCATCGACACACTCGTTGATGCCGTCGCTCAGCGAGGCGGTAGATGGGGAGAAGTTTCCACTGTAGATTCAGTTAGCAGGTTGTGGAAACAGGCTTTTTCGGACGCGGAGCAATGGCCATATTGTAGTGAAGGGGTGGACAGAAAACACATACTCAACCTCCCAGAGGAGACTGCTGCCGTTGAAGGCAAGGCAATCGTTCAGGTCAAGCTTAGAGCAGACCGAGGCGCCGGCGTCAGATGAGCAAGAGGCAGTAAGAGCACGTCGACCGTCGGTGCTGGACCAAGTAGTGCAGTCCGAAGTCCAGTCGGCCGCGACGAGGGTGGCGAAAACTGAAAGGATAACTGAGGACTTCATTTTGAATAGGTAGTTATTAAAGCTTGAGAGTATAGGCTTTGAATGGTTTCGAACAGAAAGTTTTGCTTAGAGTACCGGCTACGATAGTTTATATAACTGCCGTTTCCTGCCCATTTACACCAAGCAGATGGCAACCCCCTGCAACGATGAGTCCAAAACCAATAAACTTGCAGGATTGTCATCCTGCGGGAATCGGACTTGGCCCAAAACGATGCTCATATGGGTCCCCCACCGACCCGATTCTCGGGGCCTCCTGCCACATTGAGGCCGCGCGTCGGGCCCACATGGGCATGAACCCGAATTTGTGTCGTAGGGCTGTCACCAAGTGACCAATTGCTTACACTGAACTTCTTTTCTGACATAATCGTGGACTATTGGATTATTTACAGCTTCAACCCTGGCTCGAGTCCACGGAGCTTCCCAACCGCTGTTCCTTTTGGGGCTAGCCAATGCCGAGTCGAAGCCTGTCTGATCCCAGAGCCGAACGGCCGGCAAATCCTTACACCGGCATTTCTACGGGGCAGTTTATGTGAAACTAGGAGGAATGCCTGCCGGGTCGAGCCTCAGACGACGACAATCCATCGCGTGGACAGGACCGTCGGCGTATAATCTTACCCGACAATTCGCATGAAGCTCGAAGTCGCCGAGAAATAGCGTTGGGATTGCGGTGAGTCCAGAGGCTGTGCCGCAGATGTAACCCACGAGATGTGACGCTCGAGGTTATGATGCCTGTTGGTTATCCCCAAAAACCCCGCCTCTTGTGCCACGAGACTGGTAATCTTGTGATTCAGCCCTGGGATGTGATAACATGCACCGTATTATTGCCAATATTTCATTCTCTGGACGAGTTGTTTCCTTTGTTTTTGCTATACAGTCTCGGAGTAAGCGAGATGAGAGTACTGAAGGAATTCATCCCGCGCTCCCGAAACGTTCCAAACCTAGGCTAATTCCGCACTAAATGCCCCGCTGGAAAACTCCCGTTATATCCCCGAAGCTTGTAAATAGAGCTAAAGATCCTTCAGCAATTACCGATATCAGCGGCCGCCCCTGGCCAGCAGGGCTGACAGCCAGTCGCCCCAAAAAACTATTCCTTGTTTGTTGTAATGCAACGGTGACTAGCCGTAATCTATCAAATCATCGATAAATGGGGAATAGGTGCACGGCCACCGCCGGTGCAATCACCTACACGGTTATTGCCTTCGGTATGTGGGGGAGTAATTAAAAGGAAATACCCATATTTAGGGCCTGCCTGGTTTCCCGTGGCACGATGTTTGTTCTAGCGTTTCCACAACGGTGCTGGGTGTCACATTTTAGTCTACTTTTTTGGGCATGGTTATCCTGAAGCATCGACGGGTTTTTGCCTCCATCGCGAGGCATCTCCGTTGACGCTTTTCCAATCTACAGTTGCGAGTCGCAGGCATCAAGGTCTCACAAACCGCAGGCGCAGGCTCTGACCTTCTTTGGAAATCTAGCAGGGCTACATAGTCTTTCATTCTCATTAGAAACCTGCCGAATCCACCGAATCCACCGAACCATTAACTGACAGCCATTTATGCACCTCAGACCTTGATGGGATCTTAAGACTTTAACTTAAACCTATTTGTGTGCTTGCAGTCATATAATCTGGTCGGGACCTGCATGCATAGACTTTAGGCGTTGCGAACTTCGCGGTATGCCCTTCAAAAGTCTTTCCGAAGTCAATTGTGCATTCGTATTCGTACCGCCCAACTTACGTTCAATTACTGTTTACCAAGGCATGAGCGATTGCCTTCATCATTGCTCTCATCGATGCGTTGCATTGAAATCCATTGTCAAGATTGATAGAAATAATCAACTCAGTATTCAGGAACAAACCTATTCGCAGAGGAATAAGAAAACTGGGAAAGAAAACCTGATACATTTGCCATTGGCGGCTTGCTAAAATAATATTGTCAAGTTCCCCAACGCCCTGATAGATCTAGCGCTTGTGATATCTAGACATCGCAAATGGAGGTAATGGCTGAGAGGGGTGCAAGTGACAAAATTCAGGTGTTACTGGGCTCACTTGTGGGTATGTGTGGGATAGAGCAATTAATCTCCCCTGGATGGCCCGGAAGCGGGATTGTCCGAACATGCAATGACAGGCGTGTCCATTTCAAGGTTTCTGAATAGAAGGTCTGCCCACGAGCATCCGGCTCGTCAATACAATTCCCAATCGCCTGATGAAAAGAAAGTGACGCGATCAGGACGGCGATGGGTTGCTAAAGGAGTCAATGGAATGATGCAGATAATCCGACTGCACCGTCCAAGCGGATGTGCTACAGTATCAATAAGATTATCCGCATCGGGATTGGCGCATGTGCTAAGCTCTGGCGGCTTAGAAAAGCACAATCGGGGTAGTGCTTTTGCAATTTCCAGTGATTAATCCGCCTGATCGCAAAGCTGTTTGGTTTTCAATCACTTCATGAGCTGCCGCAGAAGATATGAAAAAATTCCTTGCAATGGTTTTGTCATCCGAATGCATGTCACTGCAATCAACCTACAGCAAATCAAAGCAAAATAGTATTTGAATGTATCATGAATTTTTGTCAACTTGGGATTCCTACTTAGCATCGAAGTTAGGTCGCGTTGCCGATAATCTCCTGAGCGTCTGAGAATGGCATTCAGATCACGCGCAGAGGATCATGTGTGGCGGAGCTTTCAAGTGTAGAGAGCCTTGTAGAAAGCCCGCTACTAAATAACCGGTCAGTATTTCCACTTCCGGTGAGGCGCATGCTCGCTTACTGTTCGTCACATGCAATTGCTGCCTCTCCGCTTTGACCCGCCATTGTTACTGCCATCACTTCTATTAAAGGCCTCATGGGCGGACGTTGATTCTTCGAGTTTGTCCTCGTAAGATACAGCGGATCTACGATGGCTGATATTACGCCGACGAAGGCGTGCACAGTTTGTGCTGACCTGTACTTTTTCCCAATATCAGGGGTTGACCGCCATGCACGTGAGGATTCCAATTTTAAAGTGCTACCGGATCGCTCATCAGCAGAAATATTCAAATCTGCAGCGAACGGGTGTTTCTGTTGTAGTTTGGTTTCACAAGCGGCTCGTCTACTCCTCTTGGGAAGCGCCGAAACAAAGTTTAGTATACAGCTATACAACGAGTACCCTTCGGAAATACACTCCCGGAATGTATTTACAGATTACAATGTGGTAGAAATATACGCTTGCCCCGGTAGGTTACAATATAGTCCCACCACTCCAGAGTAGGAAACGAATATTAGCTGATTAAGTTTGTTTTTTAGGGATTTCTGGAACAGACTTCCCTCGTTTAGCCAAAGATGTACCTATGAGTACGGACTCATCCGAATCAATGCATTTTATAGAGTATTGTTACCAGAAATGCCTCAAAGAACACGATGAGTGTCGAGAAAGGTCACATCAGCTCCCAAAACGCCTGGTGGACATTTCTACCACTGATTACAAACTGGTTGACCTGGACCCCTGTAATATCGACACGGCTGGATATGCGGCATTGTCGTACTGCTGGGGCACGAAAGGCCACCCCATTGCTACCACCGAAACTATGGATGAATTGAAATCATGCATTCCACGAGATAAGATACCTGTTGTCTTTGAGAATGCAGCTACTATTGCCCGAAGACTAAATATCGGTTATCTTTGGATAGATACCTTGTGTATTATCCAAAATGATGATCAGGATTGGCAAGAGGAAGCCGCAAAAATGGGTGATATATTTCAAAACGCCCTGATTACAATAGCAGCTTCATCATCTTCAGACCCCTATGACTCTTTCCTGGTTGATAGAGATACATTCTTCCAAGGGATTGGGCTAGACTGCGGATTTAATAACAGCTTTGCTCCCACGACATTTAAAGCCAGACGTAAAATTGCGCTGGGAATGCATACCAAGAGCCAACAATCTTTGAGTATCGATCCGCTTGATTCACGTGCTTGGGCATACCAGGAGAGGGAGCTTGCTACAAGATTGTTATCTTTTACAAGAGGAGAAGTTCAGTGGAAGTGTAAAAGATTGCGATCATGCGAATGCCGACTGATTTCATTACCAACAAAGTCTGTTTTTAGCGCTTGTCTAGACAGATCGAGAGACAATTGGAAAGCCAGGTGTTTCACTGACTGGCACCGGGTGGTTGAAGAATACAGTTCCCGAACTCTCACGTTAACCAAGGACAGGCTTCCAGCTATTAGTGGACTTGCGGCTAAGTTTGGTATGATGACAGAATCCAGCTATGTGGCAGGACTTTGGAAAGAAAATCTCCTGGATGATCTTGCCTGGCAGCGCTCTTCACGCAATCCCTTGTCAGCCTTAAAGCAGTATCTATCGCCTAGCTTTTCTTGGGTCTCGATTCCGGAGCCTTCAAATTATCAACTTGGACGGGATCAATACCAGGGATTCAGGATATATAATTCGAAATTTCTTGACGCTCATTACAATACTCTGAAGAGAGCCCCATTCAGTAGTGTTTCCAGTGGATCATTGACCATTGAAGGTCCTACTATCACTGCTCAGCTATGCAGCTTGACTCCAACCGACGCCGATAGTTACGAACTTGTCATCGGTAACTTGGTGTTCAAACCTAATAGACGTCAGAAACAACGTTGCGAATTTTCGATTGATGCCGTTCTGATACATACCGACGACGCGAGAGCTAGGAAAACAGGACTCCCGAATCGAAACCTGCAAAGGGCTTTTGGAGATTCATATCCGGGCTTCGTCAATGGCTCAGTAAAGCTTCTAAGTCTCACCACTATCAAATGTGACCTGCAAGCATACGAAAACTTTCTTATATTGGGGGAGTTGAGTACTCAACCAGGGACATATGAAAGATTGGGCATAGGCACGGGCAAGATGTATACAAAACAAGGAGACGGGCACATACCAGAGCTTGTTAAGCCATTCATGTGGCTCACGCTAGCCTCTGATAACGAGCTTTATCTTAGTGATAAGGTGATTCGAGAAGTGTTTCATATAGTCTGATGATTATGAAAGGAAATCGTGGCTATTAGGTCTACTCACGCAATGAGGTATTTTAAGAAATCTAGCTCAAGTTTAATCCAGATGATCTTTGCAACGACTTTTACCAGAGACAGATTGATTGGTGCAGTCGGGATATTCGCATTGGACGGAAGACATGTTCGAAAGAGCTCCTAAGAAGGCGTCGAGGGTGTTGTGAATAGAAATATGACTCTAAAGTCAGAGGAATGAATGATTAGAATATTTGATGGACAAAGGCCATAGCCGAGGATAAATACCAGAAGTAAGCCCACGTGTTGAGGCTGACTAACGAAAATGAGGGGTAGGAGTTCCGGATCCAGTAGTAACGGAAAAACCTATCGGATGTGCTCTCGTGATGTACATCATGGTTACACCGTGAATCTGCACTCCCGCACCAAAAGGACCTGGAGAAGGATTGCTAATACATAAGGCGGAGAATTATCACCTCTTCTAGATCAAATGGTTCTACCATGCTCTTTACAATAGCATTCTACATTGGTCTATGCAATTGATTACAACACTCGGTCTATCGCTGACAAATTATTCCATAGACTAATCGCGGAGTGTGTGCACTCATTTTTGAATTTTTGGTTTGTAGGGGCATCCACGTCGTAATCTAAAATAAGTGCATAAATTATATATGCACAATCACTTAGTGATATGTAATACATGGAATATTCTTTTTGGAAAAAATCATGTCCTCATACGCGCCAGCAAATTGAACAGCCCCTAGGCCCTCAATCCTTGAGTATACCTTTGTGTTTGAACTTCCTCAATGTCAGATCTTAGGTCACGGGAGGCTCTTCTATTGGGTCTTCATGGGTTTGCGAGATAGATATTCAAGCCTTGAAGTGTCACCTCAAAGCTTTTCTTCAGCTTATATTTGACCATTATGACTCGTACAGGCCCAAAGGGTATTCAAGTCATAAAACTGGGTTTTCGTCTTCTCGCTGTATGGATCAGATCTAGACGATATGTAGAAACAATTTATTTATATACTGCATGCTACCCTCCTTAACAAATACCAACCATTTGGTCGGGCCGATGGATACAACTACCAGGCAAACTTCCAGCGCCAATTCTCCGAAACATCTGAAGACCCTCCTGATGCGAAGAGCTGACTGGCTCAATTATCAGGACATAGTGCGGTTTTTCGTCAGACATAGCACCCGCCTTTTCTTTTCCAAGCACCACACATTTAATGCCTTGAGGCGGAGAGGGTTCTGGACGGTCCAGGATGATTTTGACGTTTCCTCCCAAACTAGACGTCATATCAAAGTCCTTGGCTTTAGCAATCAACACTAGACTGTCCGGTCCTGCGCTGCTGTGAGAATTATCGGGCTTGTCGCTGGCTACTGTTGACCACGGCGAATCCATTGGCTCCCATTTAATGTTGCCAAATTTTGGGGTTATATAGTCGATGCCCCCAGCATATGCCATCCAGGACCAGGATGGCACCTTGAAAACAGAACGGCCTTCGGGAAATTCGATGGGGGTCAACCTGTCTGTATCATCACCACGACACCACAGCAGGCTTCTTCGAAGAAGACCAAGTTTGCGGCGACCTTTACTCTCTTCGTCAAAGACACCAAATCCTCCGTCGACTTCGAGAGCGGAGAGGATCCTTTCCTGGATTCCATTTATAGCCACAGCTCGATCTGCTGCGTTTGACAAACCAAGTCTAGAAAATCGTTTGTAGAGTTCTTGATATTGGAGGATCTTTTCGCCTTTATTTGCTGTCATTACAAGCCGAGGGAAGTTGGGGTCTCCCAGGAACGATGCGATTTCGCTGTATATCAGAATTAGAATAAACGTGAGATTTGAGTTGCTTTCATAGTTACTTAGTCATCCTCGTCATTGTCTCGCATCTGACACCATCACCACACTCAAAGTATGTCTGGCTATCAGTAAAATAGACAGTACGACGTGCCAGAGCATGCTCTTGAAGAACCCAGCCCCTCTTATTCAAGGAACCGTCAAGAACATCACCAGTAAAATTATCAATCATCTCACAGATATAAAACGGGGCGTTGGACCCTTCTTTCAAAGTGACCGAGAGTCTTTCTGCCCGCGATTGTAGAAATCCGCCATCATGTCCTGGCGCGCGACTAGAGGCCAAGACACAGTACGCACCGCTATAGACATGCTCCATCAGTTTGGCTTCTTCTTTAAAATCACCATCAGGGCCCTGGATAATACACAGGGAGTCTATCCAAAGGTATGGACATTCAAGTGCACGTGTGGCTGTGACGGCATCTTTGAATGTAGCTGGCAGGTCGACAAATCTAATCCCAGTTGTATGACTTTCTAGGTTTTTAGTTGTGGTGCAGAATTGCTTGTCAGGGTCAGAGCCCCATTGATGAGACAGAGCTATCCATCTTCCCGAATCCTCTGGGTTTGACTTTTTAAGATAGACTGTCCCTTCAGGTGTCTTTCCGACAGACAGAAGTCTTGTCGGTCGTTTATTGACTAATGGAGACTGGTCGGATGGTCTCAGAGGATTTTGGCGGCAGGTCGAAGTTGTATGATGGGTATCGCACCAATGCAGCCATTGTTTGATAAGTTCAAAATAGGTTTCCCTATGGCTGAGCGGCAGTTGGGAAAAGCCGATCCGAATATTCCTGTCAATTCTTGTTCTTAGGTCTGCAGATAAAAGGGTTAGAATAAGGCAAATTGATGCCGTGTCTCGGCGATTATGGCAACCTGAAAACATCTGTATGTATACTTACTGGAACTTCGAAATATTGATAAAAACGGGTTTCTGCCACCGTTTGCAACCAGATCCGATTGAATTCTTTCAAGGCGTAAGCCAGGGAGGTCAACAAGACTTCTTTTCTTGCATACTACCCATAGCAATATGCATAATTGGCACTTCTTAAGCTTGAAGTTCTTCTCCAGGTAACGCAAGCTGTAGTTGATATTGAAGGCAGTTTCCCAGATCTCGGTACGGAGTCTCTGGCATTGCGAACATAGATCATTTGCTGCAGGAGATTCGGGAATACAAAGACGTTTAGATCGAATAGAGCCCATAGCCATTTCAGCAAAGGCGTTATCCACATAAAAGTCCCAGTCAGTCTGAAGCTGTATTTAGGTTACAGTTAGTATTTTAATTATAGCCCAATACTGTTACAATGTTTATACAAATAATGTCTTACTTTCTATAAAGTTTCTTCAGTAGTGATGTCATGTCCTAATCTTCACAACGCGTACTTACAGTCTAGACAGCCAACATATAGTAGGTAAGAATCAGTCAACTCACGCAGATGAATAAAGCAATCAGTTTAAACTTACGCTCTAGGAATTAAAAATCAGTATTTTCAATTAAAATGTAGTTTTATCAGCGACTGTAGGGAGTACTCACACCCTGTTATATTGACAACTTGTTAGCTGAATGTCTGTGATTAAAAACGTTATGCGATCAGGTTCAACTCACATACTGTAGCTGAGTTAGAAAAATAAAACTTCAAGCACTTTTAATTGAGAAGACTTACAACCTATCATATATAGAAGGTTAGCACCAAATTTAGTTGACAGCTTTTACATTGTGTTCTGGACTAAAGGGTCTTACAGTCTTTCCCTTGGGGCATTTATGTTAGCTAAGTAGTTATTAAATTATGAAGTAGAATTTGCAAGCCTACCCCTTCGCTCTTTGGACTTAATGATCGATCAACATTGAGGTCTGAAGCTGGTTTAGTTAAATTCCTAGTAGAGCCATTATTGGCTGAAATGCGAATACTCTGAGTCTTGAATGTTCTTAGGTCCGGTGGGGTGGGCTTAGGGTTGCCTGAGAACCAGTACTTGTCGTCATGATCACTTGAAATGACATCCATACGAAGTAAGAACTCCCCCGCAAGAATGCGCTTTGGACCTCCTCGGCCTAATGGCTTGATCGCAGGCTCTTCCTCGACGTCCGTATTCGGTTGAGTTCCAACGGCATCCGAGGTAACGACGATATTTGGAATAGGTCCGACGTCGGGTGGGTTGGACGGTATGTCGATTGAATCCAATCGTCCTTCAGTACCGAGGCTCCCCGATATGTCATGCGCTGCTAGAGAGGTTGTTCCTGGAGACTCTAGATATTTGGCCATGTGCTCTGGCAATGTTACCACTAGAAGGCAGTCTCTCACAATTTCCAGGAGATTCCCCAAGGCTGTCTCTCCAGGCTTACATAGCGGATCCTTTTGCATGTGGTCCATCCACCGAACTACGGCATCATGGACACGAGCCCCCATTCCATTACTTTTGTCTTTCGTGATCTGATAAAATGTCGCGAGCTTCCCGTAGTTCGTCACTATGCATGCGTTAAATTCTTGCAGTATATCCCAGCCATACATCAACCAGACGAGAAACTCCATAGTAATGCATCCCATAGCCCAGATGTCGTATAGCCGGGATCGCCGGCCATCAATAAGCTTAGTCTCTTCTTCTGGCGCTGCGTAACGGCCAGTAAAAGAGCTGGTAGTCGTTCTAGTAAGACGGAATTCAGTACCGATGTTGTGTTCCTTTGCCAGTCCCCAGTCTCCGATTTTGAGTGTCCCAATAGTTACACTTTTTGGATCCTTGAACCATAGTATGTTCTCAGGCTTCAGATCCCCATGGCGGAATGAAAATCCATGGTCCTTAGGGGGATAGTGGGCATTGTTAATCGCTGCCACGAGCCCCTGGATCTGCTTTATAGCCCCTTTCACGAGATCAACTGTTAAGCCTTCGCGAGGGAAATTCTTCCACAAATCTTTCAAATTTCCCCCGTCTGCCCACTCTAACATCAAGTAATGCTCCTTATCCCCGCGCCGAAATGCGGTTAAGAATCGTAGAATATGCGGTTGGTTGAGGGCATTCATCTTCATCAATGCATGGGCCTCCTTTCCCCACGTAGTCTCGATCTTTTGGCCATCGCTTTGCCCACTTTCAATTGCTTTGATTGCAACGAAGTTCGGAAATTTAAAATCCTGCATCAGGTTAAAAGCTATTGACTTGATATTGATGTTCATCAACTCACAACTTTAGATGGACCGATGAGATGAGCGTGATGTATTTCTCGCTTGGTCACCACTGCGAATGCTCCTCTGCCCGCCTTAACGTACTCGTTCATGAAAGGAAGGATGCAACCCGGCAAACAATCATTGTTAAGTTTGTCCAAATCGAAAACAGGGGCTATGAAGGCCCATTGCTCTCTGCAGAAGCCCTTGATATTGAACCTATTCCATGGGGTTGAATTGTCATCTGCATCGTCATTTTCATTCGTGACGGCATTTCTGCCCTTTTTCCAGGAATCTTTGTTGAGAGGAAGGTTTTCGTCCGAGATCCCTTCTTCCATGAAATATTTCATTCCATTCCGAAGCTCTTTGTGACTCATGCCAATAGATAGGGCGGTGGCAAACACTCTCTTGGAACTTCCAAATATGAACTCTACCAGCTCATCATTCTCTCTTAATTCATTTCCGTTCGTATTAAACCACTTCTTGATACATTCTCGGTTTTTCTTTTTCTTGAGCCACTTCTTGACGGATTTCTTGGTGATAATTTTATCAAGCTCCCCTTCAGGAAGGAACTGGCGGTCCAAACCTGCAACTTGCGGGTCGAAGGTGCTTTCGCAAAGTTTTTCTTGAATTTGATCATAGAGGCCCATTTTGTGCATGTATTGTATAATTTCCTACCGAATTTGGAGATAGTACGTGTTGAAATTCATCTATCGTGTTTATTGGGGCTTTTTATTGACATAAGATGAGCATTCCAAAAGTTCAGAAATTCGAGCTGCCTGTTTGCTTGAAGTAATGCGTGTTGAGACACCACTAAGACCTCAGAATATGAACATGGCGAGGTAGCTGGGTAGCAGGGATTTAAATACTTAATGGTCAATGAGCGGAGATTAGCCCCGCTACACGGAGAAGGAAAATTAGTCAGATACTTCCAACTAAATGTTAGGAGCGTGGGGTCTTGAAAAATCTTACGTTTCAATCGTGGGACAAAAGCAAATTCACATGTTTATGGGTCATTAGTTGGTGGCGCAGATCCGTTTCCAATATACCAACCCGAAGCAGTGAGCTCCACACCACCGGATGATTTCATAATGACGCAAAACAGATATATATTGCACCGTGATTGGCCTCTTTTCTCTTTATCTAGTACATGGTTACACGCATGCAGCAATCGTCCAATTCTGATGTGCGCATATCTCGTCCAATTGGTGAGTTCATTACGGTCTATTGCCGCTATCCTACCCTGCTTGCCAGGCTTGCTGATCAACTGAACACAGCCTGCCAGTAGATACGATGCAGATTTAAATCCCTCATGTCAGCATATCACGCACTTGCAGATAGTGGCGTGACACTGATAGAACGCAAGGCTCCAAGCCAAACACCAATAACGCAGATCTCAAACTTTCACATACATACTTGGGCCAAAATATCTCTAAACCTATCCCGCTACTCGTCCCGAATCATCTGGTCGACTATACTGGCAAGCTTGAATATCATTCTAAGTAGCATTAATTTATGATTAATAAGTGGTGTCCAGTGGAGTGGCACGAAGAAATTCACCGGAGAAAGAGGACCCGAAGCTGTGATTGTGTATGTGTTGTGTGTAAGCTATTTAAGAACCATGTCAGTAAAGTTCGTGTAAACAAAGAAGAAATTCCTCACCGTTATTTGGAAATGATTAACTCCAAACTTGGATTTTAATTTTTCCGCCAGCTTCACTGGGTCAATATGATTGACCGGAATTTCTTGAGGAATTCGCGTCCCAAACTGTGATGGTGACGATATAGTCACTGCAGATGATGCCGGCGACTGGGACCCCCGCTGATTCCTAAATACTTTACCCAAAGGCGACAGAAGGCGGAGAAGCATTGCTGTGGATAATCTGAAAGCGGCGATGGTGTTAGCGATGGGGAGACTGGATAAAGTTGGCTTTCGACCAAAGAAAAAAAAAGAAGTTTGCTGAGATGACGCCTTCTTATAAATTTCGATCGCACTCTTGTTCTTTTTCTACTTTTTATCAATGCTCACTAGAGTTATGACTGAGGCAAACTGCACGCACATGGTTGCCTACCAAAAATGTAAACCTTTTTCTGTCTTGGCTGCTTTGAAATCAGGCGAACAAGGGGATTTAGATGTGGGAAAATGAAGGAAAGAGGGGTGTGGGGGCAGCTTACATACCCAAACATAGGGTGCGCACTTCGTGTATCACGGGTAGAATACAAATCCGATGGTGGGTTGCCTCATACGCGGAGGCAAACGCCCTAACAATGCATCCTACCCAAAACAGAAACGAGGTTGCCTACAGCTGACAAGTAGGCATGATCTGCATCCAACCAGAAGGTTACAATGACAATGCAAAGGAGTCAGCTGCACTCAGCCTTCTGCATGTCTCAGCCTCATTCTCAATGAACAGGTTACTACCCCGTAGTCTACGCAATCCCCTGCTCTCTCAGCTGAATCCGATTGTCGACGGCATGCTCCGCTCCCATAAATACTTACAAATCTTTCAGCTTCCGACTTATCTGTGCTGTTGCTCGTTCGTGAAAGCTGTATTAGGTGGTGGTGGTTACAGAAACTAGAAAGTAGTGGCGCGCGTGACCACAGCCCTGTTTTTACATGGAATCGTTGAAAGATTCAACTCTCGCCGATTCATTTATCGTTATATTAAATTGAGGCCTTTTATTATTCTTGATTTATTTACATATACCTCAAACTACGTAAAATCACTTAACCGCTTCACTGTCTGACTCCAGCTTTCTGTACCGAAAATGCATCAGAATACATTTGATCGAAATTTCTCTAGAGATTCTTCACTCATCATTACTATTTCACAAGATGAGGCAAGTGTTCCGAATCTATTCGTAGGTGAACAAAATCTCATCCTAGAAGAACCCACAAGACCCCGAAACGGCAACCGTGTTGCAGAACGTCAGGAGCTTTCATCACGTACTTTTAAATCTAGCAGCGCTAGTAAGACGTAAAAAGAAATCATTGACTAATCAAGTTCATGGTTTCTCTCTCTCGATTCGCCACGACGGCCGCCTGGAGTCTCCGGATTCAAACCGCACGACTTGCCAAGTTCCAACGTCCAAGACTGGAGGAGGGCGCCTCAAGAAACGGATATGTAACGCGATTTGCGAAATCCCTGAAGCTTCCGCCATTCGCCATCCTCTTGGGTTTCTCCCCAGAAGCAAACTCGACAGAATAATCAATCATAGGGCTGTAGAAAGAGAGCTATCAAAGTATGAACATCCCCACCTTAGTACAATCGAACGATGGAAGAAAATGCATCAAAAAGATTTCAAAGAGGACATAAGCAAAATTTTCGGCGAAGCGACGCAGCGTGAGTCGAGAGATGCATCGCGCTGCTGCAGGGAAGACGACGACCAAGTACTGAAAATGTCGTACCGCAAGATTCTAGCCACCTTAGTCTACATAGACTGGCCAGCTGGAATAAAGTCATTTCTCAAAGAAGGTATATGCGATAATGATTTACCACTATCCATCAGAAACCACCATTCTGGTTCCTGGGAACTCCAAAGCCACGACTGCACGCGCACGCGATCACTAAAAGACTCTCGGAACTGGAGCCAAGAGACTGTACGCAATTTTGAAAAAAGTCAGTGGATCTTTCTCGCGCCTCAATTTCAATGCGGTCCGCGGAAGCATGTTCCTCATGCCAATTTAACCAAACAAATATTACCCTTCATCAGTAAAACCACGCACCATGGAAAGGGCGGGTTTAGCCAGGTTTACAGAGTCGAGATTCATCCAGATCACCACACATTTAATACATTTGTACGTCGTGGCTGCCTTTCATTTCCTTTATTCAAGCCCCGATATTCCATGGCTCCCTCTTCTATCTATCCTTTGCAATAGACCATCGCTCATGAACGAGGATTTTCTCCAACTTACCAACTCAATAATAGGATCAGCATTGTAAAGTCTTCGCAATCAAAGAGCTATACTCGATGAAGAATCGTGATTTCAATCGAGAGGTCCAGATACTCAAAAGATTCAATAACAATAGTAATCCGCATTTGATATCACTTTTAGCGACATATAAACAATTCGACAAATATCATCTAATCTTTCCCTGGGCAGAAAAAGACCTCTTCCAATACTGGAAGGATACATCACATCCTCAACCCGGCCAACGTACCAAAACTCTCAATTGGCTGATTGGACAATGTAGAGGGATTGCGGATGGTCTAGCTTCAATTCACTACTACCCAACATTGTCCGGTGACTCACTATTGCAGGCAATCACTGAAGGGGTCGAAAAGAGCTCATGCTCGCCAACAGACCAGAATTTCGATCAGCTGGGCAGGCGGGTGTTGTTCGGGCGGCATTGCGATATTAAGCCAAGCAATATTCTTTGGTTTCCGGATCCGAACACATCAGTCAATGGTAACAAAGGAATCTTGAAGATCACAGACTTTGGTATCGCACAATTCAGCCTAAAAAGTGAATTAGATGGGCAAACCAGCGGCGAAATACATCAATCATACACCTACTGTCCTCCTGAAGTTTATGTACCAGGCCACGACCCATTAATTATTGCTTCCCCCGATATATGGGCTCTTGGCTGCGTCTACTTGGAATTTATCACATGGTGGTTCGGCGGCTGGCCACATGTAGAGTCGTTTACAAAGCGGCGATTGAGTCCCGACCGCCACAGCATTCTCCCAGGGCTAGCATCAGACAACTTCTTCACAACATCGCAAGACCATGACACAGGAATGCACAAAGCCCATGTCAAGGGCGCTGTTTCAAAGGTGAGATCCTTCACCTTCAAGATTTAGGTCCCTCGAAACTGATCTCTAACACACGTTACTCTCAATAGCACATGAAGGATTTATTGGACAATCCAGAAGTCCATGAGAACGCTAAAGGTTTTGTCAAATTAATCGAGGAGGGGATGCTGCATGTTGCGCAAGCCCCAGCAGGGCCTTACAAACGTGGTCGAAGATCTGCTAGGGCGATTGCGGAGACGCTGGCCACATACTGTTTTTAGGCTATTAGGCTAGATTGTAGTAACATATGCAAATAATAATATTGGATATATAAAAGATTCTTTTTTACTCAGTGTGATAAAATGAAATAATGTGCTTTCTCAAGTCTACAAAATAGTCCGCTATTTTAGGGTTTGAGTATTTTCCACATAGCCTTCTGGATACATCACAGTCTAACACATCCCCACGTGCCCCATTTTTAGACAAATTCGCGCGGCCACCTTGAATCTGCATTCAGATAGATGGATATCCCGAATATCTAATGATACGAACTTTAAACTTCGTTCCGCTCAATCATCTTGATACAATGCGCTGCAGAGTTTGCCCAGTGTTAGAATATGGGCTCTTAACCATACTCACTATTTTCGCGCTTCATCGATCGGGCTGGATATCCCCTTTGTTTTATTCGTTCTAATCAAGAATAAATTGCCTATCCTGAGCATTCATTTAATCATTGTCCTCCAATAATCACGTTTGCTTGAACAAAATTCCTAATCAGGAAGAGAGGCTGGTTCAAATAAAATTATTTCTTTTTCAATATTCAAAGCGCACTAGTTCCATCGTAGGTCAGATACCCTTCCTGGCCGGGAATCGGGCTCTGTGTATCGTAATTATACGCATTCGTGGTGTTGTAATCCCACCAGAAGCTAAGGTGTTGCGGGTAGCTCGAGTTGTATCCACAGGTTTCGATAAAGTCGGGCAGCGACTTGGAGACCAGCTTGGTGTAGTTTACCAAGGAGCATGAGAAACCGGGGCCATCTTGACAACCTGTGTAAGGCACGACGGCTTCGTTGAGGATAAGGCGCACATAGCTTCCCTCCTCCGTCACAGCAGTAGCATTACACGACAGGCGCTCAATAGTCAGATGGCCGCCCATGGGCATAATATTTCCAATGCTGTATTCGTTGGGGAAGGGGATGTGGTCAAGCGGGAGGTCCTTTGCAGGGCTGGAGATGCCAAGTGCCGCAAGGACCGGGGTGATGTTTGTGTCGTGGCAGCTGCGCCGTGTGTTAGTAATCCAATCCGCCACAAAGACTTTGTGAGACGCAGGCTACTTACAAGTTCCACAACATCTTGCCAGCCTCCTCAGGGCCCTGATTCAAAACAGTCAGGCTGGCATTCGCAAAGACAGAGCCGACTGCCGCCACATTCTTGTCGCCAGGGCCAGCGCAGTAATAGAAGTTCAAATCCTGGGTGTATCCGAAAGCAACCCACTCATCCAAGGTGAATACATCAACCCAGTCCGAGTATCCGCGCACATTGAGCTCATATGCAGACATTTGCATCAAGTTGTAGATGTCGGAGCTATTCAGGCTGAGTCCTTGGTTCTGTGCATTGATTCTCTCGGCGGCCACATCGAATTGCGGCTGATAGTTGGTGAGATTGCCACAAACAGCTGTGTCGTCGTCCGTTAGGCAGGATGGCGTCAAGCTATTTGCGCCCATGTACGAGTATTCGGGGATAATGTTCAACGCAACCACATCGGTATAGTTCCAGCCGAAGAAGCCCTCGCCTGCGAGACCATTGTCAGAAATGTCGCATTAAGCAAAATGAAAAGCAGCTTACCAAACTTGCGGGCGGTCTGGACGATGCGTTCATAACCGCTCGAGAACATGGGAATGGTCAGGTTTGCCGCGGTGGGGTCCCAGAGGTGGCCGTAGCGAGCACCATAGTCGGTGCCATGTCTGTAGCCATCCAACAAGCCCGCGTAGGGTCCATTGAAGGACTCTAGGCCCAAGTTTTGCTGGTTGGGGATGAAGAATTGCCAGCGGTTGAGAAATTCCAAATCATTGACCCACCTGGAAACGTTCGAGCCATAGATTTTATCAAGAGAGGTGACGAATTTAGCACCAATCTTTGGCTCGGGCCAACGCTCGCCGTGGCGCTTCAGCATGATAACCTGGTCAACTTCGCACGCAGCTGGCGGATCTCGGCCAATGCCATACGACTGGCGGTTAGAGTACGGACCCTGGCCGCCAACATGCTTCAACACGGAATAGCCTTCGGTGAAAGATTGGTCGTATGGCGTGTTGAAGGGATAGCGACCGTAGCTTCCGGGCTTATTGGGTGTGTGGCCGGCAGCGAACGGGACTGCGCTACCGAGAATAGCAGCCAAGACAGTTGTGAGCCGGGCCATTGTAAGAATGGGATTAAAGTTGGGTGGCTGCCGTCTCGGTGTAACCTCGTTCAGCTTGGCGCTCTTTTTTATACATATTCGACCTTCATCTACGCGGTTGGATCACAATTTCCGATACCGAGATGCTCCATGTGGGCACAATCTACAGATTACAGCATCTCACGACCATGTCATCATCGATGACAGGGTAAATGCGCTATAAACACGGTTCAAGCCACGCCCGATCAGCGGGGATAAGCCGAAAAGGTCACAAAATTCAGCACGTGCCCGCTCTGGAACGTTGCAGTTTAGCTGGCGGCGGGGTAATTAGACTCGCTCAGTGCCGCATTCCCGGCCATTCCAACTAAACCGTCATCAAAACACGCAAAAGTGGCACGCCGAAGCCGGAACTCCGCGTTGTTGTTGCCCTTTACCAGCCTTGAAATGACAGGGAAAATAATTCCGTCGCGTTGATGGGATGATTAGGCGAGATGCGAACAACGTTGATTGGTCCATTGCATCACCCAAAAGGTTGACTACAGGTAGAACATGCAGGTAGAACAGGCAAAAGACGAGAAAAGTTTAATCGAAATTAATTATATTATGCAACTACATCGAGTAGCAACTGCATGCTAAATTTGCGACGTAATTATTTTCCGGTGGGCTTGGCAGTCTTCTTCTTCTTCTTGCACTATCCAGGAAAAAGAAACTCAGTATGTGTGCACAAAACCAACGAGGCCTTCTTACCTTGCCCCACGCTCCCGGTGGAGCATCCTTGGCCATTACACAGTGGTACTTCGGGCAGCATTCTGCCGCAGGGAAGATGGAGTAGTTGCATTTTCCTCCAGCTTTGGCGCACTTCGGCTTCTTGGCTTCGGCTTGAGAATCAGCTGCCACCGCGGTGGCAGCTGCGAGCATGAGGACCGTCATGAATTTCATGATGACAATTTGCAGGCTCGGCGGAACAAGGACGGTGAATTGAATCGATGTTATGGTAATTGCCTGTGAGCACCATCATGTGGAGCGGTGACACGTATTTATATGCTCACCTTGCCCAAAGTCCAGGTCGAAACTACTCAACGCCTCCCCGATGAGGAATGCAAGATCTTTTAAGCAGCATTCCAGCTTATGGGATCTGTTTTCAGCTGAAATATATCGTCGATGGTGGCGTTGATTAGGGGGGTCCAGAACACCTGCTCAACGAATTCAACGTTCAAGAGACAAATTCTTGACTTACACAAATGTACTAACGTGATTAGAAGGCTGTTTGCGGTTGTCTAGAATGCGTTATTTGGAGCATGCCGGACGGTTGTCTCGGATGTCGGCATGAAGAGAGGATTGCATGTATTATTCAACGCCGAGGGGCCGGCGTCTTTCACCGAACGTAGAATTCCTGATAGAAGACTCAATGCAACTCGAACTCACTTCCTTTTGTTTCTTGGACCAAAAAAAAAAAAATCTGCCCAGGGGGAAGTGGAAAAATATTGACATTGAATGCATGGCATCGTACCAGTTTAAATATGAAGCCCGTTGCTTCGTGTTACCCTACATCAATTCCACCCTGCGCACCGTGTTTCTCTGAGATGGTGGACCAGGTAACCACTCTTATCTTATCGCTCAACTGAAGGCGACACCTTCCGGGCCCCGATTATTGTTAGAAAAAAAGGAGCCGTGGGCGATTGGAAAAAAGAAAAGGAGAAATCCCCAAAAATGAAGTTCGTCTTGCGTGATCTGGGAATCGAACCCAGGGCTCCCCGACGTTGCTCGGATGGCAACGGAGAATTTTACCACTAAACCAATCACGCTTATTGGTTGGGATTTGGTGATGATTGCGACATGAAGAACCTGTCCCTGCGCAACGAGAGCGGGGTTTCTTATCGGCCACCAGCGCTAGTCTCATTAGGGCATCAGAAATCATCTCACAGAGCACGGTGCCTGGATGCTGTCAGCCCAGTGGACGAGTGGAACTTGGCTTTCCTTCATATTGTTTTCTCATTAACTAAGCCGAAGCGCCAGCCTACAAAATTCATGAAACAAATTATTCCAGCTTCAGCTCCCCATCATGGTCTGTTATATCTTCAAGTGGTTTACTCGTTCCAGCATCAATCATCAATGATATTTAAAATCCACCATCCTCCGGTATCTGTTTTGTCCCCACTTACTTCTTGCAAGCATAGGCAGTGATCGTAGCAGGTCCCTTTGCGGTTATAGTGGTTGTATAATGAACGACTGGCCCGGCACCAAGATGGCGGACAGATGTGGTCAATGCTTTGCAGCCTTCGCAGTCAACCTTCTCCGTCGTGGTTTTCGTGTGTGGATAAATCGTCTTGGTGGGACCAAGAGTAAAGTGAGGGGTGATTGTGACAGTCTTTGTGCACCCAGCTGTTCTCTGAGCTAGCTTGGGCGCATTGCGGGTACCTCGAGCGTTGAGCTGGTGGCCGTCAGGCAGCGCATTGCCGGTCGCCATACTGACAGCGACGGTCAGGGCAATAAACGTGGCGCGCAGTGAGACGAGCATGGCTCTTTTTTTGTGCTGCGCTTGGTTCGGGATATTGGGCTTTGCGCGTAAAGTCGTTGGACATGAAGCAAACTCACTGAATTCTGGAGAAGTTGGACGGCGTGGGATGATGGCAGGAAGATGAAAGCGATTGTTACAGTGCATTGGTAGGGCTGGATACATATTTATATATGATGCGGGTAATCGGCACAAGAACATCATTTCATTCCCCATACGCGTGTTGAGTCAGCTGCAAAATCAACTTAGCTAGCTCTTGACTATCTTTCCCCGTTGTGTAGCCATGCCCAAAGGTTCCATCTTTAGTTTTTGGTCGGGTTTTCGCTCGACTGCGCGCTCAACCTGACACGCTCCGGCGGGTTCGACCCTGGGCTGGCCTGTGTTGGACTGATTGAACGGGCCCTCAAAGCCGCTTTGGTAGCGACTAAGAAGTGGCGACCAATGAGCTGCAATTGCCCCTGAGCCTCCGTGCGTGTAAAGAGGCCGCGATGCTGAGCTTGGTCTTGATACCGGAACTAATTGGAGAGCTAAAGCCAGCCACCCTGCGTTTTCAGTCAGCCTCGATCGCCTGAGCTGACTTAACATTCCAGTTCAAATTTATCCCCTTTCCCCTGCACAGTGGGCCACGGCATTTTCCCGTCATCTGCTTGCATGTCAAATTGTCGTTTGTTGCTTGTTTTGATGACACTTAATTGAATGCAGCCAGGGAATGAACATTGCAGGCTTGTTTGTATTTGTCTCTCGAGCAGAGCCGGCACGAGTCAGAATCATTTGAAAAAAGCGATTTATTCGATGCGCTATGAATAAGCTTGCTGTTCCTCGCCATAAGGACCATATCAAATGGACGTATAAAAAGATTCCAACGGTATGGCTGAAGTTTAGTTTCACTGGTGAACTGTTGCCAGTTAGTCTACCATAAAGATGATGGCGATAAAAACACTTGCTCCTGGCCGCCTAGAACTTAGGAAGTTGCATCCTGGCGTAGTGGAATTTGGCTAATCGCCGCTCTATGAACAATTGATGATGAGAATCTGAAAATATTTATTGGCTAACGTAGTTTTGCAACTGATACTATCTAATAATTTGAATCTAGAGATGAAATGACAAAAGAAACGATCTAAATCTCAGATTTATCCTCCCCGCCAATGTAATTTCGAACAACAATGCCGCCCTTCTCTGCGCATCCTCACAGTAACAGGTGTCCGCTGCATGATTGTTTGTGCCGACCGGCCGCACACGCAATCATATAGCGTGCTGTATTTATACATGAAACCTAGAATAAGAGGAGAATTTCACTCCAAAAGCAATGACAAAAGAAATAAGGAACCAGGAAGAAGGAGGAATATCCTCTACTTGGTTTCGCCGAGCCTCTTAATCATGAATTGATCCAGGAACTCTAGGCTTTGGTCAAGGTTTGATCGGAGAAGCGACTTGCCGGCTGTCATGGGTAGACGCTCTGGCGCAGGCTGCGAAAGGTAGTTCTTTGCTCGTGATCTGTGAGCGGATCGAAACAACTAAATCATGATATTAGCATAGTTCTTGAGCATGTAAAACCGGGAAGAAACTTACCCTTAGGCGCTTGACAATTTCGTCAAACTCGGCGAGCATCTGAGTCACCAACTCATCTTGGGGCATGGTAGATAGCTGGGCCCGGAACGAGTACTTCTCGAGCGCGTTTGCAAGGGCTCTCTGTCTGGCAGGCACATTGCGCTCCCTGTCAAGGAGAGGTAGGTAAGGGTCCAAGCCAAGGAATGCGTCGAGCGCCTGGAAAAGAGGAATCTGGTTTCCGCTGAGACCGTCATATCTGACCCATTCTCCGCTTGTCTTGTCAAAGTGGCCGACACCCCAGGCAAAGAAGCCCTGCACACGGGACAGCCAAACCGAGAGAGGGATCTGGCCGTCGTGCATGCGGTCGTAGTAGCTGCTGAGGACGTATCGCAGCTGTCCCGTGATTCGTGCCAAGTGTTGGGCGCATGCAGCCTTGTCGTCGCGCGCAAAGGCGATGGTTGCACGGACCATATCGTGGTAGATGGGCAGACCGGTTACTTCAACGTCGTAGAAGATGCGGGCGAATTGCTCCTCTCCCGAAGTGATCTTTTCCGACATGCCAGTGTTGATCTTGTAGACATGGTTACCGTTGAGATCGAAGTTGAGCACCAAGTTGCTCGTGTTGTTACCGCTGTCCGATGCGCAGCCAAAGTGGCGCTGGAGATAGGACCAAGGCTCCACGAGCTCGACTGGCAGGTCGACTTCCTTCTCGAGCTGAGCGACTCTAACGACGGGGATGGTGGCCCAGCGGAAGGCGTGGCGGCTTGAAGCGATGCAGCAGTAGAAAGCATTGTATACATCGCGGGGGAATAGGTCCCAGCGGCCTGCTTCGGCTGCTTGCATTAGCATGCGCACTTGTCCCATGTTGACTCTGTCGCGGAGAAGCTTTCGGAACTGAGATCGAAAGTCGGAGATGAGCGCCTCGTTTGCGGCATCGTCCAACGAAGCAGTTTCTTTGGGGATGAGGTGTGCGAGCTCAAAGTAGATGTCCTTGTATGGTCGGAGAGCTACTGGCCAGCGAGAGTGGTCGTGGTCCGCTCGTGGAGGCCATGCTCCCGCGCCATCCTTTTCGACTAGCTCGGCGAAAACAGCTGCAACCTCGTGTGTGTTCTTCAGGTCTTGGATGTCTGAGAGCATCTTTCCTCTTGTCATAAAGATGGAACTTAGCTTGCCGTTCGGACCCGATGCGGATTTGAAAGTGTTGGTAAAGAATAGTAAGTAGACGAAGACAAGGGCAATGGAGCCCAAGGCCCAGAGCATGAGTAGTCCCATTCTGTCTGTGGAATTCATGTTTGTTCTTGTTGATGAAGTTGTAGTATGATGAGTGACATGTAAGGAATTGCGAGAAGCAATACATCTTTATAACCAGATCATCCAGGCAGTGTCATCAGGCAACGAACCGCAGTTGAATAGTGAGATGTTCCAGTTGCCAGGGCTGGTAACAAACTTTGCCCCCAAAAACCTCGTACCCATGACATGACGGCTGTGAAATCCACATGGATTCAACGCAAGGTTGAAAATACAAAGCCGCATGATGTCATTCTCGTTTTTTTGTTGGTTCATTATTCAAAATGACTTGATTAAACTAATATAGTGCTGATTGTGCAATCCCGACGATCAATCAATCATAATTTTTCTCTTTCTTGTTCTTTTTTTTCTTTTTTTTTTTCTCTTCCCATCACCATTATCATTTTGACTTTGGAATAACCGAACTGCGCGGATAGGCAAGTGAAGAGTTGTGGGGCCAAGGCAGCAGAGGATGCTAGGGCTGACATGGTTCCTAACCATCGACCAATGGCAAGGTTCTCACCACTCCAATTGCCAGTCATCGGGCTGACACAGCCCCCATGACTTTGTATATTTCGGCAATAGTAATCTAATAATATCCCAATCACAGCCAGTTCCTCAAGGAGCCCCGGCTGCATAGCATTTGATGCCTGGGCTGCATCCGGCCCTATATGGTAAGTGGGGGCCGCCCATTCTACCGCGCTGCGGGGTCTGACGGGTTCTGACAGGCGCTGACAGGCGCTAACAGGTTCTGGCAGCGGTTGAACACCTGTTGGTCAGCTGGTGTTCGGTTGGTCCGAAAAAGGATGGGGCGGAGCGGGCCGCCTTCCTCACTTGCGCCTAGAATCCTATGTTGGCTGTTGCCGACCATGTTCGGCCACCAGCGCGACGTTTGCGGATTGGCCCGATGAGCTCAATTGGTGCACTGACTCAACGCCGAATCTGCCTGGACTAAGCCCTACGAGGTGTGCCATTCTCTTTACCGGCAACCTGGTCTCAGGGGTCTTTTAGGGGACTTTCGTCAGCCAAGACTGATGTTTCACTCCATTTTACAAGTGCCTCACGGATCTCCGGCACTTGAGACAGGTACCTTTTTTACTCGCAGCCGGGACTTATTGCCACCACGCTGGAGATCGCTACCACATCCAACTGCTCTTTGGAATTTACTGCTTATTTTCAACACAAAGTAAACTTTTCTAGTCGTCTGACCATGAAAGCCTGGGATTGAAAGTGCCTCGGCGGTACAAGCCGCGTGATTTGCGTGATTTGCCCGGCTACAAGTGAATCGTGACTCATGTAATTAAAAAATCCCCCATGTTCAACCGGCATGTACATTAGTCACAGATGTGTTGATAAACGGCATTCCGTGGCTACACTCGGCTCAGTCGGCTCAGTCGGCTCTGAAGATGAATGCTTCAGTATGAGCCTCATTGACATAATTTCCGAAACATGATGTCGCGCTCAAGAACTTCCCACAAAGGCTCACTCAGAGTCAAAACCACATCAAGAGAACTTGTCTTGTGCCTTTCCTCAAGCTCCTCCTCCGTTGGAAGAATTTTGGCTAATCCGTCTACACGCGTGCCGATATTTAAAGGAGGGGCGACAAGCACTGGCGGGATAGGGTCTCCATCATTGTCCGTATCCAAGTCAACTCCCGAATACATCCTGAACTTGGACCATTGAGTGACGATAAAGGTGCCCTTTCCAAAGGTGTAGTTTACTCTGATGCGACTCTTGTCTCGCTGCGCTGCAAGCCATCTTGTGGTTTGCACAATCTTCTCCTGAGTAGGCGAGCGCATTTCAAAATGTATCTCCTTTGCCACTTTCCATAGAGGTCCGGATGCAAGCAGATCATGCGAGAAATTGGCGTAAGGGCAAAATACGGCGTTGCCAAAGTAGTTGAGCGGCAAATTGAGACCCGAAGGGCCACGCACGTCAATTGAAGGCCAAAAGCCACGGGAAATTCGTGAAATAGCATCAGATAGTGATACTCCTTGTGATTGGAGTACTCGAAGGCGCGCGTTGTAGATAATTTGGATAAAGTATGCCGAGAGGGCCTCAAAGGTCGACACCCAGCCGGATCCATTGGGATCTGTCGCACACCGTTTGATTTCTTCAATGTCTTTGGTAGAAAACCTCAGCACGCGCCCGATGACAGGTGGCTCGGGAAGTGCAGTAGCGGATGGATCGGCAGTGTGGCCAGTGTTCTCAGTCGTCCTGTCGTCGAGAGCCCACGTGGTCTGCGGGTAGTCAAGAGCTGATTGTTGCTCCTCCAAAGATAAATCGTTTGTATTCGATAGATATGGATGGATGACCGGTGGATTGATCAAAATAGGTTTGAAAGATGGATCGTTGCATCCTAGGTCGCGGAGCTGTCGATAAATGTCGGCAAAATCCCTAACGAATTGAAAAAGGCCATGGGCATCGCAGACCATGTGATGGATAGAGATACCTAAAGCCATGCCTCCGCAGCTAAATCTAGTGCATTTCATGGAGAGAATAGGATCGCAGTAAAATGCCTCCATTGTTAGCCCTCTACTTGGCATCAAGGCTTGGCCGTCGCCTGGTAGATTAGTGAGGAGGATACGAGAGGATTTGCGATCAAGGGCAGCAATTCCATCCAACTGTAAAGTACACTCAGCCTCAATGAATTCTGCTCCTGTGCCCAGTTGAGTTATCTCATAACCGTTTGTGCGAGAGTCTCGGTGGAAACGACCAGTAAGGTGCGGATAATAGTCCAGAAGATGGGCGAGGGCGCGTCGAAGACGTTGACCCGGAATGAAATCCCCAATCGGAGTCGACAGAGGCTTTTTGTAAATGTAGACAACTTCAATTATTGCCATCGGATGTGCTTGTTGATCGATTGCCCCCAGCCGAAAGGGAGAAGGCAGCGCGCTTGGCAACTTCCCATCGGCACACTGAACCACATGGTGTATCGTAGTACTTACTGAAGACATGATGATAAACAGGTATTTGGCTGGGGATTATAATCTAATCAACTGAATGAATTTTGGAGGGAAGCCTAAAAATCGTCGAGATGATGTCGCTGCTTGATAATCGCCAATAACTGTTGGTTGAAAAAAATGAGAGTTCCGTCAGTGGTCGGGGAATTTTGCTTTTTACTCGCCTCGTATCAAAGGAATAATTGCTACTCGCCCATTCATATACTCAATCTATGATATGCATGGATTTCAAGTGGATAAGACATTATAGGCCTGCAAGTGAACTCACGCGGATTCCACGGGCGCGAGTCCAGAAACGAATTCTCGCAGCCCCGCTCCCGGGTAGTGCGGATGGGTCTTGTTTCCGCCTCGGCGCGGATCCGATGCTTGGGGCTAGAAGTATATACGAAGTGCAATAACATAAGTACTCTCCCTCGCCACATCGAGTACGTGAAATCACCAAGATGCCAACCAGAGATCGCGCTAACTGGAGCGACCTCAACTGGGGCTTGTGTTGTTGAAAGTAAGTAAGGTAGAAGCCCATTAGGCTGAAAGTTTGCTGAAGTCGCTATTCATAATGTATTTCCAAGTTGCACAACTATGACTTAGCATAGTGCACCCACAATGCACTCGCTCCCACTAACGCGATTGGCTTCAACAGGGGGATATATTCTCCTACTCCCGAGGTGGACAACCCTCATGCTTGTGGATTACTTTGTTTCTAGACGGTGGGCTGTAGGTCGGTATGGTATACCAACGGAATATTTTGTAAACTGAATGGAGATGATATCAACGCTCTTGCTTTCGGATCGTCACTAGGGTCGATTTTCGCGAACGTGGATTGCTTTTCATGCACTGCTGATGGGGTATCTGGCGCCACATGATTCGGCTAAGCCCAAGATCTCGCGGTGGGGCTGACATGCCGGGGTGTACCGAGGAGTCATCCCCCAAGCGCATGGCGCAGACATATCCTTCAATTAGGCAGGCATCCATGGATACACGCATATTTATTTTTAACAGTTTATATAATCTCCCAAGCGCAGAATACGAATCCTTTAATTCTTTTTATTTTTTTTTACATATTTTATCTTCAACCCGTATCGGCACACTGCCACTTGCGTTGGTCTCCGCTCAGACTACAGCCAACAAACAGTAACACTGCATGCCGCGCCCTCGAAATTCCTTCAACCAACAAGGATTCCCGACCAAAGTAGATCCCCTGCAAGGCTCAATTTCAGTATGTGGTATTGCGGCCTACATTGCAGGTTGACCGGCTAATCGGCATCAACCACATTTTTATCTATTCCTGGTCTAGCGTCCGCTGGTCTCCTGGACCTTTTTGAGGGGCAAGAAGCAGATACTGATGAGACAGATAACAATTTTTTAAAATATTTCGGAGCTAACAGCGGAAGTACATGAGCTCAATAGAGTTAATTATACCAAGTCTGCGTCATGCTTATCGCCTGGAATCATTCCATACTCTTCAACCTCATCAAGGACACCCTCAAGGACGCTAAGCCCTTTTTCAACTCCAAATCAGTAATGGTAAGAGCTATGCTAATCCGAATACGCTGGCCCATGGGGTAACATAGCACGCCCTTCTGAAAAGCCAACCTGGCGATATGGCGAGGCGTTACAGTCACGTAATTTGGCTTGATCATAACACAGGCATCGGCGCCGCGCCGGGTAGTTTGCCGCACTCACAATCTGCTAAATACGGTAAAATAACCGCTCTGTACCCGCTGTGTGATCTTTCGGTAACCAGTAACACGATAGCCCATCACGGCTTGCAACCAGGGTGTCAGTACACCATGAAAATGACCAGCTGTAGATTTCAAGACTCGATAACTCTATTGACATGGTGTAAATCAATTATGAAAATTCTTTTTTTATTTTATTATTTCAACACATACATTTCCTTGTGATTTAAAAACAATAAATCTATTTCATAAATTCGCTATCATTATTAGTAGCTTTGAGATCCCAGACCACCCAAGTCAACATGACAAACTCTACGCCATACATTTAAACAGCGGCCAAAATCCTTTGTTGACCAGCTAATGAGTATGAACCACTTATATCTACGGCCAGCCTAGAGTTCCACTCTCATCCGGCCGGCGCACGATAAACTGGACAGTCTTATTAACGTGAATGCGGACCTCTTCTACTTCCCTGCCTGGAAGCTTTCGTTCCGCAGCTGGCCTGTTGAGAATCTCTGCCTTCTCCCCCTCAAACCATCCATTTTTCAACACTGAATGATTAATCCCAATTTCATACGTTTTCCCATCCTCAAAACCGGTTGCATTTCTCCACATCCAAAACTCCGGGCTTGATTCCATTTTTTGCATCCATTCTTGTTGCGTCATGGATGATGAGGCGGAAGGGAAGAGGGGCTAGCCCTCGCAGCCGTCGATTTTACCTTCTACGGCGTAAGGCTTTCCGGGGTATAGTGTAATAAATTCATCTTGATTACCTTGGTCTAAACTTGAAATGTTGACAAAGGTGCAGAGATTTAAATGATTCCGAGATATAGCTTCACCAGTCTCAACGTCTTTAAAGGATAGACCATCCTTGGTCATGATTCGAACATCAAAAAGACCTGACGCAGAGCTCGGGAGTGTAATAGGGTGAGTGTGATCCAGAATCAAATCAACCTTGATGGAAAAGCAATCCCTCGACGATAGGTCCAAAACTGGCGAGGATGCGGAGATGGATGCGTTAATAGATGGCATGGTGTAATTGCACTGAGTCTCTGGGTTCGAAAGAAGGAAGATGATTGAGTAATTCGGTTGTCGGGGTTCAACTCTTTTATCTGTTAGGTGGGAGGCAGTGCACGATGATATAAACGAAACGAGAAATGACTGTGGGTGGATAATTTTCCGCTCCGCTACCACAGAAAGGCCGAGAATACGAGGCGCAAGGACTTTGAATGCAGACTCTCATGTTGCAGAAAGATGAACTTGCTCTGTTGCCTAGCATGGCGCTGGAACACTGAGCAAACCATGCTGATGTTCCGATTTCCGACAAATATCGCCATCAACATGAAATTCTGCCACCATAACGGCGCCATCGTAATTGGGATCTATTGATGTAGATTCAAGACAATTTACCTCTAAAAACTTTTACGAAAGATAAAGGGTATCAGAGAATAAAATGACAATATGTTCGCGGTTGATTGAGTGATGAAAGATATAGCTACCAACGAATATTAAAAATGGATTTTTTCCGGTCGGTCTTTTCCATTTCATTCCAGCTTTCATCATCAGCTTCCACTTCCGCCAAACCAGTCACCAGATCAACCTCTTCAGATCGTATCACCCATGGACCATGCCTTCCCGTAGTAAACTTGTAGCCTAGCCAAAGAGCCAGGAAGAGGGGAACCCCAATGTAACTTGTGAGGAAGCCACTGGCAGTGAAGCGTCCAGGGTAAAAGACTGTGAATCCATTGGCCAACAAGAGAAAGCTGTAGAGAAATAAACAGAGCCACGCTGCCCATGGCTGAATATGTGACCTGTACGGAACGGAAACGTTTTGGTAATTACATGCCTTGCGAAACCGAAGGAATGTGATGGCAGAGATGATCCAGGACAAGTATCCGGACGTGTTTGTAAGATTGATGAACCAGTTAAACACCTCTCCTGCTTCGGATCCACAGTTGAGGTAAGCCAATGGCGCAAAACAGCTGCTTGCAAGAACGGAGTAAATTGGTAGCCCGTATGAATTGCATCGAGCAAAGATCTTTGGTGCATCTCCAACTTTTGCGAGAGAGTACAAAGCACGACTCGACATGTACAGGTATGCATTTCCTGCGGACCAGGCGCTGGTTAGAATTCCAGCATTGATGATGGAAGGCAGGTAAGAAATTCCCGCATTGCGAATGGCTAGAACCCATGGGGATGCATTGGCATCGCCTGAGCCAGAAGTAAGACCGCTTGCGTTGGAGCTACAGGTACTTCCAATGGCAATGGCGGACAAGACGTAGAAGATGATGAGGCGGATAAAGTACTGGCGACTGGCCCTCGGAAGATTTTTGCGCGGGTTAACCATCTCACCAGAAGTGAAAATAATCAATTCCGGTCCAAAGTAGAATGAAAAGCCAGAAAAGACCAAAACATAGAGGAAGGCTATGAATCTTCCCCCAGGTCCCTCCACAATGTACATCTTGGTTGCTCCTGGGTTATTCCAGTATTTGAATCCAAGAGCATCATGATTGGGCCCGCCGCCAGCCATGAGCACAACCGAGAGTATCAGCATGCCGATGATCATTATCACTTTGAGGCCGGCGAAATAAAACTCTGTTTCGGCGTAGATCCCCACCGGACAGAGGTTGAGGCCAACAATAACCACCATCATAATCGTGATCCAGACTGCAATGTTGACATTGTTCGGCCAGTAGTTGATAATGATGCTGGCGGCGGTGATTTCGTAGGCAACAATGAGACCGAAAGAGTAAAAGTAAAGCCAACCTAAAGCGAAGCCAAGAGATGGCGAGACGAAGCGTTTGCAGTAAGCAGACATGGATGCGCCAGGCAAGGGCAAAAATGAGCCAACTTCGATAGCAGCTGCCACAATTCCATATACAAAAATGGACATGATACAGTAGGCTGCCAGAAGGAAAGCCGGGCCTGCCGTGGCCAGAGCCTGGCCGGAGCCGACAAAGAGGCCAGTGCCAATGCTGCCTCCGATTGCAATCATCTGGGCATGGCGGGATTTGATGCTTCTTTTGGTGTTATACTCCAAGGGTTTTTCGAACTGTTGCCCTACATTTTGGGATTCGGTTCTTGAGAGAGATGGATTTTGGAGGGTGTCCAAGTCGCCCTGCTTTTCCTTGGAGGAAAACATGTTGAATTCGGGGATGAGACCGAGGGGGCATGGAAATGAGACAATTCACCGCATAGCCGGAATGGAGCATATTTATACGATTCAATTGAAGCGATAAGCAGTGAGTTTAAGTAGTCACATCTTCTATTGCCGTGAATCATGCAAGCGTTTGTGGGTGTCCCGCCCCGCGATTGTCAGGGAACTGGACTAGCCTGGTGTGGACTGGTTCCCCCGCATTTCATATCACGTTGGGGCTGATAACAATCGGCAAGGGCGCGGCGAGACCGAATTATTGGACAATGGCTGAGCTATCAGCAGACCCTTGTTCTTTCAAATGGGGAATGTAAACCCCCGAGCGACGATATTTAAGCCGCAGCCGGCCCACAAGTTGGAACAACTTTTGGGAACACCTTCCCTTTCGCACCACTGGCAATGGAGCAGCGGGATTCAGACGCAGAGAACATTGCTATCCCGACCCGTTCGTTCGGCGGGTGTGACACGGTGAGTCAATGCCTCCGCTGAGTTGCTTCATGAAACTTGGGCTAACGTCTCGCAGTGCCGAAAGCGTCATGTCAAGTGCGACGAAGGCCGCCCGGTCTGCTTCACATGCAAGACCTCCGGGATAGAATGCAGCGGCTATGGCAGAGAGATTTTCTTTGGTCGCGAGGACGTCATGCAGGGCCACAATGTGCGGTTCCGGCGCACCATGTTCACCGAAAGAGAACGAGCTAGCATGAGTCGCGCGCTGACGGCTATGGTTCCGCCCAGCCTCGCAGCCCAGCAGCTCTGTCAGATCGACAGCCTGTGTGATGCATCATCGGGACAAGGCAATGTCGAAATCTACCGGGGCCCGTTTGGCGTCTTCAGGATTGGCAGCGTGAGAGGCCCTTCGCCAGCACCCAGCTCGCAAGAGTGGGTAGACGGGGCCAGTCCCACTCAGGGCCTGGAGAGCTTGGACGTTGCAGAAACCGTTGCACCCGAGACCACCGAGTCCATCATGATTGGAGACGCTGACCTCTCAGGCCCAGACTTTTTCCATCTCATTGACGTGGCGCTGGGCTCCTGTGAAGCGCCAGCTGATTTGGATATTACCTCCATCTACCAGAATCTAGACTTTCAGTCGGATGATTCACCCTCACACCCTTCACATCGCATCCTAGATTTACCGTTTGACCACTGGCGAGTGCCTAGCCCTCGACCGGCTTTATGTAGACCAGAGACTGCAGTTCCACCCGATGCAGCTGCCCTGTTGAAGCATTACTCGACCTTTATCCTAGACATCCTAACCCCATTCCGCCATCGGAAAACACCCTGGCATGTATTATTTATCCCGCAAGCCAAAACCTGCCTTGCTGCACTCACACTGGACGAAAACCTAGATCATGCGAGTCTTTGTGGCTTCTATGCCATTCTAGCGCTCAGCGCATTCAGCTTGGGCGGAACGTCACAAACAAAAACATGGATCGAAAACGGCAGGCGATACAAGCAACTAGCTCTGGAGCACTGCGGTAAAATGCTCAGCACGGCGTACTCTGTACCAAAACAGGCAAAGTATAAATCCACTCTGATGGCCATCATCAGCATGGTACAGCTAGCCATGTGCCTCGACCATCAAGACGAGGCGGATTACTTCTTCCTCGAAGCAGAAAAGTTCATACGCCTCCGAGGACTGAAGCGTCACAAGTCCAGAAAGGTCCGCCTGCTCCACCACTGCTACGTCTTTTGGCGCATGTTCCATGAGAGCACGTACGTGGTTGGAAAGGCCTCAACGCACCGTCGCCATGTGATTCAAGCCATTGAGGCCAGCGGCCTTGGCGCTTACAGCGCAGATAGCTTATCCTTTCGTCTCCCCAATTGGCGTGATTTGGAACTGGAGATGCAGGCCATCAAGGGCCAGGAACTTGCCGAAAACGACCTGCATATTGAGCTGCCGGGTACTTGGCCCGGGACGCTATATCCTGAAATATTCGGCATCCCCGAGCCCTGGTTATTTGTCTTGTCGCTTATCGTGCGCCTAGGCAAAGAGAAAGATGCTTCGGTCACCGAACAAACGTTGTCAAATGCGCCACTGGGGCAATTTCTGAGCCGTGCCAAATCTATCGAAAAATTCATCGGCCAGTTGCGCGCCAAACGCCAAGCCGAACACGCGTTGACGGAGCACCTACCAGCAGACAGGCTAACCATGCAATGTCTGCTCGATGCAACTTTCGCGGCGCTGGAAATATATTTCTACCGAAGAATATACGACCTCGATTCCTCACTATTACAGAAACAGGTCACAGAGGTGTTGGACTCTCTTCTGCGATGCGTCCCGGCAGACGACAGAACCGTGCATGGGTCTGCAGGATTCGTTTGGCCGGCATTCATCGCCGCATGTGAAGCGGAAGATGAACAAACGCAGAAGACCTTTTCCACTTGGTTCAGAGGATTTTCCAGACAAACCGGATTTCAGACATTCCAAGATGTGCTACTGGTCGTCGAACGCGTCTGGCATGAAAAGAATAGCCTGAGTGGGACAGGGGCGACGTGGATTGATTTGATGCAGCGGAGCCGTTGCAGGATAGGCTTCGGGTAGTGAATTGAAGATAATGAATTAAAAAAAAAATCCCTGACTCAATTGATACCTCTGTATCTGTTCCTGCATGAAATGATTGACCAGACCAAGTTCGGGGTATTAATTGCCAAATCCGACAGCGATCTAACGCGTACAAGGGGTTAACTTCCTTGCCAAATGTGTCAGTGGGTCGGCCAAAGCGCTAGACAAACTTGGCAGCCTTCGGCCAGATAATCAACAATTAAGTAGATATAACATGAAGAAATCGGACCATAGGGGCGATAAGTCCTCGGTCACATCTTGCCAATTTTATCCTAGATCCTTGTCCACGACAATCAAATCCAAATCAACGATGCCGTTCCAGGGTAGGGTGGTACGATTGGAATTCCCAACGCAGCTGATGGATTTCGCTAACATTGATCGACAACAGATTGCCATTACCGGCGCCGCCTCCGGCATGGGTCTCGCTACGGCGAAGCTTCTCGCAGCCCAGGGCGCTTATATTTCCCTCGCTGATATCAACGAGGATGCACTGAGGGTGGCTGTGAAGTCGCTACATGATAGCGACAAGCACTTGTGCACGGCGGTTGATGTGTGTGACAGCAAGGCTGTAGACTCATGGATCAAGGCAACCAAAGAAAAGTTTGGGAAATTGAACGGGGCTGTGAACATGGCTGGCGTGATTCGCAAAGCCATGCCGGTGACTGAAGTAACTGACGATGATTGGGATCTCACTTTTGCCGTCAACGTGAAGGGTATATTCAACTGCCTAAGGGCCCAGTTGAGCTCGATGGAACCTGGAGGAAGCATTGTAAGTTCGATGTACAACTAAAAAGTCTGCCACTGACAGAGTCCCTCAGGTTTCGGCCGCGAGTGTTTTTGGGCAATTCGGTGCGCCTGGAAATTCGGCGTACTGCGCAAGCAAGGCTGCCGTCATCGGCCTCACTAGGACAGCAGCCAAGGAAAATGAGGATATAAGAGTGAATTGCGTGTCGCCCGGTATGTCTTTCACTGGTACATTGCCCCTACGAGGAACGATTTGACTCTGACAGATACAGGATCTGTCAATACGCCAATGTCAGCTGGTGAAGATCCAGAGCATGTCAAACGCGGGCTGCAGCACACGGCCCAGAAAAGAAGGGCAGAGCCGGTCGAGATTGCGCGCGTCATTGCATTCCTATTGAGCGATGCAGCTTCCTTTGTGACTGGGGCGGTTTATAATGTGGATGGGGGATGGGTGTGCTAATTGGGTTTACCGAAAATGTCATTATTCTCAATACATCTAGAGACGAGCTTGTCTCTCATTAAAGACGGAGATGTTGTTATATAGCTCGTATCAAGAATTGGATGCAAATCATCTGTCCATGGGTACATGCGCGCTCTACGACACTAAAAGAAATAAAAAATCATGCTTACTCTTATAACTTAACATAATCTACCTATTTTATGGACTTTTTAGACAAAGCAGAGAATCAATTCGTTGAGATGATGATTACCGACAACGGTCTGCCCATGTTAGGGCAATCGGATCGAATGAAGGTGACCCAGTGATGATTTTCGGATGTGGGCAACTCATCACCACCGCACGCCAATTGACAAACCATGAGAGAAAAGAAAACTCAAAGCTCAAAATTGACCGTCGGAGATTTTCCCAGGAGCCTGCAACTAGCAGCGCAAAGATCACCGCCAGCAATGGGAGTTTCTTTATTGGCTTTACATTGCGGGGAACGCTGATTCAACAGACACCAAGCAGTGGGGTGAAACAGCAAGAATTTGGCGGGGGCAGCGACACCAACGGTCCCTCGGACAATTACACGATCCCGAATTTGGCCATAGCATATCAATTAGTAGTAAATTGTTCAACTCGACGGGACAGTTGACCTGTCGGACCAACTCGTCTGTTTGTGAGGGAAATGAAGCCCGACCCTAGCAATGTTTCGGGCTCTTTGTTGACCCCGAGCTTGAGCGCCAGCGCATTAGCCTTTCGTCTATTCATTCTTTCGTTTGGTCATCTTGTATCAAAAGCAGCATAATTCAATCGCGCGCCTGTTTAAATACAAGCGCGATCATCTGTCAACAAGGTTGCACACGCTTGGATAGATCGGCACCAATTGTTATCTCGAGAACGATCTATTCAAGCCCTCTCACTCTGTTTTCTAAGACAACTCAATCAGAATCGAACGCGAAAATGGCTGATGGACGAAATATCAAGACCAAGGCCTATGTGCTCAACCAACCGAAGACCCCATTCGTTCTGACGGATGTTGTCCTGGACGGGTTGCAAGAGTACGAAGTCTTGGTGGAAATGAAGTACACGGGAATCTGCCACAGTGTATGCTTTTCCACGAGCGCCTTTTCTCCATTCCTTGAATGCTAACTTTGTTTTTGAATAGGATCTATCCGTTCAAAGCGGTTTGATCCCCGTGCAAAGATTTCCGGCTGTTGTGGGGCATGAAGGCGCCGGCATCGTGCGCCAGGTTGGTTCGGGTGTGCCCAAGGAACGCTTGACATCTGGTGACTTGGTTCAACTGACGTTCCGCTCATGTGGGGACTGCAGAGCCTGTACAGAGGGACGTAATGGATCATGCCCTTCCATCGGCCTGCTCAACGTGTTTTTAACCGCACGGGATGATGGAACGTCGCCCATTTCTTTGCCCGACGGAACGGGCGTCTATGGCCAGTTTTTTGGCCAATCCTCCTTCAGTAAAATGGCCATTGTGCCCCTGAGCTCGACCATCAAGGTCGATTTGCTCCCGGAAGATCTTGCTTTTCTTGCTCCTCTATCGTGTGGGTACATGACCGGGGCGGGAACAGTCTTCAATGTCCTGAAGCCCAAGAGCCGTGACTCAATCGCAATCTTGGGAGCGGGGTCAGTCGGGCTTGCAGCTATGCTGGCAGCCAAGGCGTTGGGGTTGAAGAACGTTGTTGCTGTCGATATTCTGGATGAAAAACTCAAGATTGCGTCAGAACTCGGAGCGAAATATGTTATCAACTCGAGAACGGACACCGATCTCAATGCTTCCATCAGGAAAGTGCTGCCCAATGGCGTCGACTTTATTGTGGATACTACTTCAGTCAAGGTTCTTCTCGAAGCCTCATTTCAAGCGCTCGCTCACGGCGGAACTCTGGCACTTGTTGGTGCGGCGGCACCGGACGCCAAGATAGAAATCCACCCCTCGCCTTTTGTTGGGAAAAGCCTACGGGTGGTCGGAGTGACTGAAGGTGCATCAGACCCTCGAAAGGTAGGCAACGCTTTCTCTTAGGCGCACGGTCTTCACTAATCGGCTCTACAAACAAGTTTATACCTGATATGATTCGTCTCTACCACGAGGGAAAGATGCCACTCGATCGGTTGGCCAAGGTCTATCCTGCAACAGACTTGGAGCAAGCTATCGAAGATCTTAGGAAAGGAAAAGTAAGTTATCTGTATCTTTTGTCTCTAATCTTGTTTCCAGACGTGTAATTTATAATGGAAGCGAAACTGGTTCTAACGTAATGCTACAGGTTGTCAAGCCCGTTCTGTCTTGGGAAGGTATAGATTAGTGATATAACAGTGGGCTCATCATCCTCGGGAATATTATGAGACAGTCTGATTTATTTTCAGCGCGTGGAAACTGAGCTTACATATGCAGATGAGCTAGTAGTAATAATGCTTGCCCTGCTTATCTGAGCGGCCCCATTTGCCGGAGCACAGGAACAGATGACACATTTTCCTCCAAGTGGCCTACTATTAACGGCATAGATAAAGCGTTCCCCAGAACGTGATGCATCGTTTTGAAGAATGTCACCCCGCAAATAATGGGTCTCGTGATAGGCTATAGAAATGCGATTCCACCCAAAGGTCATGACAACCACCGCTATCATAATGGCCAAAACAGGTAGGTTTCCCCAGAGGCGCTGGTCGCGCACACACCCGACCGCATACTTAAACTCCCAGCAACCATGACAAATGATCCGATCAAAGGCAATAATCTTACTACACACCATCAATATTCCTTAAATTTACCCCTCCATTTCAAATCACGCAACATGGATGTCCCCGGATTCGCTCTCGTTACCGGCGCGGCCTCCGGAATTGGCAAAGCCTGCGCTGAAGCCTTCGCAGCCGAAGGCGCTGCTGGAGTGGCGCTGCTCGACATTAATCACGAAGCTCTCCTCCAGGCCAAGGCGGAAATCGAGGAACAGCAAGCCCAAAATGCCAACAGGAATGAAAGCTTCCGTGTCATTATCTGCACTGTAAACATCAAAAACCAAGACGAAGTCAACAATGCCGTGCAAGAAGCTGCCAGGGAATTTGGCCGATTGGACTATGTCGTCAACGCTGCCGGAATCGCCATGAAACACAAGGGCGGTGCTGCCTTTGCCGAGGCTTCAGACTGGCAGCGAATCGTTGACATCAATTTGACTGGGTCTTTCTATATTTTGCAGGCTGCCGCTCAGATTATGCTCAAGCAGGAGCCCATCCCATCAAGCATTGACGGCCGCCCTCTGCAAAAGGGTTCTATTGTCTTGTTTAGCTCCATTCAGGGCGTGGTCGGTTTGCCAATGTCGACGGCGTACACGGCAACCAAGCATGGTGTCATGGGTCTGGTGCGCACGGCTTCGGAGGATTACGCCCAGGATGGTCTACGCATCAATGCCATCTGCCCCGGCTATACGGAGACGCCAATGACGACTCGCAACCCCATGGTTCTGGAGGCAATGATTGAGCGAGTCAAGGGGGCGGTCCCGATGGCCCGCATGGGTAAGCCTCGAGAGATTGCCGATGGCGTCTTGTATCTTTCGGGCGGCAGAAGTTCATTTGTGACTGGGACTGGGCTGGTTGTGGATGGTGGTTACACGCAGCGATAGACAGATAAATACTGAAGCATAGTTAAATTAATCTCATTTACTTGATTCAAATCCAAATTGATGCTGCACTTCCGTGAATCATTTCATTCATCCCTACAACATTCAGGTTCGATTCCCAGCTACTGACGCTGTCGATTTGTTATTCACACACTAAGGCGACACCACCTTTACGTTACTCGATTCAAGTAATTAATTCTTCTCACTCATTTTCTGCTCATACACTTTGAGCGCATGGTGTCGATAATGATGCTTTCCACAGTTTTGTTGTAACGCCAAAGTGGAGTAGGTCTCTCAGTTCGTAGCCAACGCGGGGTCGTCTAGTGGCCCACTCACTAGCCCCTTTCACCTGCCTTTGGGGATACTTGCCTCATTCAACAAAGTGGAGATAGCTTCCAGTCTAGACCGGCGCTCAACCCAGCTAAACCAATTACGGAGTTAACTGCCTCCCTGCTCGTCCCCTCAGTTCCCCAGCAAGGGTAGCAACTGATCACTTGGAATGACTATATCTCTTCTTTCATTGTGACTGTGGACATAAAACACGCCTTTGAAGCTCATCAAGAGTTCAATTTTTTTAATCAAACAAATTGATCATCCTTCTGTTTACAATTGCATTTTTACAACATGGGTTCTCTTGACAGGGAAACATACGATGTGCTTATCATTGGCGCCGGGCTTTCGGGCCTCTCCAGCCTCTACAATGTCCGACAGCGCTTCCCCTCCTGGAAGGCCAGGGTCTTGGAGGCTGGCCCAAGCGTCGGTGGAACATGGTACTGGAACTGCTACCCCGGAGCTCGTTTCGATTCCGACACCATCTCCTACCAATTGACTTGGGACAAGGAGCTGCTGCAGGAATGGGATTGGAAGGAGGCCTTTGCGCCTCAGCCGGAGACACTAAAATACATTGAACGCTTCGCCGACAAACATAATCTTCGAAGCAGCATCAAATTCAACACAACGGTACTCACTGCGCGATGGGTCACGGAAAAAGGTGTGTGGCAATTCAAGGATTCGCTTGGTGTCCAGTACGAGGCGCGCTTTTTTATCAGTTGTCTGGGTGTTCTTTCCAATCCCACAAACCCCAACATTCCAGGTCTCGACAATTTTCAGGGACAGTCATTCCATACGTCCCGGTTTCCTAAGGATCTGGTCATTGGCCGTGATCTCAGAGGCAAGCGTGTCGGTGTGATTGGAACCGGCGCCACCGGCATTCAGACCATCACCGAACTTTCCAAAGAGCCCAGCATTGAGTCAGTATCTGTCTTCCAGCGCACTGCCACATGGGCAGCGCCCCTTCGAAACTTTAAGATTTCAAAGGAGCAGATGGAGGCGTACAAGGCTGATTACGATGGAGTTTTTCAGCGCTGCGCCCACACACCTTCTGGCTTTTTGTACAAGCCTGACCCTCGAAAATCTTCTGAAGTGACTCAAGAAGAGCGCGTTGCCTTGTGGGAGCGTCTTTACGACGAACCTGGCTTTGGGAAGTGGCTCGGTGTTTTTAGCGACACGTATGTTGACCGTGAGGCCAACAAGCTCTACTCTGACTGGATGGCGGAAAAGATACGCGCCAGGATCGCAGACCCGGTGCTTGCAGAGAAGCTAGTCCCCAAGGATCACGGATTTGGCACCCGGAGAGTCCCTCTGGAAAGCGGCTACTATGAGGCCTTCAATCAGCCCAACGTGCATTTAGTCGACCTCAAAGAAGCGCCAATTACCAATGTGACTGCCGAGGGCATCACTACTTCCGACGGGAAAAAGCACGAGCTTGATGTTCTCATCTTTGCAACCGGATTTGATGCGATCACCGGGTCATTTTCCAAAATTGATTGGCAATCCAAGAGTGGCCGTCCTCTGCTCGGAAGCAGCCAATCCGAGAAAGGAAAACAGGCCCTCTGGCTTGACCACAGGCCTAGCACAACATTGGGTATTTTGAGCCACGACATGCCCAACATGTTCATGGTTCTTGGCCCCCACCAACCATTCGGAAATATCCCTCGCAGCATTGAGCGATCTGTCGAGGTGGTCATGAGTTTGCTTGAGCACTGCCACGACAATGGCTACACGTATGTCGAGGCCTCGGAGAAGGCCTGCAACGAATGGACCGATCATGTTGTCGAGTGTGGGCAAGGCGGATTGGCCAATGAAGTAGACAGCTGGATCACTGGTGTCAACACCAATGTCGAGGGCAAGAGTGTCAGAACAGTGGCGAGATATGGCGGGAGCGTGCAGGAATACCGACGACGGTGTGATGAGATGCAGAAGAATGGGTATCCTGGATTAGTTTTTGCTTGAATTAACTGTTTTATATAATAGCCGCAGGCTGCTTGTGGAAATAAATATTTGCCTATTTAGTTTCGCCGGGATCTTCTGACTGTTTGACACCTCAACAACGCACTCATCGTTTCTTTTCAACACTAGCGCATTTTGATTCATGACAGAAGCTATTCTGAACAGTGTCTTTTTTGGAGTATTTAGATTGACTGCCGGGGGCTCCAAGTTTATTGTTGTTTCGACCAGGGCGGAACGAATTTCATGGCCAAACCTATTTTTAATCGGTATTTATATGTGGCAGTGCCATGCTCTGATACACGTGCGGGTACGATCGTGTTATGGGCCATGTGAACGTGTCGAAGGTTGGTCTTGGCAATTCCCGACTCATGTCTTGCTTGGCGTTTTACAGCCCTGAAACCCTGCGCGCATTGGTTTTGTCAGCATTCTTCAATTGGATCTAATATCGCCCCGGTCATGATTAGTGCTATTCGAACATTCTTACTTTTGTGTTGACATCTCTTGAGCAGCAACCTCGTTTGCTCTCATTTCCGCTATAGCTGGGATTGTTTCAGGCGATGGAGGTGAGCCTTCCAGTTCGTATGTAGGGCCCCGCGGAGCACAATCAGAGTGGAGTTGAGCTTTTTCGTATTTCTGGTCGTCTTTTGACTCTGGCTGCGCATCTTCAGCTGAAGCACCATTTCTCTTTACTCGTCGCCGGCGTCGCCAGAAAAATATCGCGACAAGAAGGATTATGAGGACCACCACTACTGAAACAACAGGTGCAATTATCTTAGCTAATGACAGTCTTAGCAGATCGTCTATGGGGATAAAAAGGCCTTGTACCATGATTATTCGAGTTGGAAGGTGAGCCTTTCTTGTCCGAGTCAGAAGTTGAACCGTTATTACTCGTGGTAGAGGGCGAAGAAGCTTGCATGTTGAATTAGACGTAGTTTCAGCAATTTCTCAATTCTCTTACCGCCAGTTGGGTTCAGTTCGGCTATATGCGCAGTCGTCTTAACCTCTAATGTCACTACCTTCCCCCCATACGCGGTGACTTTCAAGATTTTGCAATCAGTGCAAGGTTCTGATAGTGTGAAAAGTGTTGACTGTGATTCCTCTGGTGCGGATTCTAACGTGAGCACGCTAGTTCTTGCCACCGAATCTCCAGGGGGAAATGTTGTGCTCGACAGATACACAGTTGATACTGTGATATCGGTTCCATCGCAATAATCTATAAACGGCTGGAAATCGGGATCAATATAGTCTTTGAGAGTGCTCCCGGCGGTATCAATGTTTTCATCTATGCAACTAGTACAAGAACTCAAGGTCGTGATAAAGCTGGAATCAGATGAGCAAAGTTTGGGGGTTTTCCCAACGGATTGGGCGACTGCGTAGGCCGCATCTGATTAAACTTTTTCTTAACTCTACACTCAAAAGCAGAGACGAGAAATTCGGCCAGACTTACTGCAAACCTCGAAACAGACTGCTGGGATTGTATCACGACGAGAAAGCCCCAAAGGTCCCGAAAGGACAACAACCTTCTTTGGGGACATGAAGCCCCCATACTGAAACGGCATGTGGGGAAATCCCATGATGCTATCTCTCACTGTCCTTTGATTGGAAACCCAGAGGAGCGAGGGCTTGCAGCCAGGGTTGGCGCTGCGGCATTTATGGGGCTTTGGCCAGGCTCTCGATCAGATTCAGCCCCCCAATCTGGGCTGTACTCATACAAAGCGCACAAATTACAAAGGTTAGGCCCCGGAGTACCCCATCAATTGTGCTGTATAGCGACCTATTTTATCAATTGCATCTAGAGAGATCCTATGTCAAGCTACAAGCCATTTTTCTTTCATCTTTTGATCGTACCAATAGATGACCAGGCATTTTGAAAGACCTCTAGCGAATCCAATCAAATATATGGCAATAGGTACATGGGATGCTAAATACTGTGAGTCTCGTGAGATTGGAACATCAGAAGCCAATAAGGTTATGCAAGTGTCACCATGCATCCTGCAGGTTTCAGCTGAGCAGCCACCATTCCATCTTATTCGCGCGTATCCGATCCCATGGCTCACAAACACGTGTAGGTGCATGAGGTAGGAGTCAACAGAATCGCCATTGGCTGGGTTGGCAGCCGGATTCTCGCACAACTTTCAGCTTACTAACTCTTTTAGTTTTCCATACGACCTCGTCCCCTGCTGCGTCATGATCAGTAGAGTGGTATCTGAAGGGTACCCAATTAGCCACTACATACAGGCATCAATGACGGCATGGCGAGATGCCAACATTTTGGTTCATATGCCATTAACAGTATGGGGAGCTTTAATCTCGTCGGGTTCAACATAAATTCCACCTACATCAAGTGGTTTTGAACGAAAACACGGCCACACAACATTTCTCTTCGCTTCTCTGGAATTATCAGTATGCATTACTACCATCCAGCACCAGATGAGTACTACAAGACTCGGCATGTAAGCATAACACAATATCCTTTGTCGCTGGTCGTATATGAGTATTCGGGAGTCAGATTGAATGGCGGCACGCGAAACTGGACGGTATCTGGGGGCTTTATATCGGTAAGGGCCCTCGGAGCTTCAGGGCCGTTACATAGCTGTGCCTCCAAATTGATCAATCAGGAGCAGTTCCAGCAGTATCATTACTAGGTTTTATAGTCTTCAAGATATTATTTTGATCAGATCTGCTCATTCCTAAGTGAATGGGTGGGTGGGAATAGAAAAGTCACAATCTCATCGTTATCGCCCTTGTTACTAGTGAGGCGAACGTACACGATCGTGCTAAACACTTGGCCTCCACCACGGTGGAATGCATACCCCAGGGGGCCACATATCCAACGGTCCAAATACCCAATGTCTACATGAAAAGGGAAAACAGCTTATGATTTGTCTTTACAAGGAGGGGCTGGTTCATCGGATTGGTGTTTGTTCAGCTGACTGCACTTGCTTCCACAGTCTTCACCTAGCCAGCGATCGTCGAAGCCACATTTAGAGCTCATCTTGTTAGCTGTATTAGCTCGCCACATTGAGAAGAAACAGTGTCTATTGTAGGAAGATACGTGGTGCAATGGAGATTAAAAGTCAGCACATGGCCATTCGTTCAGTTGGGGTAGAAAACGAAAGGAAAGAAGAACAGCCAGCCCAAAGTCTTCGAGGCGTTTTTAAAGCGCCAATACATTTTCAGCGAGACCAACCCATACCCTACCGGGCACCATCTAAGAGCCCAAGGTAATCCTTTGTTGGTCCGTATGCCGAAATTTGCCCACCTTGATGTTGTCGGAATCGGGCCCAATTCTTATTAGTGATAGGACGTTTATTTTTAGCCATCCTCCCTTAACCCCCACGCCATTCATGATGCATATGCATTACTTTCGGCCCGTCGCCTTATACATAATGGATGAGTAAACATCTCCGCTTTTTTCCCGTTGCACAGTGGGGGCAGGATGCATCGGCTCTAAGCGGCCGATCCCTGATATGGAGGGGCAAAGCTGAAGAAATGGGATCAGATAAGATTATCATTTGATCTAAAGGAGGGAAGAAACCGAAAAGTGTCCAAATTTCGCCTAGCTCTTTCTATTGCGGATCCTGCATGCTGTCAATACGAGAGCGGCTTTTTGCCGGCAGTACAGTGCCGTGAGCCACATTGATCAGAGGCTCGGACGATTTACAGGATCAAGTGTATCCAGGGAATAGTTGTCAAAGAAAAAAAGATTACACTCGGTTTCAATTAATTTAGTGGAATCTCTTATTTCTGAACAGAAGAGAATATAGCTTCTTGCGATTGAATCTCTGATTTTTGCATGGTCAACTCTGTGAGTGGGATGGCACCAATTGGAGGAGCCATTGATTCAATAACATGAGAATTCTGGATCCGTATTAGCGTCAAGGAACTTCCTCCATTTTTCATGGCTAAATCCCGCGCTTACTAACCTCACACTATGCAGGCTTCGTATAAGCAGCATCACCAAAGTCAATCATTTTGTTGTATGTCTCCAGGTATAAATATCCAATTCTATCGCCTTCTCTGATTCATATCTTCTTCAACAATCAAAATCATTCATATATTTTGAAACATATACCAGTCAAAATGCAAATCTCCAACCTCGTTATTCTTGCCCTCTCGGCTACCGTGGCTTCCGCCGCTACCACCACCGCAGTCGCCAGCGCACCATGCGGCAAATACTTTACCAACAACTTGACCGGCTGCAAGACCGACTGTGAGGGTAACGGCGGACGATGCATTCCCGGCGGTGATGGCGGAATCGCAAACTACCTTTGCTTTTGCTAAGCACCAAATCAATGTTTCCAGGGGGTACGTTTTCACTCTAATTTTTTTACGTACCAGGCTAACTATTTTAACAGAGCCTAAGGATGATGAAGGAAATTTCAAATTGTCGACATTCACATCCAGGTGGAATCGTGGAGAGGTGGAAATAAAGGGTTAAATTGTTTACAGTAGCCTGTTTTCCCTGTCAGTGAAAAGTTGTAGTGGCAACTTGGAAAAGGAATGTTGAGTCAAACAACGCAAAACAAAGATGCAAGCCTAAAAGATTGGTAAACCCTTGGCCTACACCTCTATGAATCAGATCAGAAACCTATCATGCAAATGACTGGAATCCCGTAGCACGTGATCCTTATCCGTGATTTGTGTTTGTGTTTCGTCGTGTCCGGAGTGTGGAGGGCACAGTTCTCGTATATGTCAACCATGTTGTACACCATAAATCTAATGCTGCTTCGAGATATTGTTCATTCGTATTTGTATCAAGCAGCTGTTATTTCTTTTTGTTCTCTACTTAGCGGAACAAGAGAAAATACGATACAAAGATTGGTGAACAGATGTAAATTGTATGACAAAGCGCTTCCCTCAGCCTCCGACAGTGACGAGAACTTATCTCCACCACGCCTATCTGGATCACTGAACATTTGCCATTGTTTTACATCTATTTAAGAGGAGAACAGTTCATGGTGCCAGAAAAACTCAACACTCACTTTCTTATTTAAGACATGCCCAGCAGCAGTAACGAAAACAAGAAATCTTTCGATTACAATTACAATCAACTCAACGACACGCCAACGATGTCTTTTGTCATCACACAAGAACCGCCTTTGTTCCAATGTATGTGCGGTGCGAAATTCCTGAATCGAGAAGGCATCGAACACCATATGGCGGAACAATGCGGGGGGCTTCTTATCAGAACAGGCAATTATAGGTGCAAGTGTGGGTGGTTTGATCACCCAGACCTCCTCTCTTTCCAGACTCATTTGCGAACTTGTGGGGCGAGATAAATCAGCCTTCGAAAAGGATTTTATCCTTATGCTGGCTTGCAGTTGCGCATATGTTGGCTCATCACTAGATGCCTTAGCATGACACTCGAAGCTTCTACTTAATTGAGACTTCTTACCAATCTGCATGATTTTTGTGAACTGCGATGTGATACTGCCCAATCCTAACAACCATTCGATCGATGCCGAAATGTACTCCCTCCTCCTCTATGCATGCACAGGCCTCTCAGTAGGAACCACGATTGACCGGAATTCCTTTTCGAGGAAGGATGCAACCCATTCAGATGATGCAAAAATGAAAAATCGCATCAATCTCTATAAACTAATCAACGCGAATGGCGCGAATAGCCAGCACATTTATCACGAATATTCAGATCATCATTGGGTCATCTGAATATTTCCATTGCGCGTAGTCATCCATTGTGCATGCACAATGCTTAAAATCTTATAAAAATGCGCCATGACTCTAAAATTATCATTCCGCCTTCGTTAATAGCCATTCCCTTGCCTAAACCTTTGCTTTCAATTCGTTCCAAGCAATCCCCAATCAATGAGTGAATACACGTTTGGAATCGACCCCCAATATAGCAAGCGCATCAGCGCGCATATTCTCTTCGCGTGGCACTAACCAAAAGCCCACACTGACTTCAAGATCGTCCAGCGCGTCGATTGCATCCACCAGCTTTTCCCATAGGTCCTGATTCCTTACAGGCGTCCGCTTCACCGTCAGCCAGCCATTCTGCATCCACTTATTTATAGATTGTGTGATTCCGTTGACCAGGTATGCAGAATCGGATTTGATTATAAGGTGCGTCATCCTACAGGGCCGTGAGCAGGATGAGTCACATGGCCACTGTCCTCCGTTGGTTGCAAAGCCCGTGGCGCTTTTCACCCCAGCAATGGCAGCATGCAACTCCGCCCGCTGACTGGTGTGGGGGTGATTGAAGTCGTCGGGGATGCGAAAAGACATATTCTTGCGAATGCGATTATCTTCGTCATCTCCAAAATACACGCCACCTCCGGACGCAACTGCGGCCGGGGTACCATTTCCAGGGCAAGCTCCGTCGACGGCAACGATCAATGAATCAAGGTGGCACGAGTAACGACCACAGTAGCATGGCTTCGATGAAGCCCAGGGACATCGAGCGTGAACAAAGCCTCCGTAGCCGACCACTTCGATATTGTCGATGTCATCTCCATATTCACCCATGGGGAAGCGATGGCATATCTCATCTATGCCTAGAGGTGGGCCGCCACGATGCGGTCCGTGTTTGTCGTGTGTGATGGCGGGTTGGCCGAAGCGACGGTTGCGTTTGCGAACAACGTCATCTTCAATTTGTGCATTCGGCCTGCGTTTACGATTGAAGGCTGGCGGTATGGTGGAATAAGGGACAAAGGTTTGAACAAGAGAGCTTTGCCGTAGCCAGCACGACGCATCTCCTGCTTTGTTGGGCTTGGTGGGTTATTTATTCCGCTCCGGCCTCCTTGAGACATAAGAGGGTATCTCTGGTGATGGTTTCCTTTGTCTCGTCAGTAGACATGGCAACGCCACTGGCACGAGAACGCCATGTTCATATTCACCAAACTGTTCATCCCTTACAACAAACAGTCTGTGCATTATAACATCGGATATTTTCGATGCGCTTTACACCTAGTCTTAGTGTGCCCGTATGTTTAAAATGAGTCAAACTACCTATTCCTATTTTTGTGTGCAGAGAGTTGCTGACGAGTACTATGCATTCCAGCACAGATCACAGCTCAGTTGAATGGTCGCTTTGTTTCACGATTACAGAGAGGCGTTCCTATGCATCAAAACTGTGCACAATTTCCTTCGCCATCAGCAGTCAGGTGTCGGCCAGTGATACATCTATCATCCTACCTCTAATTCCAGGCGCTTGGGTTCTCTCAATATATCACCGCGTTACTTTCCCGATGTCAATCATCACCACTACATAGGCACAACACATTGCTTAATCATTAGCCGCGTTCTTTACCTCGATTCTATAGCTTGCATGGCATTTATTCCTCCACCACCTCTGACGCGAAGCAGTAAACAACCCGTCGCATTGTCGCGCAACGGCAAGTACTAGATGAAACTGCTCCATGACTACCAATGTCTTCGCAGGTCAGTACTCTTAGCCATAAGGAAACGGTTCATTGGTTTGATGTTGAAACTAGTGAAGAGCACGCTGCACAAGAAATTGGGTGCCAGCAGTGAGGTTAGAGGCTTCGGGTACGCCGGCATTGACCTTTTTAGCGCGCCCCTGTATTGATGCACGGATGGCCTGCGCCAAGGTATTCATTAACCTTCCAACGTTGCGCCCCTGCTTCAATAGAGTCTGTGCTGCCGTGAGCGGTGAGACAAATCTGTCCAGCACTTTCCAAAAGAGGAGTGCGCATTTCATGCTCAGAAAAGAACCTCATTGGAGCAAAAATTATACTTGTCTCTCGGTTTTCAACATCGTATCCACTCCCCCAGATCCTTAGATAAAACAACACTACTAGACGGGAACGCCATTAGACTATCTCCACGATCGTAGCCCCTTCTAGACTTTTTCCATGGCAAGACATCCTGTACCCAGTTTTTTAACTCTGCTAAAAACGACTTGCGGCCTCCGCCACTCGATCCCTCCGCCTTTTCAATGCACTGACCGTTGTCCGGAATTGTGGTTCCTGGGTTTGTTCCGACGATCCGCAGTCCGCATCTCGCCTGGTATTGGTCGATCCGTATATTATCCAGGGGTTTTATGTGCAAGCGAGGTTTCCCTGCCAGTGTAGAATTCTCGCCTGCCTCAGAAAAGTGGTCCTGGTGTTGTAAGCTTATTGAATCTTCGATGATGATCAATAACAGCTCAATCGATGCTTAAAATATATAAATATACCCGACAACACCACCATTTCCAGACCATATCTCTCAGAGCCATCAGTATTCTGATTTAAATCACCACAGACACCACTCACATCCACTATTCAGCTGTTGGCCATCACCGCCGTCTGACAAGTATTCATCATGCGCTTCGCTATTTCATCCATTCTAGCCCTTGCAGGTATTGCTTCTGCTGGCCTTCTCGATCCTAAGGGCTGTGATAGCAAGGGAGCCTGCATCAACAACTCGGAATGCGCGTTCCAGTTCATCGCCAAAGAGAGCACGAACGAGACAGCTTACAACTGCGGCAGCGCCGGCATCGTGAACATTCAAGAGGCAGCGAGCACTTCCTTGGCCTTTCGGGCTGGTATCAACGGCTTGACTGCCGTATCGAAGGCTGATTTTCCGACATGTGACATTGCCCAGCCCGGCCCCGACTCGGTTTTACTTGTGCGTATATCTTCCTTCCTTCGCTTTATTTCCTTTTCAGCATGCTACCACACCCACCTTCTATGAAATAATGCAAGGGTCAACAATACCATTTTCTCGGCACCTGATACCCACATCGCCATTCTTATCAAGTAGTCGCTAATTGTATGCTTGGCCATAATAGAAACATGTGGAGAATGACATCACTGTCTTTGGCTTTATCAACTACAACTGCAACCTGGCCGCTCCCACTGAGGCCACTTGCTGGAGAAACGCCGCTGGCGAAAACACGGGCAGGTGAGTAGTTTTCTCGTCAGCACACCAATAAGGGAACCTGAATGCTAATGAATTTAGCGCCATTATTTGCAAGGTTTACCGAAAGGATACTGCCTGCGTGAGCGCAACCGATGTGCTTTGGTCCAAGAGCGCTTGCCCCACAAACTAAAGAAGCAGCTGCAGATTGTTTCAGGATACTTCAGATCTGTAAGAAATTGGTCAAGTGTTAGTTGTATTCACTTTGATGGCATGGCGTAACTTTTGGGTTTTAAAACATTATCATCTGCCTTGCGGTCAATAACCATTTGGTAGTTTATCAAATATCACAATAAGTTATCGCACACGAAGCATAGCTCAAGATTTCCCGCAGTGAGCAAATTGGGAGAACGTAACAATCGCCGTGACTCCAATTACTACACCCTTCGTCACGTCGAGGGCTGATATATTATCGTCATCAAATCCATCCAGTTCTCATTATACAAAACACCAAAACCCTCCCGAAACGCCGTAGTAAAAGTGGTGCCGAATTATCATGTATCTCCTTCTTGCCGTGTACAGCGAAGTCACTACTCCATATCGAAGCGGTGATTCTTAGGCCAATAGTCGAGGCCGTTCATCAGCTGCGGGCTGTGCATTTCCAGTTCATCCACCGGTTCATTCTTTCGCCCTTGGCCTAGTAGCAGTGGTTTCAACCCTTTACCAAAATTTAACAGGCATAGCACTGCCATAATTGTCGCCATTGCAGCAGAAAGAAGTGTGATGGAGGCAAAGAGCACCATTTGCTCTTTCATGAATGTTTTGGAGAGGAGGCCATGTCCCCAGAGAAGGAACAACCTGCTACTTAGATAGACAAGCAGTGCGACGTGAACAACCTGCGATGCCCATTGTCAGTAGCTAAACAATGCTTTCGAAAAGGATCAGCACTCACAAGCACGAAAGCCATGCCGATTTTAAGCTCCCTTTTCGCACAATACGCCGCTAGACCTGCATGGATAATAGCGGCAGGTATCATGGATATTGTCAAGGAAAATTCAGGTTCACGGTAGTGAACATAGACAAAATCATAGGTAATGATGAATAATATGAGAATGAAAACGGTGATCTTGAGAAATACGAGGTAAAGCTGCTCAAGTGTGTTAGCTTTGTCAGCTTTTTGTGACTGGCAGGGCCGCTTCTACCTGGTACTTGAGGTGCCTCCTCTTCATCCGCCTATCGGGACTGATTTGCTCGTACAGGGACCAAGCAAACTCCACATGCAGGCGATACGCTAAAAAGCACATGGAAATGCTGCATATGGAAGATACGATGGTGCAGGCAATCAAGGCCGGGTGGGCCCATTTCCAAAAATGCACTTCGGGCTTTACAAATGGGTTACCGAACATGTCGTGGCCACTAACAGTAAAGCTCTCATTGATACCTTTGACCTGGCGATACTGCAATCCCACGGCGATGGACACGCATATGTTTATAACGCACTGCGCCCAAATCTGGATATTATTCTTAATCCGGAACGAATCAAGAGCGACGAAAATCTGGAAGAAGCAGCCCACCGCAGCCACGGCAAAGGAAGTGGGCACCAGATAAGATGAAGGGACCTGGTAGACTTGAACGTTGATCCAGGCAAGGTATTTGGCGAAGATGCTTCTATCTTGAATGTGAGTTCGGGTCTCTCGTGTACGAGAACAAACGGGCGTGTGGACGGATGCATGCACTCACCCTTGACTAGCCATGGCGAATACGGCCTGCACCACCACAACCCCCAGGAAGACCCATTCCAGGCTCGTGTTTGGCTTGCAAACACCGACCCTAGATTTGGATCTCGTAGACATTTTTGCTGGTGACGGGGGGTGGGTGGAAGAGCCTAGGTGGTTCTTCCCCTAGGTAAATTTTGAGAATTTCCCTTATGTAGAAGAAAAATTTGTCTGATGGTCTGGTCTCAGATTCGTATCAGGCATGCGGAGTCATCACCAAGCTTCGAGTGGGGCGGAAGAAGGAAGACCACGGACATGATGTCCGGGGACAAGGTTTGCACGATTGTCTTTGTTGTACCGGCAAAGTTGTCGATGACATTGAAATATCTACTTACAGCTCGGCAGAAAGTACCAATGGCACAGGAATCGATCACCTAGTTCTGGACAAGAACAACATCACCGCAACAAAAGGGGCGATAGAGGACCAAGCTGGTAACGAGGTGGCAAATGCCGGTGGGGGAAAGCCCTTATACCTACGTAAAAATGGGCAAAAATCCGGCCAGGCAATGGTAACAAACAAGGCTGCATGAGATGAAGGGAGGTTTGCGTCCAGCCAATTAAGTGTCTAGAAGGCTCAGAAAGCACGGAGAAGTCTCCACTTTATGGCCAAAATTTACGAGGTTATACGAGAATGTGGCTCGAGCTTTCTGCCAACAAGCCAAAAAAACATGACGCTATCCCCACAAGTTTCTGTGCTATCACCCTTGCGGGCGCACTAAACAGGGCTTGTGCGGAGGCCTCAGATCCCACCTAGTCACTCTTATCCACCATCTTCAGCAAAAGCAGCGTTTCAAAACATTCTAGAAATTCAGTTACATCACATCACCAAATGTCTATCATATTGAGTATCCATTCAACATCTCTGCGGCGCAGTGCGACATTATTCACCCTGGATGTCTAAAGTGGGTAAACCATGGTCGTTGATGCGGTGAAGCTATACTAATGAGTAGGCCAAGCAAAAAAAAACAGAGCAAATGGTTTTCTTATCTAAATTGAAGTTTGATCGAAGCTGATAAAGCCCATTGGCGATGGTGGTATTGATGAATATTCTAGGTTAACTCTATATGGGAGGTTTCCTAAATCTGAGTTGATTTGCGATCGCGATGTGTTGAATGATCACAACCGAGTAGTAATTCAATTTGCAAATTTCCCTCGAACCAAATAAGATAGAAAAGTAAAGATCAATATAGATTCTCAAATATTAGATGTGGTTGGAAGCCTCGGGCCCGACGTCGGCGCATCGGCCAAATAACTGGGGCCCAGTCAATCTACGGCCTTGTAGGGAGACCTTATACGCAACCCGGACTGTGATCGACACGGCTTCAATGGGGAATAAAAAAAATCAGCCTTGTCTGGTATAATATCAAGACAATGCGCCTTCGAATTGGTGCGTTTTCGTCATCAAATTCGTCTACAATCTTGAAGTCTCATCTGTCAACGCCTTCTCACCTCATCCATCGTTCGGTGCTAAAAGTTTAAGCCCCTCTTTGAAGCTGACAGCATCATCAAAAATGACCTCTGACATCAAGCCTGGAAAAGTCATCATCATTGGAGCTGGCTTAGCCGGCCTTGCATTGGCCCAGGGCCTCAAGCACGCCGACCCTCCCATCCCGTTCCAAATTTTCGAGCGCGACTCCTCAGCTGCGTTCCGGGCCCAGGGATACCGCATCCGGATATCGCCTGACGGTGCCGCAGGTCTTCAAAAGGTGCTGCCGCCTCATCTATGGGATGCTTTTGAAGCCACATGCGCTCCGGTCCTAAACAACCTGGGCTCCAGGATTGATGCTCACTCTGGCGAGCCAACTAAATGGACGGGGCCACCACCTTCCTCCACCGACGCCATGCGTCATGCCCCTCAGTTTATGGACGGAAAGTGCTACAACGCTGACAGGACCATTTTGAGGAGCATCCTGCTGAGTGGCTTGGAAGATTACGTGGCCTTTAGCAAGAAATTTGAAAAGTACCAATTGAACCCGGATGGGACTGTCCAGGTGCAGTTTGCCGATGGGTCAAGTGCAAAGGGCAGTGTATTGATTGGAGCCGACGGCATCCGCTCTGCTCTTCGCCGCCAGCTTCTGCCGGGCCTCCGATTGCTAGACTCGGAAGGCCGAGTCATTTTTGGAAAGACCTTTATGACTCCCGACCTTCAGCAGCAGCTGCACGCGAGCTTGACCCAAGAGATGTGTCTTATTGGCGATGAGAAAGAAAATCGTATCAAGATGCTGTGCGATTCGATGAAGTTTAACGACCCCAAACTTGATGTGTCGTTGCGTTCTCAATTCAATGTACCCGCGGACTACATTTATTGGGTCATCGTCTTTAGAAAAGATTATCCGACTCGCGAGGACCTTCCTGTGCTGGGTTTGAGTGCTGAAGAGTCATGCAAGCTGTCTTTGGAACTGACAGAATCCTGGAACGAATCTGTTCGTCTCATTCTGGACGAGCAGGACAAGGAGTCTGCGGCAACGTTGATGCTTCATACCTGCTCTGTGGACAATTTTGTGCAGCAATGGGAGAGCCTTGAGGGTCCGGGTGAAGAAGAATCCAACTCAAACCGCCTTGTTAACCCCATCACACTCCTGGGGGATGCCGCTCATCCAATGTCACCAGTTGGAGGTGTAGGTGCTAATACAGCATTTCAAGAGGCTGCAGACCTCTGCAAAGCCATGATTAAGGTGTTTGGCAACAAGTGGACAATGTCCGATGCCATTATGGCATACCAAGGGTTGACGATGGAGCGAGCCAAGACGGTGGTTGGTCGTAGCCATATGGGTGCTGGCCGTTTCTTTGGCATGAGGCCCGTCAACGAGCTTAGGGAAGCTACTGCCGAATGAAGCCGTCAAGGGCGTCTTGCGTTTACGGGGTTTGTATTGGGTGGAATGCATCTCTAATTCATCAATGATCTCCTGAAACTTGGGGGAATTGGTCTGGCACAATCGTTCTTGTCTACACTGTAATCAATTATATATAAGCTTCAATTAAGTCTGGTGATTAGCCATTAAAATAAAATAGTGACCAATCCACATGTGCCATTATTTGTGTCAATATCCTTGATAAGATGGAGCTGAGCCAAATGCACCATGTTGCGACGCTGCCATTACGCGTTGGCACAGCCAAACAAGCCGAGTTGCTCCTCGGCTCTAACCCGTGTGACGAAGATCATTGATGGCAGCTAATAATTTTTTTAGACAATAATTAGATCAGATATTGGTCAGTATATTACAACATGTTTTCACACGAGGAACATCGTCCTGAAAATCTGCCGGCAGTTTGCTGTTTGACTCCGAATTCCAAAAGGCGCGTGTTCCTTACAAAAGTGCAACACGGCAATTGCAAACTCTAGCTGCGACCATTCAAACCCAACACTCGAAACGCATGATTTGAAGTGACATGCCGGCATCATGTGCGGGGACGTGCCCAATGATTACTTGGCCCAAGCGCTGGCGTCAGAATGAAGTTGATTGATCCGATTGACCTGCGATCGATGGGGAAGCAACAAAAAAATCTGAAGGATGGACGGCACAGTTTTAGGAGTGCAGAAAAGAAGATGAAGGCCCGGTGCTTCGGCAATAATTCATGCCACCAAACATTGCCTTGGGATACGCGCGACATGATGGTGCAATGGGTAGAAAATGCTACCATAATTAGCCTATAAGGTCATTGTCCATGGCCGTTTGAGAAAAGTTCGGAATGGTCCGGCAATTCATCCAAGCGACGCGTCTCAGCGCGCAGCAATAGCACAGTAGCCTCGCGGTCGGATAGGCGCATGGCATCAGCATATTAAATGAAGATCGCCATGAGACGAGCTAATTTGAGAAGCCGCCCAAAGCACCAAGGCACAAATTGCAGTCCAAACTTTGTTTTTTTGCCTTTTATTAGTGAATCGCGAATGACCAAAAACCACGCCAGACCACGTCAACATATTCTGTAGTTCTGATTTCATCCACACTCTTTTAGCAGTCGCATCGTTTTGGTAACGCATGCGCATCATGTATTTTAACGCAGTTTTCCTCCTTCCTTTTGCCGCTACAACACTCGCTCTCCCATCGAGCGCAGACAGTGCGAAGGCGAATACAAACTCCGCCAGATCTGACGCTATCAAGAACGCGTTCCGCAGCTCGTGGAATGCGTACTACAAGCAAGCATTTCCGCATGATACTCTTGATCCGTTACCGAATGACAATGGAACAAACTATGAAGACGACAGGTATTTTTTGCCAAGCTTTTTTGCCTGCGAATATCAAGGAATAAATTCTAATGAGAGTAACTTCCTAGGAATGGGTGGGGCGTAACCGTTGTGGATTGTCTTGACACCGCCGTCATCATGGGTGAAGCTGAAACGATAAACCAAATGCTGGATCACATCGCCAATATTTATTTCAGTACCACGAAAGAGGCAAATGATTCAATTTCTGTTTTTGAGACGACTATCCGATATCTTGGTGGACTCATTTCAGGTAAGCCCGTCTAAAGGCTATTCGTAGCAAATGTCATGTTTGGACCTCACACATGAGCATTTATTGACTGGTTTCAGGATATGAGCTGCTCAAAGGCCCCCTAAAGCAAAAAGGAGTCGATTCCTCCAAGATCGAACTCCTTTTGACTCAGGCCAAGAGCCTTGCCGACAGCATTAGCATCGCCTTTGAGACTGCGAGTGGCCTCCCAGACCCAGTGGTCTACTTGAATCCTGCTAGAATCCATAGTAATTCTCCAAACAATAGTCTTGCCGAAGCCGGAACATTAGTCATGGAGTGGACGCGGTTGAGTGACCTCTCCGGAGATACGAAATACGCCGAGCTTGTGCAAAAGGGCGAGTCGTATCTGACTAATCCCCAGGGAAGCCCCGAGGCATGGCCCGGTCTTGTCGGCACCTTGATTTCCACAGGGAATGGCTCATTCTTGGACAGCAGAGGTGGATGGTCGGGAGGCACCGACAGCTTCTACGAATACCTGATTAAAATGTATCAGTACGATCCTGTGGAGTTTGCGGAGTACAAGGATCGATGGGTGCTGGCCGCAGAGTCAACAATGGCCCACTTGACTTCTCACCCCACAACACGGCCAGATCTGACATATTTGTCGCAATTCAACGGAAACAGAACATCTCCCGTGTCCACTCATTGTAAGTGTGGTACTATCACCCGAATAAACCATGAGCTAATGGAATAAACCTAGTGGCGAGCTTTGCAGGAGGCAACTTTATTCTTGGTGGTGTTCTCCTCGGCGAGGACAAGTACACCGAGTTTGGACTGAAGATCACAGAGTCGTACTTCAACAACTACTTGGAAACGCCCGTTGGCATGGGTCCTGAGATTTTCCGATGGGTCGACCCCAAGCTCGCCCAGAACGACACATACAATAGACAGCCACCGCAAAACCAGACGGAATTCTACTCCAAGGCTGGCTTTTACACCACAAACGGCGTCTACGTGCTGCGACCCGAGACCATCGAGAGTCTGTACTACGCATACCGCTTGACGGGCGACTCCAAGTGGCAGGACATGGCGTGGCAGGCCTATGAGAACATTGAGCGGGCGTGTCGTACCCAGGACGGCGCTTTCACTAGCCTGGATGATGTCATGCAGACCAATGGCACGACTCCTATAAATAGCATGGAGAGCTTTTGGCTTGCAGAGACACTCAAGTACCTCTACCTCATCTTCACGCCCGAGTCGCCCGTGCAAATATCGCTCAACGATAGCACCGGCGGAGATTATGTGTTTAACACGGAGGCCCATCCCTTCCTTGTTCGTGGCAGGTAATGCTTTAAAGCTCGTTATATTGTTGTACTCTATTTTGTATTTTTAGGCTAAAATATCCATGTTATAATAGACATATTGTGATGGGGGATGACTTGTCCACACAAACCCAACATCATTTCCGATAATCATCACTCAATGACCTCGAGCTGAACTCGCTCACATCCTGCCATGCCCGAACTTGGTAGAAACTCGTTTGTAATAACTTCAAGACCGTTTATTTATTGCAAATCATTAATTTTTCTTCCCCAGTTCAACAACTATCCTGAATATTAGAGCCTTCCGAAAAACCATTTCCCCAATCCCATCACATCTATTCATAAACTCATACATATTGTTACACCATCAAGAAAGCAGCCACCAGAGTAATGAGTCCATACTGTGTAATGGCTGCAACGTTGACCGCACTCGAATCCTCCGAACTATCTGTGCTGGAGCTGGATGCACCAGACGTAGAGCTTGAGTCCGAATCACCTGTTTTGCTGGATTCAGGCTTGATGACAGAGTCCAAACTGTGACAGGAGTTAGTAAACACACGATTCTACATCGAGCATGTTCGGAAGTGCAGTGCACAAAGTGGCTCTGCCATGTGGCAACTCACATGTGAAGAACGCCATTGTTCACCAATACATTTGACTTGATGATTTTGGCGTTGTTAAAGTAGATGTCGCTGCCCTTGATGTGAACAGTAATGGTGGTGTCGTACATTGTGTGGAGCACCTGGCCATCTTCGAGCTCATCTGTATATGTGGTGTGGTTAAGGTAATGGGAACTAAAAAAGGAGTTTAGCCAGAGTGCGTGCATGGGGAAGGCATGAATAATGTTCACTTACAACATGAGATCCTCGAGTTCATCTCCAACCGGCTTGTCCTGCGGGTTTCCATCTTCTTTGAACGCCTGTGTTGAAGGGCTGAGACAAGAGATGTTTGGGGTGGTGTTGATCTTGTTCCACAGCTTGGTCTTGTTCAGCGCCGTATCCAACGCCGTCAGCCTGTCATCTCCGATATTACGGACTGTCTTGGAGCAGACGACAGGGGGTGTAAGAACACTATACATGCAAATTAGCGTGTTTCCAGAAGTTGCGAACAGATTAGACGCACTTGTCAACCATGTGGAATGAGTTAACGCCTTTAGAACCCCATGTGCCATCAATCGCCGTCATCTTGACGTCTTGGGCCAGACCTGCTCTCAGGTCGACCGTGGTTGGGTTGGTGTTGTCTCGTTTGTGTTTCTGGCTCACTGTGGAGGGCGTGGCAATCACAACCTGACCATTGGCGTCGTTTCCAAACATGTCCTTGATGACCTCTCCTGCACCTCGGTTGTTGAACTCCTTGGACTCCAAAAATGTGGGAATTGCCGCCGCCGATCCCATGGCCTCAAAGTCAGATCCTTTGAGCGAGGCTGGAATAAGATGGTATGAAAAAATGGTCTGAACATCCTCATAGCTGATGCTCCAAATGTCTGAAATGCCGGAGTTTTTCAGATACGTGTTGACCGCGTCATTGCTAGGAATAAGGACCGTGTTGTTGGACGTCTTGTTTCCGACGATGGTGTCAAATAGTTTTGGCGACGAAGATACAAGAGAGCTGAACAAGGAAAGATCATCGTAGCTCTTCAAGGCTGTGACAAGGTCGTCGGATTGAGCACTGCCGAGTCTTGCAGCTGCAAGAGCCGAGACGAGGTGATATGTGGAAACACGCATCTTGGTTAGTAAACGCTTGAACACACAATAACCCCTGTGGTCAAAAGAATGATATGCTCTCAACAGATCAAAGGCAATCTGACATCCCAGAACGCCTCATCTCTCGGGAGCGTGGCAGCTGCATCTTATTAGAGCAGGAGGCAAATCCGGGCTGAGACGGAGGAGCCGGCTAGCAAGTGCCGGCGAGTCTAGAACCAAACAGAGTGGCAGTACCAGTCCCAATACGGCCTGGCTCGCAACTCAGCTGGAGGGTCTGGCGATGGCTAGCGTCTGATCCTCGGCGACCTGCTGGGTGCGGCTGGTTTCGACTACGCCACAACAGGAATAGCGCTGCTACGACACGGTGGTTCATTGAGAGATGTGAGGGTTGCCAAGAAGCCAATTGCACTCGGCCCAACACATGTCCAGTTGGGGCTGAGTTATGCGGCCCAGGCAGATGGAATGAAGGGGGGCGGGTGCTTTTTGGGCGACGAGGGGCCGCGGCATAAGTACCGACCGTCACGGAACTGGAGATCAGTGGCACATGGTGGAGGCGATCCCCATGTGATTCCGTAGGGCTGGCTGCCGACGCCGTGATTGGCAAGCGAAATTTGCACAGCCTGTGCTGTTTCTTCTCTTTATGCTTACCTAGTGGGAAATGTATCAGTGCCCAAGCCATTCTGAGGCGTCCAGCCCTTCAATTCTGCCTTATTAAGGGCGAGCCCACGGCGCCACGCAGCCAACCTCCAGCCGAACCACTTCATCCATTCGGTCCGCCTCAGCTGGCTTCCTGTGTCACCTGGGCGCTCACAGACCATGCTATGAATAATGTTGGTCGCAAGCGCACTACAAAAAAAAAAAAAAAAAAAAAAGAGAAACCTGGCAAAACGTCACAGGTCAACGGTTTGTTGTTGATGGTATTTCTCAACCCTCAAGCCACGAAACGCGTGAACTTGCTCCTCAATTTTACACATCAACGCGCAGAGAAAATTTACGCATCTCACCCACATTTTTACGTTCAAATAGATGCGCGAAATATGCAACGGGATACACCAGGCTGCGCTTCTAACAATGGTGGTTTGTATTCAAATGGATAGGTTAAAATATACACTGCATGCAGCAACCCTGCAACATTCCGATATGTATTGGAGAAAGTAACAAATGCCTCAAATGGCTTCTCACGGACGATGTAGTCGTGAGGTTGACCTGAAACCTTGAGCAATCCAGCCTTAGGCCCAAATTTTTCCGACAAGGCTTTCCTGTGGTAAGGGGTTTCACCTTGGAAGGCAAGGTCGTTGACTAGGCTCGGCGACCAAATTTAGCCGATCGCTTGTTGTATGCACTGCAACCAGCCTTGGCCGAGCTCTCGGGTGTGGCAGCTGCAAGGGCAGAGCTAGTGGCCGAAGATTCAGACGACGAGTCGGAGGCTGAGGAAGCCGAGCTGCTGCCGCTCCAGACATCGTCGCCGATGGGGGAGTTCTTGATGTCAGTTTCGATCTGAGCAGCAGTGTCCACCCAGAGGTTGAGACCATTCCAGAGCGTCATCGAGTCATTGTAAATTCCAGGGATTTTGTAAGTGGTGCTCGGGGTGCCGCTTCCAGAACCCGTGACCTTGACTTGGGCGCAGCTAAATAACTGGGTCAGAGAGCTTTTCCTTTAAGAGCATAAAAAAGCATCAATAGCTCAACGAACCTGTAGAAGAATTCGGCCTCGTTATTCTGAGCGCCATGCAGACCAACATGCTCAGCGCGGACAAGGTACTCGCCCGCGGGAGTGTCTGCAGGAATCTGGAACTCAAGCTCAGACATTCCATAGGCACACCAAGCAGTCTTGGTCAGGTCGCCACTTGCGTTGCAAAGAGTCGTCTCCCAAATCTTGAACCAATCACCATCACCTTCGTACTCCTTGACGTTGCCGGTCGGTGCCTTGGACATGTCTGGAGTAATGGTCATATCAGCGGGTGCCATCTAAGTAATTCTAATAGTTCAGGGAAGATCTTACAAACTTGGCCAGGGCCAGGATGAGCAATGGAACCGTCGTAGAAAAGCTTCATGGCAATCGTATCGCCGGCAGCAACCTCAGCGACCTCGGTCTTAGCAGCGTTGCTGAAAGAGCCCAAGTTGCAGCGGAAATCGTTGTCATTGGGAGTGAGGTTGTCGAAAGTCGAGGTGAACTTGGTGGGCATATAGCACTCGGAGCGAGTGGTCTGGCGGATGTACTGCCAGTCGTTGGATGCAACACCGTTGAGGACAAGCTTGCTGAAAATGTAGTGAGCTGCCGTGGAACGCGCAAGGGCGGCGATGGCGGTGACGAGGACTGCGGAATGCTTCATCTTGGCGGCGAAATCGGATGAAATGAGAAATAAGGAGTGTGTATACAGTTTTTAGTGATAATGGGCTACTCTGGGTAGGATAAAGAATGACAATAAAAAGTCTACGCCAGGTAGAGAGAAACGAGGGAACTAGATGGTGGTTGAGATGCAAAAGTCCAACTTCAAAAAACTATCAGTCGTATATATATATATATTTACCTTATGTAGGGATGTGTCTCCATCATGAACCGGTTATTATTAAAGGATCCGGTGGAGTGGTCGATTGTCGGCCCATGGTGTTTCAAAATATGCGAGTTTGCGACCTGCCAACCCATCGCGAACCGTCACCTATTCCATTTTCGATTATTCTCCACATGTTTCAGCTTACGAGACTCCTTTATAGTCTAATTTTGACGTATCGATATTTAGTTGGCAACGGCAATTGACTCGTGTATCGCACAGTTGCTTGCCTGCGAGCCCTGTTCCCAACACAGATCTGAAAAGAAGTCGCACCGTGCTCACATTTGACAGGCTATAATACTCCCGTTCCATTATACCAAAGAAGAAGAATGCTAACAGGGGTTCACCTGCAGCTTTGTTGGCTACAATCGCACTAACGGGGTTGGCTGGAGCATCCACATTCCGGAAACTTTCCTAAAAAATGATCCGAGGTTAGGGAGGCTCCTCGACGTTACCCACAAGAGAACCACAATCGCCGTCATGATGAGTTCCAGCCGCAAGTCACCGTAAGCGAATATGATTCGGGGTAATTTACCCCTCCAGTGGCCTGGAAGAAACTAAAAGCCAGCGCTTCCAAAGTAGGCAGGCTGTATGGAAGGGGATTAGCTGACTGACCCCATTGTGGAGACTTGATCTTCGTAAATCCACACGCATAACAGGGCTCCAAGCTCTTGTTACAAGGACTAATCAGTAAGAATTTTATAAGCAGCTAACCTCAAGATTAGGGCCGATAAGGATCAGCCTGAAAGTTCGCTACCATGTGCAATTGCAACATCTCGACCAAAGGCGGCTTTCCATGTGAGGGCACTGCTTGGTTCTCTATCACTCGCGGCAATTACTTCGATGCCATTGTACTCGATGGCCCTGCAGGCCTTGGCATACACTAGACGATTAGCAATTAAAGTCGAGGATACTACAAACAGATGGCCCTGTTGGAGTCATCACTCAGGTCCTCATCGAGCCCTTATTCCTTGTACTCAGACTGGTGCGTTGCAAGGTACCCGAAGTCTATGGCCAAGTCGAGACCTCGTGTTGATGGTAGGCCAAGACTGAGACGCCCGGATTAGAAGGATAAGATGTTTCATCTACCCATGATCAACTTGCGCGTCATCCCATCTGACAAAAAGATCGACTTCCATTGGTGGCATTGTATCATTCCAAGCGACGCCATTGTGGCGTCCCTCCACGCCGCTGCAACCGTCATAGACAAGGCGTTTACAGCGCAACGGTATAACGTCTAAACCCTGTCGCAATCAAAACTGTAGGAGGAGGGTTGCACCGGTCTTGGCCTTTTGGGTTTCCATGCCGCATCCGAGAAACGCGAAAACTCGGACTGGATGCGATTGGTCAGCTGCAAAAGGACAATGTTTGAAGACTCCACAATGGGCAGCAGATGAAACATGGCAAATAGGGGCAGTTCTGTCCCTGAAACATTCTCGGAAGCAGCCGAATGTGAGTGCTACAGAAATTTAAAAAAAAAAAAAAAAAATTTTGTCCTCCTGGTAGTATCAAGATCCGATGTCATACGTTATCGAATGAGGGGGTCGAAATCAGTTATCTTGCGGCCCTTCGCCATCACCATCGCGTCTTTATTTTATGATCCACTTTGGCTCATTCCACCGGGCTCCTTCCCAAGAGAATTGTCGAATCAAAATAATTTCTTTATTTAGTACGTAGATGTGTCTTCTGTTGCCACCGTCGCACCTAGCATGTTTTCATATTTAAGCAGGATTGCTCAAATCGGAAGCCCACAAGTGAGGCCATGTGCTCCCAGTCACGAGTACTCCCAATAGGTCTACGTCAGCCGTGTCACCATGTACCAAGCTACGCCGATAATTTCTTCTTCTACTGAGGTTATTTTGTCTCCGGAAAAGAACCCAGCGATTGACGCAAAGTCAGAAAAGAGGGTCGCGTTACTCTGAGGGACGAATTCTAGGCCCCTCTAAGGAGCTAAGCAGCCCAATACGATTATACGCGGAACAAGACCAGAATCTGTTAATCCCGTAGCATATCCCTTGCATTAAATCATCAACTGGCGAGTTTGTTTATGATGAGACGCCCCTCAGCCTCTTGACTTGGCCAAAACTAATTAGGTAGCTCAGCAAGCTGGTGTCAATATTTGTCGACAAGTTGCCTTTTTAAGAGGTTACGAGTACCATTATCATGTCCCCTGTATAGCCCGCAAATCTTTGCTTTCAACGAGCTTGGGGCGAATGCTCAGCCTGATTTCAGCCAAGCAACACTAGTTCCTTAGTCTGTTGACTCATACGATGTACCCCTAAGAAATATCCCAAGTCCAAAACACATAATTGGCAAACCTAATGCAGTTGTGCATTCTATTCTGACTTCAACGGAGTTTTGAGTTAACTATGGACCTCAGTTCAAAGTATCCACGAAAACAGAAGTGAAGGAAATCCCTCATGGCTCGGGACACAGTAAATAAAAACGAGCCGGGCCGTGCAAATACAAATGCAAACCCGCACCAACCGTAGAGGCTTTCAAATCGCGAAGATAAGAGGCATTGGGTATTTTGAGGGGGGTCTGTTTCTCCCCAGGCCCCATCAATGACATCATTGTAGGTGTATTCCCCTCAAATGTAACATTTGCAGGAGCTGACTGACCAGCAGGTCTCAACACACATTCCCACAAAAAAGCCTGTCACACATACCAACAATGGTCGATCCAATCTCTGCATTGATAAGCATTCTTGGAGAAACAAGCCAAATTCTGGGGCTGACTTCTCAGCAATTCTATTGAACAATTTGCTCCACTTCAATCATTGGCCAATTACTACCTCTTTCCTGGTTGCTTCTTCCCAGATATTGGATCCTTCAATAGTTTGGTTATACGCAGCTTTGGCAGTGACAAAATATATATTATCCATCGTATAGTTCTTTTTCTTTCCTTTTCTTCATTGTCGCCGTTGGTCTAACTATCCCCAGCAACAATTTTCAATGTAACCCCACCAACGATATGCATGACATCACTCAATATTACATCACATCGCTGCTGATCACCAAAGATGCGCAGTTTAACATAACTTTTCTGATAAAACGTCACTGTAAAATTCTACAATGCTATCAAATTTAGTGCAATTCTTCTTTAGAATTCCGCCTGCTGATAAACTAATCTGAGATAGCGGTGTCGCAGTGCTTTAGGGTAGGGTCACTGTTTATCCACAATTTACTCCCCCCCTGTACATTTGGCATGTGAATTGAACCATCGCCACGTAACTTCCCAGGCATCCATCAATATGGCGGTGAAAATCACTGTGGCCTCATTTGCGCCCGTCTATTTGATGACTGAGACATAGTAGCACTTGTCTAGGTCACAGCGACAGACTCGTGTCATGTAAACTGAACGCCCATGGTATGAGACTAGGTTTTCTTCAGCATTTCGTGAACCTTGAAGGTTTTGGATGTCTCTTGTGTTGCATTGAGGCTCTGTCATCTGACCTTAGGTGTCAAAAATGGTGAAGCACGTGGTTGACCGAAAAAGTGGATCTCCCATCTCGCTTCCCCTGAAGGCATCAAGGTGTGCGAAACACTACTTTCCGAATACGACTAGATATATGCCCCTATTCCAGATGTTGGCTGGCAACTCAATTCACTTGAATCATGCATCCAAATTGGCGGTTAGTCCATTTCTGCATGCAGTTGGCCATGTTTCATCATCGAGTTTCACCCACACACCGGGGATGCGGATTTCTGCAGCTTGGGCGCTTGTCATCATAGCGGATGGCGGGATGAAACTAGCGTCATACTCTTTAGTTATCTATCTGAAGACGTGGGGGATAGGCCACGTTTTGGTAGGAGGAGGTTAGCTAGGATGATATGATGGCCCGGAACGGAGCACATGACCGTGCGGCTGGGAAGTGTCCCCCGCCCCCTCCCCCCAGCAGCAGCAGCAGCAGCAGCAGCAGACAGGGGTGCTGTATTAAAGTTTTTCCCATCTTTGCACATCCACAGGCCTATCGTGAGGATCACTTGCGGCCCCTCAGTGCTCCAAAAAGTCGCCGCATCAACTCGACGGCTCTAGCCCTATTGGCAGCTGAGCCGGAGCTTGGCGCCCTGCGAAGATGCAGCGTCACGTTGGATCGCGCACTAGTCCCATTGGCTATTATTAGAGCCAGGCACTGGATGCAAAGCTACATTTTTGCCCAGCCCATGCTTGTTTCCCCTGAAGTCTATGATGTGCCAGCGACGATCATCTTGTTGAGTGGACTTGTTGAGGTTGAGAGTGACAGGTTTTTTCCGGGCGTGATAAGCCTGGTCACATGGACAGTAAAATCCTGTAAAAAAATTGAGAAATTCTGTGGATACACTTGTTTTTCTTTTTATGGGCGAGGCATAGTTGTCTATTGGCCGTGCGGACTCATCCCGCGATTTGTCGTCTCCACCGGCGTCCTCAACTTGACAAGATTTCCTCGGTAGTGCCGGCTTATCCAAGCCGTGCCAGGCTTAAAACGCCACCAGGCCCAGTTTATTAAAAGCCGGTCTCCCCGGCCCCTTGCCACTTAGCTCACCAAACACTGGGTATTTTCTCTGTCCGAACTTCTTCCGGACATTTATGAAAAACCTGCGGTCAGGAGCCGGTCAGCGGTGAAGTTCTTTGATCATTCCAACTACACCATTCCTCCTAATTCACCTATATCCTATCCTCCCACCTTCCCTTCCCTCTCCCCTATATACATATACAGACATTTACAATGCCTCACGGCACAGAATCCCTCAAGCTCACCAGCAACAACTTGGAGACGATTTCTGAGCAGCAGGGAAGCTTGAAGGTGAAGATCCCCACCTACGATCGCAATGACGTCAAGGAGGGCATCGTCCATGTGGGCGTCGGCGGCTTCCACAGAGCCCATCTAGCCGTCTACATCGACCAATTGCTCCAGAAGCACGGCGAGCGCAACTGGGCCATCTGCGGTGTCGGTCTGCGACCCAACGATGCGGCCATGCGCGACGTGCTGGAGTCGCAGGACCACCTGTACACCGTCATTGAGCGCTCCGCCAAGGGCAGCTTCGCCAACGTGGTCGGCAGCATCCGCTCGTTCCTGTTCGCGCCTGACGACCGCGAGGCCGTGATTGCCAAGATGGCGCACCCAGACACGCACATTGTGTCTCTGACCATCACGGAGAGCGGCTACTACTACAACGAAAACACGCACGAGCTCCAGTCCGAGCACCCAGACATCCAGCACGACCTGGCCAACGAGAATGCGCCCATCAGCACATTCGGCTTCCTGTACGCCGCTCTGGCCAGGCGGCACGCGCAGGGCCTGAAGCCCTTTACCGTCTTGTCGTGCGACAACATGCAGAAGAACGGCTCCATCACGCGGCACATGCTGCTGTCGTTTGCGCGCCTGCGCAACCCGGCGCTGGCCGACTGGATCGAGGCCGAGGGAGGCTTCCCCAACGCCATGGTGGACCGCATCACGCCCAGCACCAGCCAGAACGACATCAAGGCGCTGGCCGACGGCTTCGGCATTGAGGACGGCTGGCCCGTCGTCACCGAACCCTTCATGCAGTGGGTCGTCGAGGACAAGTTCTGCGACGGCCGCCCCGCCTTTGAGAAGGTGGGCGTCCAGGTCGTCAAGGACGTGCACGACGTTGAGCAGTTTGAGAAGCACAAGCTGCGCCTCCTCAACGCCAGCCACTCGGCCATGGCTTACCCGGGACACCTGGCCGGTTTCAAGTACGTCCACGAGGTCATGGAGCACCCCGTCTACCGCCAGTTCATCTGGCAGATGATGCAGCAGGAGGTCAAGCCCCTGCTGCCCGAGATCCCCGGCGTCGACATTGACCAGTACTGCAACACCCTCATGGAGCGCTTCTCCAACCCCACCATCATGGACCAGATCCCCCGCATCGCCCTCAACGCCTCCGGCAAGATCCCCCAGTTCATCATGCCCTCCGTTGCCGAGGCCATCTGGAGCACCGCTCCCTTCCGCCGCCTCTGCTTCGTCGTCGGCGCCTGGTTCCGCTACATCAACGGCGTCGACGATGCCGGCAACAAGTTCGAGGTCGACGACCCCATGCGCGAGCAGCTGCAGGCTCTCGCCAAGGCCGGCGGCAACGACCCCCGGGAGCTCCTCAGCGTCAAGATGCTGTTCGGTGATGACTTGCGAGGCGACAAGCGCTTCCTCGACGAGGTCACCAAGGCCATGGAGCTGATTGCCAAGGACGGTGTCATGGCTACTCTCCCCAAGTACGTCGACTAAAGACGGCAATACTTGGAGCGGGTTTTATGATGAGGAAGACGGTATCGGTTTCATGAACACCGTATTTCAACGAAAAAAAGCCCTAGGAAGGCATAATTTACATATCATGATGAGAGCGAAATGGGGGATGTTTTAATAAAAGGCGGATTGATTGTGCAATACGTTTTGGTTGCACCATACAAAAAAACATGAAATATTAGATTTCGGCGACGGAACACCGTCGTTGGTCATAGTTCCACATACATTCCTGGGTGAATAGAGAGGGCTAGTAGACGAATTTAGATATAGACAAACTCGCCTTTCATTCAACTGCTAGGCTCAGGAGGTTCAAGATAATGAAGAATTGTTGTCGTATCAATCAAGTTTGATTTGCATCCCCACGCGTGATTTCTGAACATGAGATACTCTGAAATATAATATTGAGCCCATCTTTGCCCAGGATGTCGAAACCTGAACGGAAAGGAGACGATGCCAAGTAGATATGAGTATTGAGAACCAGAGTGACTTATCTACCACTTATTCTAGATATCTTCATTATCATATTCACAAGTATTAAATAGACCAATAACATTGCGTTTCTGATGAGCGTACTTAGATATTACTCCAACTTAATAAGCTCACTGATTTACATCCTTTATTCCCTGCAGACTTGAAAAGATGTTTGTAGGATCAACTTGGGACTTGATCCTTTCCAAGCGTGGCAAGTTTGGACCCCAGTACGTGTGCTGCGGGTTCTCAGTTCTCGGACTGCCGTAAGCAGCGTAATTAAAGTACTTCTCAGGCTGGAATGCTTGAATATTCAAAATAGCCCTATCCACGTAATCAGTTGTCGTTTTGGTTGTTTCCCCCCCTGTAGTGATGTAAATGGCAAATATATAGGCCATGTTGCGATGCGGAAACGCCGTAGCCTCGACATCTATGTCGTTCACAGCGCCACCGTGGAAATCAACCAAAACAATCCAGTCATCTGATCCTGGATCGGTCTTTTGCAGGTGTTGGAACGTCTTGTTGAGGCTGGAGCTGGTAGGCAGTGTATCATAATCAATGACCGTGCCAAGAGAGTCAAAGTGCTCATGCTCCGGAAATACCTGGCTAGTGAAGGTGAAAAGGCCCTCAATATGCTCCCTCCATGAAAGAGAGGGCTTAACAGTTGAATTTGTGATTCCGATAATCTTTTTCTCCAAGTCCAAGTCCTCGTACTCATTAGCAGGACCGAAGAAGGCTCCTGAAAAGGTCAAAGTGTTCTTTGATATGAATGCAACCGCGCTGAGGCGGCGATCCAGTGTTTTGTTCTGAAAGACTTTCTGGAAAGACTCGAAAGAATTGGCGAGTACGGCAGGATCTTCCGACAACACCGAGTATTCGAAATTCAACACCTCTTGAGGTTCTGGGTCGGTTCGAAATGTGAATTCGGTAACAATGCCAAAGCTAGCACCAGCTCCTCGAACGGCCCAAAACAGGTCTGTGTTGTTAGATTCCGAGGCATGAGCAATTGTTCCATTTGCAAGAACAATTTGCACTTCTTCTATTTTGTCCAGGGCCGCGCCAGCCAATCGTGATTGCAGCCCAAGACCACCGACCGTTCCATGGCCGCCAATTCCAACTGTGGGCGAAGCACCATGGGGGATGAAGCGTCCCCCTTGGGAATGAAGACCTTCAAAAAGACCTCGAAGCTGAACGCCACCCTCAACGGTGGCAAGCCCAGTCGCATTATCCACATCGATGGTTCTCATGAGTGACAAATCCGCAACAATAGTGGATCCATTACTTTCGCCAAGGGCTGCGAAATCAGTGGAAGCTTCTGACGTCATTGCCCGATTTCGAACTAACCTTTGTTATTCAGATCATGACCTCCACCTCTAGCCTGAACTTTAATATCAAAGTTACCAGCGCAAGAAACAATCGCTGCCACCTCGTCGGCATCATTGGGGTAAACGGCTGCCCTTGGCGTAATGTTGTAATTGAGATTATATGGCCGAACATCTGCCTCATAATACTGCGATTCAAAGGGGAATTGAGCTCGAGAAGCGTTTCCCTGAACGGATTCTATCAAGCATTGCTGCAAGGCTGTCGATTTGTCGCTCACGGCCAAGGCGTGCGAAGATTTTGACATCAGTAGCATCATGGCGGCAATCCCATGCATGGGCGCCATTTTTATAGGTGAAGAAGGTAGCATGGCAAGGTGCCTGGAAAGTCGAGGAAGAAGGGGGCGAGCAAGAGTGGCGTTGGTAGAAATTGAATAGAGCAACAATTTACCTGTAGACCGATATGTTCCTGCTTTATATGAACAAAATGAAGTGTTCGAAACATCTTTCCAGACGAACAGTGTGGTGCCGCTTACAAAGCGGTGCTAACGCCATGCCAAGAAGCCGACAAGAGAAGCATGTTGTCGAACCCGAAGATTGATCCCGAGATCTATACCAAGACGTGGGGGACTCCCCGATTGTACAGGGGTTGAGCTGGATTGCTGCGGGCGACATAGCTATGATCGCCCCCACAAAGCTTCATATTTTAGCTATGCATACGAGATAAGCTTATTATTGTCCGAAATTCACGCTGTGCCACGGGTTGGCCGAGAGAGCACAGGAGCACTTGCATGTGGAAGCCCAAAATCCCATTCCCATTGGGTCCGTGACCGTTAGCGACACTGATTGTGTTGATTATCTGACAGGAACTCGGGGTTCATCGCGATTGATGGAAATCGGATGCAAGGCCGAAATATTCGGATTCATGCATTGATTGCTTTCGTCTTGGTCAATGTTACTGACATTGTCGAAATGGTCAGTGCCCTCCCTCACAACTTTCCTTTGGCAATTAATCAGCCATGATCGGCTGTGGGGCAACCTTGATCGTAAAAACCCGGGAATACGGACATCCACAGGATCTTACATGGAAAGGCAAATATAGAGCCATTACACTTTACACGAGTGGAGTCTTTCCCTAATATTTTTCAATAGATTAACATTTCTGAACCTCGACGGGACACGCCAAGAGAGAAGAGAGGATGAGGCTGACTCAGCGGCATTAGTGCCAGGCCGGCCTATTGAGTTCTGCATATTTAAATTCTTCCTAGGGTGGGCTTTTTATTATTTAGCAACGACCCTGATCAAGACAAGTGGACATGCATCCAGCGGCTCGCAACCTGGACCAAAACGTTCGCAACAGATCGAATGAAGAACCAGCCAAAACGCGGAAAGTGTTGAATGACAAATCGGTAGTCTCACTGCTTGAGGAACAAAACTTCCCGCTCGGTAAGCGGTCCATCATCAAGACGAATGTACCCCCGCCACTAATATGACGCAACGACCCCACAATGCTTTTGCACATTCTGGGATATATGTCAGGAGTACCGTTATTTTTGCGATACTTCTAGGCGATCTTTGGGTTTGTACATGAATTATACTCTGCTGGTCAATAACGGTGGCGGTATCAAGAATGCTCGTGGGCAAAAAGGCCGGCGCCGGGTTTCCCGCATCGTCCCCACAGCATAGATCAACGGCATTACAACGGCCAATGAATAGAAATATGTCTCCCATATATGTAAATAGAAGTTAAAGTAACTAAAATCTTCTGAACATGGATATTTCTTACTGTTGATTTGCAGAATTCTCAATCTGCCACTTTTCAAACGCTCTTGCAGCATCTTGAAGCGAGTCAAAAGAGAGCATGGAATGCAGGTACTCCCAGTTAGCAAAGAGACATTCCTTGCTGCTGGAACCTCTTCCTGCATCCAAGAGGTCAGCATCTCGTTTTTCTTGAAGTGGTCCATCGGGAAGATGGAATACGACCCGATTTGAGCTAGCGCCTTGCACATTGGTCGTAGTTCGTGTCTTCCGGAGGGATTCATAGAGTTGAAGGATTTTCGCGATGCTCTCTTTACTTTCGGGTAAGTAGAGCACAGAATTGTTCCACAGGCCGAGAAGCTTGGCCAGAACAGCTCCGTCCTCAACAGCCATGGCTGCACCCTGCGCTTGATACGGAAGGGTTGGATGGCTTGCATCCCCAAGCAACGCGACAGCGCCCTATTGACTGATTACGATACTTATCTAAAGTTCTTGGTATAGACACGTACCTTGGTCCATGATTCGAGCTCTTCGTGGTGCCACAACTTCCATTTTAGCACAGACGAGAAACAAGCCATTAATTTCGTCAAGCTGTCGAAATTTAGTACAAATTCAGTCGATTCCAAGGGAGATAGAACACTCGTACCGACTATCCCACCCATCAAAACACGCTCTCATTTCGGCCACGTCGCCTGGAGCTTGTCGGACATCGCTGGACAGGTTGTCTGGTCGCAGCAGCACCAAGTTGAATTGTTTTCCGCTAGCGATTGGGTAGAACACGCAGTGTCTGTTAGGTCCCATCCAACATCTGACAGTCTTTTGCTGCAAAAGTTTGTCAATTTCAGGATCATGAAGAGACTCTAGCTTTTCCCGGCTCAGTGTCCCTCGGTAAGCCAGATCGCCAGTTTCGGTAGGTGGCGACACTTTACCCAGTAATTGGTCCCGAGACTGAGACCATAGACCTTGATTCATGTCAGTCATGTGCACCCCCGGCGGCGTTAGGAGCGCTCCAGATGTCGTTGTGCTGGTTTTATTCTTACCGTCCGCGCCAACAATCACATCCCCCTTGACAATCTCACCCCCCTTCAACACGACATGCGTTGCATCAAAATCGATACTTTCCACCTCTGAGTCAAGAAGTAGATGCGCGCCAGCATCTTTGGCCGCATTCCACAGCACATCATGATAGTCATGACGGCAAATCACCCTTGGTCCAGTTAGCTGGCTGGTATTGAAATGAAACGACGTGGACCTGTTACGTACATCCACTTTTCTCCAAACCTCTCTTCCATTTTCACGCCCCCATCTATCTTGAAGAGCACCTTTCCATCGGCATATCGGACGTATTCGATGGAGTCTAGAACAACGCTTCTTTCAATGAGCTTGGAAAGAACATCTAGCTGGCGAGCCACACGAGCGGCATTTGGAGGAATCTGGATGCCCGCTCCAACCTAAACACGACGTTATTGAAAAGAACAGCACTAAAGTTAATTTTTTCTTGTATGAATAAAAATGTAATCACTTCACTCCTTTCCGATGATTCCTTTGTGGGGAAACTACTTACTGGAGCTAGGGTTGCAGCGCGCTCAAGAACAGTGACATCGAGATGTTCCAAGCGGCATGCAATGGCACACACTAGCCCTCCGATTCCGGCTCCAACGATCAAGACCTTCATAGTGAATGTATCGAAGTCTGGTTATCTTTTGTCGATGGGCTGAATTTTGGTCACGTCAAGCTTTCGGGAGAAGTGGCGAAATACGTCTGCTTTTCTATGGATAGAGACTAGCGCGGCATGATACCTTCTTGGGTTACCTGCTAAACGAAGTCCCCAATGATATCAGCTTACCATGTCAGGGAAGCTAACCGAGCCAATATGTGAGCATGCCAAGCAATATCAATCCAACCCGCATTAGCCAGATCAGGTCATATGGTCATGAGATCAAAAACCAGAAAGCCCGCAGAGCTCAATTTACACTATCCCGATTGGTTCTTTGGATTAATCGTGTCCTTTGGTTAGGACTTTTTCTCATCATCACGGGTTTGGTAGACGATCATTCATAGTGGCTTTAACAGCCCAGTAAGGTATTATCTAATTAAGATAATTGGAGCATGTCAGTCAATTCAAATAAACTTGACATGCTGGTGTTTTCACAGCACTCGACAAGCGGTTTCGATACACCACACGCTAATCAAACCTCCAAGAATCAGTAGACAGAAACGAGACGACTCGATGAGGCGGCGGAGAAGAAAGCTTTGTGGAAATGCATGTTATTTTATGTAAATTGATTTGTGTGCCTAACTACGATGCTATGCTACTTATATATCATGAGTGTTAATGTCCAAAACATGGCTGATGATGGTACGGTGCTCAACTACACTAGCACTAGTGATTTACATTATTTAATAATAGACCATATAAAACAAACTTTATACCGGCACATCTGCCTTCAAATAGGTACGTGAATATGATCCCAGGGCTGACGGATTCATAATATAAAGACCTCCCGATTGACCGGAGACCGCAAACTGAGACCGACCCGTACTTCCAGCAACGCACTGTAACATCTGGTCTTGGTGCACGGGTGGTGTGCACGAAATTAGAGCGGCCGCAGTCGCTGCTTGAGATTCACTAAGAGGGTAGACTATGCCACCGAAATTGGGCTTTATGCCAAGGTACCATCCATTGCTAAGCATCAGAAGATTTGTATTTTCTTCAAGGTGGAGGGCAGCATTCTGAAAGCCATTTGCAGAGACTATTTGGAGAAAAGCCATTTGAGAATTTCCGGCCGTCGGGTACTTTAACGTTTCTCCGTTCACATCTCTCGAGGTAGAGTCCGCACTTCTCGCAGCAAACGTGGCAAGAACAGGAGGGAGACTAGTTGTGGACGCAGACTCGGTCGTGGATGTGATGTCGACCGTGGGTGTAATGTCGGTCGTAGGTGTCAAAATGGCAGTAGCGTCAGTGGTAATATCATCGAAGGTAGCCTCGGGCGTGGATGCGATGAGAGTAGTCGTGTCGGTGGGAGTATTATCGGATATACCCTCAGTCGTGGATGTAGTATCTTTGGGAGTAGCGGTAGTTCCAGGCGCAGTCTCAGTGGCAGCAGTGGAGACGTCGAAGGTGCTGGGATCCGCCGCAGAGGTAACTGTGCTGGTCTCGGTTGCGCTGGTCTCGGTGGTAGAGTCTGAAGTGGTGGTACCTGGCAGCGCGGTGTTGGAGAGAGACGAAATAACGATAGCTGTCGTCGTCCCGTCAGAATCTGTGTTCACAGCAGAGCTCGCTGAGGTGTTGCTCAGGGTGGCTGGAATGGTCTCGGTACTCGATGACGAAGAGAGGCGAGATGCCAGGCGACACTGCTTCGCGAAACCGCTGGAAAACAACGATGCAGCTATGGCAAGGCCATAGATGGCATTTGAGTTGCGCATTGTGTAGCGAGTGAAATAGCACTTGTGAATCTGTGAGCTGTTTGGATATGAATTTAGCCAAAGTGATGGTTCAGGAGACTCCATGTCAGGTTCTACACAAAAGCTTTTATATCAACACAGCACGCGCTCATTCTAGCGAGTTAGCCCCATTTTCTGATGCAGGGGTTGTTAGACCAAGCTATTGGAGGCCGACCAAGAAGCTATTGAGCGCCACATCTCCATAACAGTGTGATAACCAATGATATGCCTACAAACCTGCGACCGGCTCGATTCAAGTAACGTTTTTCGGAAAGAAGAGTCTTGGCAACATCCATTTCATCTGCCACGATTCCATAGCCAGCTCGAAACCCTGTTCGACCAACACCATTATTGTAGATAAGTGGACTTTGCTCATTTATTTTCTGGTCATCATATCTTGGCACTCTACTCTCGCGCTTCGTCATTTTTGACTCTTCGATGATGACATTTCGGGTTTTCTTGGGACCTTGAAGATGCCAGCGGCGGTCTGGAATAAATCAACAATGATGTAGAAATGAATCACGCCAGTCGGTGGTGTTTTGAGTTAGAAGACAAATTTAACCATCTTAGGATTGGTACTGTGCAAGGCAGTGCGTGCAACAATGAGTCTTGGGTAGTTTTCTGCAAGGAAATGCCCCATCTTACGCCTACATTCGTACCTCCAGCCACCATTTCCTGCTAGATTGTTGCATACTGTTTATTTTTGTAGAATGGGATATCCATAGATACCATTCATGGCGCCCCAAATCGTGTCATTCAGTCGATTAATTCCGTCGGCTGCCCATTGGCTCTCGCCATGAGGACCGCCAAAATCGATGACAAAACGACTAGTGAGTGACCTGCAACGTTCCTCTGTTTTTTCTGTTCCAGAACCGTTCCATAAAATTGTTGTTTTCCCACCAGAGCCGGGACTCAGCTCAAGGCGTTTGGGCTCCTGGTTAATATGCCATCTGATGCAGCCGTGAAAATGGGCCTGGTCGTTTTTGAAAGAGCTGCAACATGACGCCAAGTTAGTGCTGATAACATTGCTAAGAGGCCCCCATATGAAGAAATAATAAGAGTGAGAACATGGAGAAAGGAAAATGAGAAACTGACCGAAACAAAGTGACGAGGATCATGTCTTTTGCTACTTCTTGCAAACATCGAGTCATCGCCTGGTTGGTGGAAAGTATCTCGTTGGTAGACATCTAACCCATTTGTTAGTTTTTGTCATGTTTCATTTGCGTAAAGCTTTTTACATATCTCGTACTTCTCTTATTGAACCATCTCGTATGACTGCCTGGGTTGATAATGTCTGTTGATAGTATCGGTACTTTGCCTTCTCGTCGGCAATGACCCATTCGGGACCTTCTGGGACAACAAAGACACCAGTAGGGGACCCAGACTCAATTAATAGAGAAGTCTTTGTACACCGGGCTACTCGGTTGCCGTGAAGGTCGTACATGGCAAACTCAAACATCTCAGGATTGGTAGTTTGTAAAGTATGGGCAACGTTGGCTGCAAATGATGTGCACCGGCCCGAGCTCGATAGCCAGGTCTCTCGCAGGGAATTTGAGTCGTCAGTAGATATCTCGGTTTCGGCGAAGTTGAAGAGAGCCTCTGGCTTGGTTACCAGGTCGTGCCAAGTCATGCCGGCCTTCGCTACCAAGTGCTCAACCATTTTTAGGGATGAATATGAGCCTCCTGTGAAGACGTGGGTCCATGCCGCTTGAGCTACTGCCCTCGCGTCTTCCACAGCCTTTTCCTTGGCCGTACTCGTCGCTGTTGGAGTGGTGAACATTGCGGTCTTGTTAAAACGAAGTTGGGCGAATCAAGCAACTTTGGGAACCATGTTTAGCGTGAGATAAAGTTCAAATTAGACTTTTTCGGAGATCTTACCGGATTCGGAGGGCCATATGTCTTGGCCAAGGTGCAAGACTTTTGTACTGAGTGGTGAGAGATTGCCTCTTGCTTTAGTGCTCGTGTTGAGGCCACTTAAAGAAGGAGACTCTTTGTTATTTAACCTAACAAAGAAGATAGTCAAATGATGCTAGAGTCATAGCTCGTGCCCATCTTTTACACAGTGATCCCTCACTCAGCACTGTTTTCCACCTGAACGGATACACTTTATATGCTGTCTCTCTGAGTGACTGGTAGCTATTTGGGTTTCAGTGTTGTGTTGTTTGATTCCCGTGCTCTTTTTCACTGTCGCCCCGCAAACCTGGCCCAATGAACACGTGCCACTGTTTGTTCTTTTCCTCTCTGTCTATTTTTTGTTTGTTTGTACTGTTTAGCGCCGGTAAATTCCTTTCGGAGGACAAAGGGTGCCTATCTAGCCCCCCTGCCTATGGTTGACCATGGTAAGCAATTCACTGCCCTACACTTTCGTGAATTGATGACGGGGGAATCATCATTATCACTTATTCTCAGGAAGACTTTGGTCACAAAACAAATGTTTATTTCTAGAAAAATGAAGTAATAGACTCAATCCGGCGGTCTAGCGACCATGCCATGCCGGTGTCAACTCAATAGTGTTTGGCAATACATTTGATCGTCTGCGTCTTTTTGCTTCAAGCACTAGAACAGTTACCCTGTATTACCCAGATCTTGGTAAGATAGTAAGGGTGGGGTTGGAATTGTTTTAGGGTTTTAGCTTAGCATTGGGTTTTACTTCCTAATCGGAGATCTAGTCAAAGACCACAGGATGGGCTCGCACTCAGGGCCCACGTTATTTTCTCCCATCATAGTCTTCAATCTTAATCTTGGATGGACCAAAAGGCCCTTAGATGCCTGCTAGGATAGTTATAAGACTTGTAATAGCTGTGGCTGAGTAAGAATTGGGACCTGCCTATAATTACGTATAATACACCTTTCGCATATGGCAAAGGAATCTTATGCTCTCAGCCCGTGTAGGGCGAGCCAGCGTGACGGCGTTTTGTTCCATGTGGCTAGCTGAAACGCGCATCAAATAGTCCAGGACTTGATATTAACTCGAGTTCATTGAGAACGTTAGGCTTAGCGTAGAGAAACTAGACATTTTAATCTCATCCTCAATCTCCGCGGGGGCGAGAATTGACTTGACCACGTCAGCTTGTACTCGGGCCTCGTTTCTGCGACGAAGATGGGTAGCTATCCCGTCCACCATGTTCCCGAAGTGGGCTAGTAGGATGGCCAAGACGATAGAACAGGCAGGCTAGCGGGGGGTGTTCGTCTATACCACTGACATCAGTTTCGTCTTCACAGTCATCGCTTCGGTTCCTTGGGAAGGTGTTGTTATAATTACCTTGTGTGATCCAGAGTAATAGGCTATCATTGGCCTGATATTAGGCGATGGTATTCCTAGATTAAGCTTAGGTAAATTATTTCTAATTGATGCGTAGTCTAGTGTAGGATGGGGTCGTTCTGAAGATTTGATATGGAATAAGAACTAAGTCTTGATAGATAATTTATCAAAAGTATACACGGGGTATATTTGAATTAAAAATATACAAGTAGATATCCTCTTTTAGCACCCGCTGGCCTTTGCCAGTTCCTTAAATTTCCGCGATGTCGATATTCAAATTCTTCAGCAAGTGCCGAACTGCTGGTGTGACAAGACCAGAGTTATTCGTCACGGACGTGGCCCCCTCAACTGGCTCAGATGGTTGTACCTCCACGTGGTTGCTGCCCTCTCTTTGGGCAGCGTCGTCGTTCATCTGGACCACTTCAGTTTCATTTGAGCTGGTTTGGCGGAGATCAGATGCTTCGGCGTCGGTGGCTTCCGACCCTGCACCTTCCTCTATCGAGACCCCGTCCTCGTCAATCTATATATCAGGAAGAGCCTTCAGAATTCAGAGCCATATGTACTGCAATTGTGGAGTTTTTAGCAAAGTGTGGACTTACTGTTCCGACTGCTGCCATCTCACCAACGTTGTAGTGAAGCTTGCAGATAGTTCCGTCAAATCTAGAGGTGATCTTAAGAGAAAGAAAGTCAGCATCGATTGGAAACCACTGCATGTATTACATAAACAATAAACCTCTACTGATGCCTTGTCTGATTGGACCTCGCATATCGGGTCAAACTGTTGAACCTAATCACCAGGCTTGACGAGCCAAGCGGTGATCTGGCACTCGGTAATTCCTCCGAAATATCAGTGCCAGCCGCCGACCGCTGTTCCAAACGCCTTAAACATACCTTCACCAATGTCGGTGAGTAAATATGGTTTCAAGGCGCTGCAAAGTGCTGTTGCATGAAACGGGCGGCATAGCTGGACACATCGAGTGGCTTGGGGCGCCAATTGAAGAACCAACCATGGCCGTCGACTGGTTGAGATTCCTGATGCAAATCGAGCATCTGGCCTAATGAGGCAGTGCATGGCGACAAAGAGTAGTAGTGGGAGCTCTTAGTCTTTAGTCGCACCAACCAATGCTTTAAGAATCCCGTGGTCGTTGAATAGCACAAAGTACCATGCTTATGTGCCTCAACAAGATGCTTCCTAGGATGCCATGAGCATTGAGAAATACTGCACAGTAACCTGTTAATCAAGAAACTCGTAGACTTCTAATCAAATATGCGATGCAAAGCTCAGCCTGGAGTACACATGTATTCCACTTCTTGTCTCCTCATCATCTCGAGAAATAATTGACTGCCTGTCATTCCAATAAATCTGTCTAATGGTAAGCGCGCTGTCAACTCCAATCAGAGGATAATCGCACGACTTGTCAGCACCAGCTCCCGGTCTGCTGTAGGGTAGGTTGAGGCCTACCATGACTACCAAGACTGTCAAGGAACCAACTCACTCGGCTTAGCGAACATCATTGCCGCATTTAACCGCCAGTGGGTAATCTTCGGTCGCCGGGACCGGAAACGAGACTGCGACAAGTGAAAGGTACGAACCAAGGCAACCGACGCGGATGCCACTCAGAGTCTATTGGCTAGGCCTTGTGTGATGAGCTCCACACACTCTCTCTGACATAACCAGCCATGACTAACGAGCTTGTCAGGGGTCCGCTTTTGCTGCCAGCCAATCAAAAACTCATTCGTGTTCCACCTCTAGGCCTGCCGCCCTAGAACGAGATAGCTCTGATTGGCCTGGGCCCCGCTCATCAGTGGGTGGGCGGCAGAGAATCTCTAAGACGCAAGGACCATCCACCTTTAGGTCCGGCGTTGAGTTGGTTACCATATTTGGCTGCTTGTTTAAAGAGAGATGATGAGATTATATTCATTTCGAGTTAAAATGGATTTATTTCGAAAGCTTATAAACATTTTTTCTTAAATAGGTTTATATCAAAATGGATTACAATACTAGATTGTTTTTTTACTTGGCACTTTCATTATTCCACAGAAACATAGCAATCACTAGGTTAGCTTAAAACGCTGTCTCATTCTTTAAATTGTAGCACTCTAACCCGGATCGACCGAGCTCGTCCGAGTTGTGATTACCCCGCATATTACCGAAAAAGGGCCTTCTCATAAGTGGAGAGTCGGGCTCAAACCGCTGGTCATGATCCACGCCCTGATTCATCAATCCCTGGCCGCCACCATCATCTGTCGTGTACCCCAACACCTGTCCGCCAAAATGCCAGATGCAGCGTGTGTCAATGCATCAGCCCCAGACCTCTCACAGAAAAGGTGGGCATCGGCCATCCTGTTCCGGTTGCCGATAGACTGATTCTTCTCGCAGACTGCGCAACCGATTATCGCAAGCAGCCTTTCGAAAACGACAGAGCGCCTACATAAAAGATCTGGAGAGGCGCCTGGAAATTCGGGGCAATGACGACAATGAGCAGATTACGCGGCTCGAGAAGGACAATGCCGCCCTGAGAACCCAGCTGACAGCGACTTTCAACAAGCTGGAAAGTGTCCAGGTTACCCTGAGATCCCTTTCCGCTTCCATCATGAGTCAAATCTCACCAGGATCGGCTGTCGACTTGCTTACTCCTGAAGAGCCGTTGCCTGGCTCGCCACCAGAGAATGAGCAGCATCATCAGCCTGTCAACAATCTCGCAACGCGAGATGTAGCGTCTACTCAAGACCTAGTGGGAACCGGAACGAAAATGCCGAGCGACCCTGCATTGCCAGGTCCGTTGATAGACAAGGAAGATGACTATGACGCCACCAACAGCGACACGACGCGAGATAAACCGCCCACCCAAGAGCCCCCACTGACCATCATATCCAACGATACTGATCATCGCCCGGCCGAATATCCAGTACTAGATTCAAATAGCGATGATGGGCTACTATTTTCCACGGCCCTGCCCGACACTGTCACAGCACCCAACTGTGAGATGGGGGAGCCTGTAATAAATACGTCGTCTAGTGTTGGCTCGGCAGGTCGAGGTTGCCAAGTTCCCCTGGATGTTGATATATCACATCTTTCGGATCGATTTGTAGACATGAGGAGCCTACCTGGCGTTTGGACGCACGAATATCAAATGGGTCCTGCTAGTTTCCATGCAAAAACTATAGGTGTCAACAACACAAGCCGAAACATTGTCAACACAAATTCCTCCTTCTCCGACCATATGCACTTAATTCGAGCATCCCTGGCCAATAAATGGCAGTCAGCGAGCCAGTGTCGGTCAAGAGCTCCGACATCGCAAGTTGCATCATGTCCTTCGCCTCCTGCTTACACTAATATTGTCATGTTAGGGACGGGCTTCGTTTATCAACTACCGTCATGATATCGCTTTTCCATAGTCTCAACCGACCCGCCGCTCTTACATGGTACACGGCTACGCGGTTCCAAGACAATGTCACTAACCTTCTCATCTGGCAGATGAACCATTCTCGCGTCGCGTACTCGCGTCTGCATGCAAACTATAGGCCTTCGGCTCTCCAGCTTATCGAGAAATACCCCTCCGTTATTGATTGGTGTCCTTTTCCAACTGTCAGAGACAAACTCATACTCCTGCACTCTGCCAATCCGTACCTAGATCAGGTCATATGCGATATCGCTACTGCCTATGTGGTGGAGGTTGACGCCGACGACTTCATTCTCGGACAGGTCGGCCGAGGCTACATTCGAATTTGGGACCTGATAACTGCATTTGAAGGAGATAATGGCGGAAGTGGCGACTCCATCAATCAAGACTCAAATTCGGATCCTATTCCGGAGTGCCTGCCAACATCTGAATTCGGCGGCGGCCACTTCCCCTTTTTCCTTCCTGCCCCAGATATTGAATGTCTATTTGTACCTCAATATGCACGAGAAGCCTTCAGAGTACTAGGTCTGGACGACGGCGTGCCGCGCTTCAAACTGGATCCAAGCCTGTTTGTCCAATACCCAGAACTATACGACTCTGGTGTCGACATCATAGCCATGGGTACCGCCATTGCACCCAAGGTTCAAACAAAACTGCCAGGTCCAGCATTGACGAAACAAGAGACGAGGTTCATTTATCAAAATTTTGCAGAATGGTGCGTCGATGCTATCTGCAACACGTCACTGATGGAGGGATATCACAACGTGTGAAGGAATGCTCCATGAGGATAGCGAGCGATGTTAACCCCGCGCTACCGGAGCTGCGGAAGAAAGGTTGGCGGGCGTGATAGGTACGGATCATCTTGGGCTAAATTTTTAGAGAACATCTAGTGTAGGTTGATCGAAGCTTGAATGCTATATTCTGACACGATCGTCAATGATTCATTTGATCCGACTTGTATCGTCCCCCTCACCCCCCCCCCCCCGCCTTGTGCGTTCCGAATGTCTTTTAGGCCATTCTTTTTGCGAACTATCCGTCTACATGTAAGCCCCATATTTAACCTTGCTTTTTGCTGCTGCCCCAGAAACTCATTATACAGGTCAACCGACAATCCTGAAGACTCATCCCGATTAGCCAGTCTGCAAACGTATAATCAGAACGGCTGTCATGGACTCAAGGCTGTTAGAGACGGAGCTATAGCTTTGCGAGCGGCCCATCCTTTGAAACAATACCAAGCGACGCAGTAGTTATTTCAGCGATACTGTTGCAGCCGCACAACTGCATGCACCTTTTGAACTCGGCGTAAAGAATGTCCAGTGTTTTCGTAACACCCGCCTCTCCATCGTACTACCGGGATTTGATTAGCTTGTTTTTCTTTTCCTCCCATCCCATCACTTACTGCGAGTCCCCAGATCATCGGTCGGCCAATCCATACGCATTTAGCCCCAAGCGCCAGCGCTTTGAATATGTCTGTTCCACTGCGGACCCCACCGTCAATATGGACGTCGATTTTGCCTGCGAGTGTTAGTATGGGCCTGCTATGGCATATATGTGAAACGAAGCTTGTTGGCCGTCATTGCGGAAGCAGTCTGCCTTCGCTGGAGCAAACTGCTAGTTGGATAGTCAATCTTACCATTGGCTGCCTTAACACATTCAGGAAGAGCATCGATGGTGGCTGGTGTCTCGTCGAGTTGCCTGCCGCCATGGTTACTGACAATGACGCCGTCACAACCATACTGGATTGCAACCTGCACATCTTCCGCAGTCAATATGCCCTTGACCCAGATTTGCATCTTGGTTACGCTCCTCAGCCAGGGAATTTCCTCAGCCCAAGAGTGCGAGTCTGAATTGAAAGAAGCGAAGCTACCGCCATGTGTTTGAGCCCGTATAGCCTCAGATGTCTTCTCAAGCATGGGCAACTCAAGACCCTCCGGAATTCTAAAGTCATTCCGAACTTCGCTGTACCTAACACCAAGTACTGGGCTATCCGCAGTAAGGAAAATGGCAGCGCAGCCGGCCTTTTCAGCGCGCTTGATGATGCGCAACTGGGCTGAACGATCCTGCATGCTGTACAGCTGCATTACGTGATGCGGCGGTGCGGCCCCAGGCCCAGCAGCTGCAAGTCCGGCAGCGCGGATATCTTCCACGGGGTAGTTGGAGAAGGAAGAAACACCCATATGGACGCCGCGCTTGGCACATGCACGACTCGTAGCGAGTTCCCCGTCCGGATGTGCCATGGCCTGAATTCCAGCCGGCGATACGCAGAGAGGAAACGGTATCGTTTGCCCAAACAAAGTAGTAGACGTATCCGCTTTGGAGACATCGACAAGTACTCTGGGCCGAAGCCGGTACTTGGAATAAGCTGTGGTGTTTTCCAGCACTGTGATTTGATTGCTTGAACCCGCCTCGAAGAACTCTTACAATCGAGTTAGTTACATAGTGATTCAAGAGACTGTCCCGTTGTGAGTCGGAAGGCCTTACCTCTGGCAGTAGCAGGTAGCTTCTCTACCGCAGCCGCCTTGATGTCATCGAGGCTAAGGATTAGCCGCTGATCGGTTTTCAAAGCCATCCCGATAACTACAGCTTGATGCGGCAAGAAGATAGAGATTTGTTAAAACGAAGCTGAAATCTCACATGCTCCCCTCTTACCATGAATGGTCTATACGACTGATTAATAAATAGTTGCTGCCCACTAGAAATGGAACAGTCGGACCCATTTTTAAAGAGGCGAATTCCGATCATGTGAACTGCTGAACCCCGCACCTGGGAGCTGGATCGAAAGTTGGTCTATGTGCGCTCGCCATTGACTAAGTGATTCTTACGTGAGAGTTGGCCACGTGCGATTGTCAAGTTAAAGGTGCTAAGGCGACAGATGCCAACCAAGGAACAAAGAAAAAGCAAAAGATTCTCCCACAAGAGAAGGCAAGTGAAACACAACTCTTGAACTTCACTTCGCCAGCCCCAACAAAGTGATACCCCGATGGCCACCAAGCCAGTTCTCTCGGCCGACGCGCCCGTCCCACCGCCCTTCCTATCTCAGGCAATTGCTTTCGGGGACTTGATATTTTGCTCTGGACAGGTTGCCATTGACCCTGAGTTGGGGTCGCTCGTTCAAGGCTCCATTCGTCAAAGAACGGTGTGTAAAGATCCTTGCATCATTCTTCAAAGCTATTCCATTGCTTATCTGACTGTCTGTATATAGAAACAGGTTTTAATCAACCTCTGTGCCGTACTACATGCATCCAATTCAAGTTTAGATGATGTTGTCAAGATCAATATCTACCTGACAGACATGAATGACTTTCCCGAGATGAACGAGGAATACATTTCTTTCTTTCCAGGGTTGAAGCCGGTAAGCATTGTTTGTTTCTGATAGTAATAGAGCCCTAGTGTTAATTCAACGACTACAGGCAAGGACATGCATTGGAGTTCAGGAACTTCCCTTGGGTACTGATGTTGAGATTGAGTGTATAGCGAGGAAGAAAATATCTGAAAACAGCCACTTGTAGAAGTAATGCATACCCTATAAAAGGCCATATTGGGAGATATATAAAGTATAGGTTCCCTTAAATTCCTCCAGTCATGGCCTGTTGTTGAAATTTATTTGTTTATTTCTAGCAAAAAAAAACAAAAAAAACAAGCCGGAGACTCAACTGGGTGATCCATGAACCACGCCAGAGTTGTTTGACAAATAATTTTCAGCAATCGGCTTGATCGTGGAAATCTTTTCACCTTAACACCATTCGTCTCACTGGTTATTCCATAAAAGCTTTTGTTCTAGTATAGTTCGTTGGAGCCTCTTGTGTTTAAATCATTGACATTTAGTCAAAGATTTAAGCGATAGGCTCAACCGGGTGATCCAGGAACAAGGCCACAGAGGTGGCATACAAATTTTTCTAAATCATTCTTATTCCCTCTTCGCCAGGACCCACAAACTTGAACTAAACACATGCCCAGTCGCATACTATTAAGAGTTCGCAACTGGTTTGCCACTGTATCTGGGTGCAAATGTGTCATGGCGATATTGACCATCCATAGCCTTCGTTGTATAGCCGGTTGTCTTTTCAGGTGCTGTTGACATCCGCCTCCCATACCCTCGGTCACCATGCTATTTCTGAAAGCAATGTCACCAACCAGTGGCCGTTGATGCAATGGAGGGTGTATGTTCCGTGAATCACGAGGCGTTAGTCAAATTCTCTTGGTCATGTCTTGCGAGTTCGGCTTTGAGTGGGAATTCCATGGCGTCTAGTGTGCCATGCGTTAGCTTCCCTACTTCTTTTAGTGGACATGGAAGCGCCAATGCTGTGACTAACGCAAACTTACTAACTTGGAATCAAGCAAAATCACCATAAATATGAACCTCAACAGACTGTGCTAATCGGCACCAAGCTCTTATCAGGTCTACCAACCATTAGCTAACCGCTCCATCTGTTTTGATTCACGACCTCCAGATAAAATATCGCTAAGATGACCACGGCTCTGGCCAGACTGCGCGCAGTTGCGGCGAAGCGCAAGATTGTGGGAGTAACCGCCTGGGACTACCCCAGTGGTTTAATCGCCGAAACAGCTGATATCGATCTAGTATTGGTGGGAGATAGCCTGGGTATCGTCGCACTGGGCCACCAGGACACTAAAGCGGTGACTCTGGATGAGATGGTGCACCACACGCGAGCCGTGACACGGGCATTCAGAACTGGCTTTGTGCTAGCCGATCTACCGCTCGGGGCTTACGAAAAGTCGACGGAACATGGTAAATGCGCACTTCTCATTTTATCACAGAATTCCCAAGCTTCCTTCAATCACCCTCTCATCCAGTCCCAGCCTCTTGGTTTTGGAATAACTTCTAACAGCGTTATAGCCATCGAGTCCGCCATTAGGCTTATCAAGGAAGGTGGGGCGCATGGGGTAAAACTTGAAGGTGGCTCTGAGATGAGTTCAACGATTCAGGCCATCTCCAAAATAGGAATTCCTGTAATCGGACACATTGGTCTAACGCCACAACGAGATCTCGATAAATCAAGCTTGTACACCAATGGTGATGATGGTTCTGCTAGTATCCTTGCCGATGCAAGAAGCGTCCAAGGCGCTGGTGCCGTTGCTGTCGTTGTGGAAGCTGTGGCAGCAAAAGATGCCGCAGATATTACTCGAGCTTTGGATATTCCAACAATTGGCATAGGGTAAGAGATGCCGACCATTTATTTTTATTGAAATTACTCAAAGCGTACTTGTTAGAGCTTTGCCTGTCATACACTAATACGTCGAGTAGCTCCGGCCCAGACTGCAATGGACAGCTCGTTCTGCAGTCCGAGATACTTGGCTTCCAGACATCCTTGTTTCCCGAGTAAGTCTTGATCAGCGAACTGCAATGCCTTGCTTGAGAGTGCCTCAGAGCTAACAGACCAAATAGATGGCACAAGCGTTATGCCAACATTGGTGACAAAAGTGTTCAAGCTATGCTGGGATTCGCTCGAGAAGTACAAGATGGAGAAACCCCACCGAAACAGTAGAATATTTCGAGAATTGTAGATCATTTCCGAAGGTTCATTTTCAGATGCTTTCTGACCTCTGTTGTGTGTAGGATTAGGGTGTCAGAAATTCAAGCAGTGGAGAAAATGCCCACGCGGCAGAAACATCCAGTGGCTTCAGGGCACGAAGTAATAAGTGCATTGCCTATTCAGTGACTTGAGATTTGAAAGAGTCTTGTAAACAGACAGTTGCTTCCTGGAGCTTCTTTGATAGTGGAGGAGTGGGCCAGGCATCAACGGGGTCAACAAGCAATGTCTATGTTGAATCACGCACTAAACAAAGGCCCCAGAAGTGAGCTGGTTTAACTCCGGAGGTGATTAGACCAACGGGTAGATTGCCATCCACACTCAACCAGGCATACAGCCGCCAATGCAAGGTTTCGTTTGCAGTAGGCCATCTGTCCTGACTATTTGAAAGCAAAACTAATCAACTATCGATGCCGAGTTTCACTAGCTCGATTGAGCGGGTAGTGACAAAGTACCAAGATTCGCTGGTTCGAACCTTCTGCAATAATTAGCACAGGCGAAAAAAAATTATATAATGACAGATCCATCAGTCCTCATGTATCAACTGAGATGTCGAGATACATATCCTTTAATACATTATTATTGTAACTGCCGACAAGGAGGAACCAGGATCATCTATCCACCATGGCTCCTGTCATCTCTTTCGCCTGTCCAGAGTCCGCCCTCAAACTCCATGAGGCCACTATTTCGGGTCATGTGAGCCTAGAAGATGCCAAAAGTGCCACAGACGATATGGTTAATCTTCCCGCTTATTGGTGAGCGAACGCTCGAGACCATCTGCCTTCCCAGATCCCACGGTGCAGGCATGTAATTGCGTCTTTCATTTAAGCGCATGGGATCCGCTTCCACCGTCGCCACGCAAACTCGCACCATTGGCGAGCAACTGCGGCTTGGTGTGCGCATGTTTGACCTGCGACCGTGCCTCATTGGGGACAAGTTTCAGTGCGGCCACTATGAATACCTCGGAGAAGGATACCTGAAGCAGCTTCCTCGGCTTGGGCAGGACGTGCTTGGGCCCATTTTCTTACAAATCCCCGACATGTTCGGCTGGCACTCGGGGGGCCAGGGCGCAGCATTGGCCGGTGTTATCAAGCAAATCAACGACTTTACTGCGGAGAATCACGGCGAGGTTGTCATTCTCGAGCTCACGCTTGCCTTCAACTTTAACCGCGAGAAGCGCAACGATTAGAGGGGGCACTCTCTCAGCCGAGAGGAGTAGAAGCGTCTTACGGAGGAGCTCGGCCTGCTCAGCCACCTTTACCAATCCGGAGGCGACGATGACAATGCGCCAATCACCAAGCGCACTATCAACGAGTTTGTGGCATCGGGCCATTCTGCTGTGGTAGTTGCAGCCAACACGGACTCGTTGGATGAGAGCATTCGCGGGCGAGGCTTCTTTTAGCTTGGTGTGCTTAACACCCTCAACGATTACCACATCAGTCGAATGCAAAACACAGTCGAGATCATTTGCAGATACGTGGCCGACCTTGGACAGCCAAGCTTGGCCCAGCTCATAGCTGCCATCGCAGGCAATGGCAGTCCCTTCCTCAAGAGGGGCGTCTGGAGCATTGTTGACGTGGCAAACATAATCAAGGCGGAGAGGCTAGCGCAAGCTCTGGTTGTACGCTCGGAACGCGGAATGCTTAATTATGTGTCTGCTGACAACGTGAATGATGCCATGTTGTTCGAAACCGTCATCAAGATAATTGGACGGGCCGTTCATGGAAAGGATGTAGTTTTGCAGCGAGGGAGTGATAACGCATGGGGTTTTGTTTAGAAACAGCTAGGCCGGAATCATGACTTGGTGGAACTTGGAGCACAGCTGAAGCTAGCCTTGGTTGAATGCATGGCGATTTGCATAGGAATATATTGATTTGATTCGAGTCTATAATTTCCCTAACTGCTTGTGACATTTATTTCCAGAGCAGTGCACTGACTGAATCTGGGTAGCATTCTGTAACTCTAATAGACGGATGATACTTTATGGGTATAGGGCTGCATGAGTGGTCTTACCACCCTGGTCAAGATGCCAGAATTCCCCTGGTTGGTCGCATAGAGAGCATATGCCTCGCCTCAGCTTGTCATAGATAGAGCCTATTATCGATAAAGTTGATTCAATGCAATTAGGTCACATGACTGAGGGGATATTTTCCTCTTCTCTCTCCTGGAGACTCGGCAAGACGTGGCATGGAGTGATTATTATCATGATTTCAAGGGCGCGTCCCACTTGACAGGCCCACTTAGCTTGAAACGAGTTGCCGGGCGGGGGGCATCAGGCGATGGTACTGTGGGATCGACCATCCCTGTTGATGATTGCGCGGTCAGAAAGTCTATCTGCTCTCAGGGTCCTGTGCATCTCTGGGCGTTTGCAAAATAATCGAAAGTTCAATGGCGTGTGCCGCTATGCACCGCTTTGGCCTGACAGCCGTTAGCTTTGTCGTATCTTTAAAGAAAAATCTCTTTTCTTGTCCGTGTCTTTTTTTTTTTTTTGTTGTTCTTCTTGTATGTCCGTGCTAGTTGTGTTCGTGCTTTGTCTGAGCTTCTTTTGCAGCTTTGACCTGTTCCGGCTTTGGTGTGTTGGTTCGGCTACAGAACCGTGACAGGTATGACAGCTAGCCAATAACGCAGCGCAAAGATAGCCAAGCTTTTCATCCAGGCAAACACCCCGAAAGTCTATCAAAGGATTTTCTCGTGTTAAGGACCAAAGGAGCAAGCGTCAGTCGTCGCTTGACTCATTTGGAGAAAAAAACGGGCTAGCCCGCGCTAAATACAAGCGCGATGTCAGAAATTTGGCTTTAGCGAAATTACTTCCCAATTGGGGCTTTTGGCTTGAGGCTTAAATATGGATGTTACGAGGGCGTGCGCTGGGGAAACTTTTTAGCGGTCTGTTTCGCCGGTTCTTGGTCTATTCTGTCGTTCTTATCCGATCGTTGCGCAAGGGACGCCCAGCGACTAACACATGTTCTGGCCCAACAGGGCTTAAAAGGATTGCTCGTGAGGAGCCAATTGCAGTAACCGGCGCAAATCCACCCCGGGCAATTGGTCCATGTCCTCCTGCCTAAGGTGGAGTAGTCCCCCCGGAGAGATGCTCGTAATTCATCCATCCTGCGAACCGTGGAATCCTCCAATGGCTGACTGTGTCGTAACATGACAAGTTGTGCCCGGTCATCTCCGACCTCGGGGAGTTTTTCTTGACGGTCTAGAATCTCCCCCATTGTGCTTCGCAGGATATGTAATGCGGTAGTGCTTCACGTGTGATTTCCGCTGCGCTGCAGGGCGAGAAGAATCCACACCCCGAGTTGCCATTCCAGCTCACGAAACCCGGGGCCGCGGTGGATATCTTCAACCGTACGTCGTTTATTGGCCATACATGTATGCACGCACGTCCGGCAATTTGTCGAGGCAATCTAGTCTCCACCTTAGCCACGCATTTTGCGACATTTTACAGTAATCTCGACTCAGATAATGAAAGCAATGACCACGTGCCATTGAGGCGGTCGGACACGGTCACATCCGGAGCAACGTCGGCAAACGGTGTGCTTGTATGAAGTGCTGACGACCAAGTATATAACCGGAAGAGAAGCAAAAATTTGGAACCTCCAAAATCCAATTATTGCCAATTCGTCTATTACACCAAATCCATCATGTCTCCTCAAGCCACCGAAATGATTCCCTACCCGTATCCCTTTGACACGGGCAAGCCCATCGAGGTTGACCGCAAGGAGCACGGCGCCAAGACCGAGACCATCACCTTTCCCGATGTTCGTGGCCGAATCCCCAGCGCGCAGGCTTCGCGAATGCGATCTCTGTGGCTCGAGGCCTACCGCGACAAGAGCAAGATTCTCGCCTTTCCCTGCGCCTACGACGGCCTCTCATCAAGATTAGTCGAGGAGGCCGGCTTCCCCGCTTTTTTCCTCTCCGGCTACTCCATTGCCAGCAGCTACGGCCTTCCCGACACCGGCTACATTGCCATGCAGGAGGTGTGCAACAAGGTCCAGGAGTGTGTCCGCCAGGTCTCGGTTCCCATCATTGTCGACGGTGACACTGGCTACGGTAGCCCCTTGAACGTCAAGAGAACGGTGGAATGCTTTGCACGTGCCGGTGCTGCTGGAGTTCTCATTGAGGATCAGACCTGGCCCAAGCGTACGTGGCCCATCTTGATTTTTCGGAAACGCCCAACTAACATTTTTTAAACAGGCTGTGGACACACCAAGGGCAAGTCAGTCGTGTCTCGCGAAGAGGCATTTGCCCGCATCCGAGCTGCATGCGATGCTCGAGATGAAGGACTCGACATCTTCATTCTTGCCAGGACGGATGCCCTGATTGTGGGGTGGGAAGAAGCCATGTTCCGTGCCAAGGAATTCAAGAGGCTTGGCGTGGATGCCGTTTTCGTCGAGGCTCTCCCAGATCGTGCCTCCATGATCAAATGTGTGGAGGAACTTGACATGCCTCTGCTGGTTAATAGTGAGTTTGTGATCGCCACTAATGTCGTTGTGCGCGCTAATCGTCTGTGTCTAGTTATTGAAGGAGGTTTGACCGAAAACCTTTCGGCTACCGAATTGGCTGAGATCGGCTTCAGCGTCGTCGCCTATCCCTTCACCCTGGTTGCCGCCCACCTCAAGGCCATCCGAGAGGCGCTGGAAAACCTCAAGGCTAGCATGACAGTTGGCCCCCCTCCCATGATTCTCTCTGCTCAAGAGGTCTGCCGCGGCGTGGGCTTTAACAAGTACTGGGTATGTAACCATGAGCTGTGCACCTGTATTGTTGGCCACGATTACTAATATTTTGAACCAGGATCTTGAAACTAAATACGCTTATACCACTCCTGCGCAGGAAGCTGAGAAGCCTCACACCAACGGCGTCAATGGTATCAATGGCGACAAGGCGAGCAGCAAATAATGGATGTGTTGATGAAAAAAATAATGTTATTAACCAACGTCACCTGACTGGACCAGAGTGTCTTGTTGAACTCTCATGAACCTTTTGGCCGGGATATATCAAACAGACCGCAACCAAATTTCTTATGCTGCTCTGAAACGGGCTTGGAATGATAGCCAAAAGTTTTTACGATAGCGTTTACCTATAAATAATAAATGTTATGAGTCTGGATTTCATCTGGCATTCCAACACTATAAATCATATTGCGAGGGACACGTCGCACTCTCTAATGGTCACAGCTGCCTGGCTTGAACATAACGGTATTCCTACGATCACAACAACTGCAATCAGCCTCACGCCCGATTTCACATACAAATATCGTCAACAACGGTATGAGGTGGATCCGCACGTCACGGCCCGCAACACCGTCTGCAACGGAGGAAATCTGAGGCCCGCGACTAAGGGTGGGGCCGTGAGGGCCTCATCCAGCCTCGGGGCGACGGCCACACACGGCCGGCATCACAACAAGAGGTAAAGGAAGGATAGATATGACTGCAATAGACCTGAAAACACTACTAAAAACAGGGCAGCCACCGGTCTATTCAATCTGGCCTTTTTCACATCAACCGGTAGTCGCAACAGCCGCTAGTCACGATGAAGCGCCCGGCGCCGGCGGCTCGCGGCAGCCTGTAATAGCAGCTATAAGAGACCTAGACAGATCTTTCTTAGTTGAAGAGAAAAAGGCTTCCTTATGCACCGTCCATCATAGCCTCTGACAATACAAGTAAACTTTTAGTCATGATGTTCCAGGTAGGGATGGAGCCTGGTAGACCACTCTAATCTTCTTTGAGGCATGTGCGTCTTCAAGCACATATGCTCTTGCGTGGTAGATCATCTCGAGATACATCGGCAGTTGCCCACCACATTCTGAGAGTGCCTGTCTCTTTAGAGAATGCACAATTCAAATCAAGTCAAAATTTTCTAGAGCATTGGGAGTTCTTCGAATTGATCGAATAATGACAAAGGTTGCAAATTTCAGGCCTACAATCGTGAACCTAGAGCATGTGATGGTTGAGTTTGAGTCACTGGTCAACAAAGAATTAAGGCAAAACTTACCTTTCTCATTCGTGAAAAGCACTACAGATCTAATGGCTTTGTCGATGCCTCATCGTAGAGATGGGAGGGAATGTGCATCCTTGATTCAAATTAAAGTGATTTTCGAAATTCGAATCGCTCCTCACGTCAAGCTTTTCGCCAAGAATGCATTTCCGTTTGAAACCCGAGTGACGGGAATGCTTAAATAAACGCTTGGGCCGGCATGCAGAAATCAAACTTAATTGGAGTTGATGTTTCCAGGGGTCTGTCCGTTGATCATCGCGGGGCTTGACCTTGGCACTATTGCAAGACGGTTGCTGTAGCTGTTGTGCGATTTCAAGATCAAGAGCTCAAAAATTCTCGAACTGATGTTCATGTTTTATGGAAAAGCCTAAATATTCCCTACGCCTGTTTCTTTCTGTCATTTTCCAGCTAGGATGGGATGCGACCTTCAAGAGAGCAAAGAGACCGTACCCATGCTCGCGCTAGAATTGCACACATACTACATCAGGCTGGCGTGAAGAACAAAGCTCAGCGACATGTTCAATCATGTCAGTTAATCTCACCTCCTTTGTATCCAAATGTCGGCGACAAAGAAAATGCGCAAAGGAAAAATGGCGTTGTGTCAGAGTTTTAAGACACGGGCTAGATTGGCATGCACCCATATCTCAGTTCTTTGAGGCTATCCAAAGACGACTACCCTAAAAGGCCGAGAAGACGAAGAAATCAGGCGAGGAGCTTAGGCGGATGAATATATACATGCCTAATGCGCCGCTCGAGATTAGCCTCCACTATTATCGTCAAAGTATTTGTTTGAAAGAACAATCCAAATATCTGGCCGCAGTATTTCACGATGACAAACTCGGATAAAGTTTCTCTTGAGAAACACAGATTCCCCATTGGGGCTCATCACCATAGTCTGTACTTTCGCCAAGACTATCGCTCAGTGGTTGCGTTTCACGGCCGCATCAACATCAGGTGCATACGGGCGCCCGAGGAAGATTGTGACGGAGCAATCGAAGTTACAATTAGTCGGCGCGACAATCTCATCGGACTTGAATGTAAAGAAGTTCAAGGGGGACTGCGAGTGGGATTCTATCATAAACCGATGGTGGCTGGTGAGTTGGTTGATCATGAATCGACTGAGATTGATGTCACTATTCAATTGCCCAAGGGAAAGTCATTCGTTGATCTAATGGTTATTACTCATAAATTCGACATCTCTTTAGCCTCAGAACCCTATCCCAAAATGCTTCAAAGGGTCTTTCTAAGGTCCAATAAAGGACATGTGAAAGTCAACACTGAGGGCTTTGAGCCTGATAGTGCTGACTTGGAACGCGACGCCCGAGCATTTATTCGCCAAGACGAGTTAGCCATTCACACGAGATCGGGGAATATTGACGCAAATTTGCAGCTTGGAGATTCCTGTCGTCTTACAACTACTGATGGAAACATAGAGGCTCGAGTTACCGTACCAGCTTACCATTGGAGCCAAAAGCCCATTTTGCAGACACACAGCACGACGGGAAATACGGAGGTGAAGTTTGAAGAATTGGATTGTCAGAATATCCCAGGCTCAGATGATTCAAATCCACCCTACAAGAATCTCAAGGCGGAGCATGACTCTCACACAGGAGATATCCAAGTCACTTTTCCGAAAGAGTGGTATGGGTTTGAAAATTATACCACTGGGCCATGCTCGGGGCAGGAGAAGATTTTCTTTGGAGATAGAGAAGGCCCAATCAAACACCGACCCATACCTCCGCATTTCATAGAAGCCTTGTCTCGGGCGTCCAAGCTCAAGCGCCAGCGTTTACAGCGAGCTTTACCGGTCAGCCCAGAGAGGACGCCCGAATAGACATGGGTGAGAGAGTGCGTTGGATTGCATCCGTTCTGTTGTGCAAGGGAAGACACGTTTGGCTAAATATTATTTATATACCGCCCTCATAATATTGTTCCTCTATAACCCGATTGAGCTCACTGCTTGTTTTCTCATTTGGAAATAAATACCTACCATAAACTAGCACCACTATGCGTATTGAGAATAATCTATTTGATTGGGTCACCTGGAAAGGAGTAGCATGGAAGGAGTTTGGAGCTAGAAATTCAAACTGTTCTCTTTGGCTGACAAAACTCATGATCAAGCAGCATGCTTCCACAAGAGTTTCTATTCCGGGTGTACAAAAGAAAACATGGCAGAAAGACACAGCGCACATTCCGTCACTACTTTTTTTGTGTCTGTGAGTTGGTACTCCTTTCAAAAGGCGTGGCAGTGCGTCATGCGTAATTCTGATTTCTAACTGTAAGATATGCTCACGACTCAGATTTCACCCCTGTTTCTGTAAAAGAAACACTTTGGAGGCAGTACACACATTATTTTTGCTACTTCTCGTGCTTACATCACCGTTAATCAAATTTCTTTGTTATTTGGCTTTCAGAAAGAAAGAATGTAGTTTGGACTTTATTTTCTTTTGCGATGCGTTGCATCACATACATTGATCTAAGCTCCTTTTTCGTTCAGCTTTACACAACAATGAACGCACAAAGAAATACAACATATTCTGGAGAATGTCAGCGCACGAGTTGGACTGAAAACCATTCTCATTTTAGTTTCATACAATCTCAGCGAACATCGCACAAACAAAGGTGGCACAACTTTCCCGCACCTTGCATCATACGAACACGCTAAGAACAAAGAAAAAAACGGACCTACAATCACTGGTCAACAAAAGGTATATAAACACAGCTTACATGCCAGGAGTCTCATCCACCATCACTCCAGCACCACTTGGAAAACAACTTGATCTCATTCCTCGGCTTGGGGAAATCGCAGAGAGCACCATGGAGATCAAGCATATGAAACATGAGTTTTCCATTGGAGCTTACGACGAACAGCTGGCCTTTTCCGAAGTGCATCGTCGGGGCTGCCACTCAGTTTCTTACTCAAACTTGGGCTGGGGCTCTGGCGCGGTAGCGGTTGGGGGTAGCGTCAACTTCAAATGCATAGAGCTACGCGATGCAGAGTCCAAGGGGGTGGTCGAGGTTACAAGCAGCCAGCCCATCGGAATTCGTGAGGAAAGGACGGACAGCGGACGACTGCTGCTGGAATTTTCCGACTCTGCGGTTTCTAGATGGGTCGATATTCAGGTGACCATTCAGCTACCCAAGGGAAAGTTCCTTCGCGGTCTGTCCGTCAAAACAACGAACTACCGCATCTCCTTGCCATCGGAATTCACCGACGCAATTTTCGAAAAAGTGTCTCTGGAATCTGTATCAGGAACAGTTGTGATTTCCAACCACGATGGCTCCGAGTTCAAATCCGGCCGCAATCGAGGAGAACCCGTACTGACCGTCGAAACAGTGAATGGCGGTATCCAGGGAGAGTTCCGTCTTGGAAGTGTATGTCGTCTTCAAAGTACGAATGGATCCATCACAGTTCAAGCCAACGTACTGGTCAGAAACCAGAACTACATGTCTCAACTAGAGACCAGCACTACAAACGGATCCACCGACGTGAATATCAAAGATGTCAGTCCTCACAGTTTGTCCAACTCAGAGTTGCTAAGTTGGTGTCACAACAATCTCAGGACCACACACAATTCCACAAATGGAGGTATCCGAGTCTCTTTTCCAGCTCGGTGGAGAGGGTTTAGGAGTTGCTCCACCAAAACCATGTGGGGTCAGAAGACGATTTTATTCCGCGATCGAGAGACTGAGGGTGAACCAGAAATTGCGCACTCACCAACCACGCTGTTCAGCAGTTTTGGCTCTGGATCGCATACTGCGACTACTGATGACGACGACCTTTGGAACCAGCCAGGGGAAATGGATTTCAGTTATTCTAGCACTGGACCGCAAAACATCGCTACTAACGGCGTCACCGTCAACAATAATGCCTCCGGGTCGCAAATCATTATGGGTGATCAAGGGTTCTGGCACGGGCTATCAACGCGGCACGCGCCCGGAACGGTTTTCAACAACAATGTCAATGGAATGCAGATCATTATGGGTGGTCGAGTACTTTCGAACGAATCGGAAAGTGCGATTCTGAGAGAATGGATTTCAGGCTTTCCGCCACCGGGCCGGTGAGCATTGCTTTGGGTGCAGAGCTCGGCTTAATGACTTGTGGTGGTGCGCAGGGCATTGTGGGGAGTCTTTTCATCACAAGTAGTTCCGGATCATGACCCTACTTTTGGTAGACCAGTTTGATGAGATAGAATGTAAGGGGCTGGGCCAGATAGATTGATAAAATGCTGTAGTTTCATGTCATAGGATTATCCGTTGTGCTAAATAGTTTGGAAATCAACTCCTGGATGATCAATCGCACTGCAACGATCGCTGTAATTGCAAGTCTATCTTGAGATTGAAAAAGACCATCGTGAACCAATGCGACGGCAATTTTGAAAACATCCTCCCGATATTATTTTGAAATAAATCTGTTTTGGCATCCAAAATGATTGAGTGTGAATGATTCCAACTTCAAATTGTGGAGCGTCGGACGTCTCTGTCTACCCTATACTGACCCTCTTCTTGCTTGAGAGAAACCAGTTCACTACCTCTCTGGGCCGAGAAAATCATGCGTCAGAGAATCCCAAGCAGGAAATTGTTTCTCTTCTGGTACCATTACGTAGTTAGCTAAAGATGGCAGTTGTAAGAAATTCTATTGGTTTATTTTGCGACCGGTGTGCGGAAACATTTGAAGGGTGAATACTAACGGGAGTGACAGTTACTGGTCGATCGCTACTACTGTACGCTGTTCCAACAGTCATGACACCTATGGCAGTGCATCTACCAGAATTGCATTTCTTTCATGTGATAAGACTGCGATTCAGGTTTTATTAACGCTCTTTTCTCTTTGGACACTCTTTTGCACTTTTAGGGGACTTTTTTTTGACAATGACGAGTTGAGGTGAGCACTAATCCCGAATTGTGGAGATCTTCATCCGAATGGCCCGGGTGCATCATGGCTTGAAAGAATCGAGATCCGATCTTAGTACGTCAATGGCGGCGGTAGCGTCGTATGAATGATGAAGGGCTGTCTGTCAGTTCAGTGTTCTGAAGATTTGGGGGGCATGCACGCTCTCAGCTCGCTCCACTTTATCGTCTTGGCGGCAGCAGTTGGATGCAACAACGTTGAGACCAAACAGGAAATGGCCGATAAAAATAATTTTGCAGGTCCGTGACAAGGCGGGCGGCATCATGACATGGGCCCATTGCTGACAGCATAAAATTAACCGGCTTTATGAGCGAGTTCCCGCCCACCACCACGGGCCTCATGCCACGCAGCAGCGCGACCATCTTTTTGATGGAGTGAGTGAGTGATTGACCTGAATTAAGAGTGATGAAGTCACCTATACGGCCGCGTGGCTTGGATGTATGACGAGGGCGATGAAACGGCGTTTCTCCCATTCCATCATCATTATCCGCGATGAGTGCAACGCTGCCACACTCGGTGGGTTCCGCTTTCTGCAACCACTGCGACCCTTGCAAACCCTTGCCACGCTTGGCGATGGCCGTTGTAGCCGTCAGCCCTGTGGCTGGTGCTATCCATTGGGCCACTTGCTGTGTTTGTCACCCGCGTACAAGCATCCACTCTCGGGCAAAAAGCCTCATCCGGAGCACCTTCAGCAGGGGGGCTCGCTTTGGCCCCGACGAATGAAACGTTTGGAGGATCCCCAAATCCTATAAGCATAAACGAATTAGGCACTGCGCACTCTCCACTTGCCCTGGAATGAAGAGATAAGATCAGGAGGGCCGGCCGCATAGCCCTGCAAGGCAGAGTGATGGCTGCTGACGCTGGGCCTGCTATAAAGCAGCGCAGTGCCCACTTATCCTGACACGCCGCAGCCTGTCACCATATTCCCGAACATCCCGCTGGTGAGACTTGGTCTTTGCCTCACCAGCCAAAACACACATCAAACAACAACAGCAGCACCTGCTATCGACCATAAAAGCAAAAATGATGCGATTCGCTCTCCTTCTGGCTCTTGCCAGCCTAACAACCGCAACCATGACGGGGTTTTACGTTCAGAGAGGGGTATACGAGAGCACCGACAACCAAAAGGCCTTTGGCTTTACCTGTAACTCGTTCCAAGCTTCATGCGGCGCCTACTGCATGCCGAAAACAGCACAGTGCTGCTCTACCGGCACCGGATCCTACTGCCCCCCGGGGCGATACTGCGTTGACGGCGGATGCTGCCCGGTGGGCGAGAAGTGCTCGGGCGGACCGACGCGCTGCGAGCTCGAGTTCGCGCTCCACGGAAGCTCGTGTGTGCCAGAGGGAGCCGAGCTGTGCGAGGACGGCACCTACTGCGACCCGACAGAGACGTGCACCAACAGAGGGACATGCGCAAACAATACCGAGACGGCTTACATGCTGTTTCCGCGTAAAGGGAGTGGGTCAAAAGGCACAGTCACAAATACCGGCGGTAGCAGCATCTCTAGCGTTACATCCCCCACGAGCCCGATGCTACTACTGGGCGTGGCCCTTATCGCTGTGCTATTCTTATGAGAGCGTGATGATGGCGCGCTGTGTTGAATAAGTGTATTGATATGGGAAAAAAGCGATTATTCTGGACTGGAAACCAGCCTGCTCAAGGAGCAGCAATCATGATATCCCCCAAGAGAAAAAAAAATTGATAAAATTAATTATTTAATGAAACATCGAGCAATTCATTGACCCCAACAAGTACTCATGAAACCTTTTGTGATTGAGGAGACCATGAACGAATAATGAATGACCAGTCGGTTGTATGAGGCCGCGGTAGCCCACCCATCCCCCACAGGCTTGCGACGTTATAAAGAGATGGATGGAGGCGATCGATCTGATCGTGACCTACCTTGATACCTTAGAAGAGAAGTATGAATCGGGATATGGTCTGAGTGTCTGTAGTTAGGGCTTACACCTGCAAAATAAAGCTCGCGTTAGTGCAAAGTGGCGTTCCGTTGAGTGGAGAGCCCGTCGGGGAATACGGGGAAATCTTGGTGTGTCAAGTCTCCGAAACTTTCGGAGAAATGAAAAGTATGATTCTAAAATACGAAGTGTAGTGAGACATTGGTCAGCGGGAGATCAAGATTGGCCCACCTCTCTTCGTATTCAACACATCTCAGCGAGGGCTGAATGTGAATGTCCCAGCTCAATCTTCTCACCAGTGAATATCTCACGTCCAAGTTAGCGCCCGTGGAAATAAGTTTATTTTAAAGCATAATGAGAATTGCGAAACCAGAACACAGCTCGGATTGATGGACCTTCCGAGGCTGAAAATCGGTAATCAACATCAATTATTGCTCCGAGGTTCTTCTCCATTTTGACTCAACCTCATCTCAGTATTCATCTCGCTAATTGCTAACACTGTACAGTAGCACTTTGGTCGTGCCAATCCCGTAGATTACGCCATAGGGACCTTGGACCTTGGTTGCAGTCATCGCCTTGTTGTTCAAACATACTCATAGCAAAGGAATCCCGATCGAGTATCCATAACATCCCTGATGGTCTTGTCAGGCAGCACATCAAGGAGGCTGAGAACATGTTCCAGAGTTGTTGTGTTACCCGGATCTCCATTATTGCCTGTCACTGCACGTCGCATCCGGTCGGGAGGAGGTGTCGGCACTGGCTTGACGTTCGGGCCATCCATGTCGTACAAGCGGGATGTCACATTGACATTTTGCCAATCCCACCATACCTTGTCAATGTATGCATGATGGAGGTAGAATAGAGGATCTCCTGGACTCGAAATCGGATTCATCATCTGTACTTTGAGTCAGAAAAGCACACACAAAACGCAGAGACGGCGGATAACTGTTTACATACCTCACCACCAACGCCACTGTGGCCGCCAGAATGAGGAAAGAACTCTATGCAATCCCATGCTTGAAGATACTTGTCAAACTTTTTGCAATGGTCCAGCCAGGTTGAGTTGGAGGCAGTGCTTGAAAGGTCGTCGATGGCGCGGCTGAGGCAGTGCACCGTGTTGTTGTACCCGGGTCCAATGATGAGAGTGTAGTTGGCAAATGGGCCATCGACGACACATCCATCCGAAGCTCTGCCGTTGCCGCCGAAACCGTGCGTCGGGTCAAACAAAGATGAGTTAATGAACTTTCCAGCATCCTGGAGTTCGTCCCAGTAGCTATGTCACGGTCAAAATCTTGTCCATATTTAATTTCGAGATGTCTTTCTCACGGTTGAACTCCAGTGTAGCCACACTCTGTCTGTAGGAAATACTCGTGTGCCCACGTCATATAGCGGTGATACGGGAGGAATGCGCCCTGGTTAAGTTGGTACGTCAGTTTACCGCCGTGGAAGAGAAGAAAGATCCGGTGCACGAATCACTTACAACTTCATGGATATGATCTGCTTGTAGCTGATGTTGCTCCTGAAGGGCCTGGAACAGCGTTTTTGTCACCGGCAGCAGATCATTTGTGTAGTTCAATTTCATGAGACAAAGCTCTGCGTCAATGTAGTCCCTCTTTTCTTCATTCGTCAAAGTGTGCCTGAAAAGGGTCAAGAATTAGTGAAGGGTCCACGGAACAGGACTCGCTAAGCGTTTCAAGGGATGTGCTTTCAGGGTGTGACGTACCATGCTTTGCGCTCTGCGGGTTCGTCGCACGTTTTAGACACAGCTTGTATCTCAACTGTAGCTGACAGGCAACTGACATGGACTGACAAAGCCAAAAATGGCAGCAAATTCCCAGGTTTCCAGATCATGGTGAATCAGCTTCGTTGTTTCACTTCCGATGATTTGTGTTGGCTGCTGTTGAGAACGGCAACTCACCACCTTGGGCTGTAGCGTCTTATTTAAAGACTCGCATCATACCGAAATATACGCATATGGAAATGTTAGAGCAGGGTTCGCCGTAAGGACTAAGCTGAGGCCAATTGCAGCACACGACTTCGCTTGACTAAATCGTCATTGAACCCATGGTAGGATGGAGCTCCTGTTTGGGGCTTGTAGCACACGACGTTCGTAAACCCACATAAGTCTGTCTCACTAGGCCGATTATGGACGCGATAGGCAGTAGATCTGCTAAAACTTACGGAAAAACTGCCCGTGCTCTGCGCTCTTCATTACCGAAACTCTGCTCGTAGTTAACGTCCCATTTTTCCTGCCCTGTGCAGCTACCCGGAAGATTGACTAAGCGGCAGGATCTCCGAAGCTGAAGAAGGCGATAAGGTTCTCGCCAAGCTTGTTAAAGCGGTAGGGCAGTGCTAAATTGAAAGAAAGATATTTTTATTTTCCCCTTAAAACCTTGTGCCGAAAATACGAAAATAATAGTAATAATAGTAATGCGCAATCTCTCGAGTTCTCTGAAGCAGCCAACATCTAATACCTCCCAAGCAAATGGAAATTCCTCGTAACCAGTACATAAATACTTGAATTGTCAGTCTCCATCTTCCGAACAAACTCAAGAGCGTCTTGTACAGTAGGCATGGTAACAGCCCGAGTGACAGCCTAAAATTGGTGCCAGATTTCGGCCATTTTCCTTTGCAGAGACATAATTTTGAGCGTCTTTAGATCCAAATTGAAATCTGCAAGTTTGGATATATCTATGCCTTAAGTACTGATTACGACATTAGTGCAGTGAAGTGAATAATCCGCCACCGTGCAGTATAACGACAGTGCGACACTTTGCGATAAGACTGCTATCAAACCAAGGCTCCGTTTGGATTTTGATGTGTAGTCCAATCGCGAGCCAACGAGGGACTTGTAAATTTACATCAAAATTAGAATCGATCAACCCCCATCGGCCTTGCTCCCTGCTGGGCTTGCTGACAAATTCTTGGCTCAACTCGGCTACCCGGTCGCATTTCAACTTGACTATCGCCTCCACTACCCCTCAGTTGTACACCCAAAGCGGCCTTGCTTGGATTTGGCTTTAGATGATGAAAGACAAAGGATGTAATAGTAAGAAAAATTTATATCATAAATAATTTATTAAGCATTTTGTATTTTGATTAAATACCGAGTGGAATAGTAAGGTTGCAACCATCACTGCCTACTCAACCTACCCGGTAATAATGAAAAGCATAGAAATATGCCTCGTGTAAAGCCCAACTCCATCTCACCCCACGTGATAGATACAATAAAGTAGGGCTGTATTAGAAGCTCCAAGACCTACCCCTCATTGTCGCAACGACCGCATTCCCAGGGAAACAAATAGTCATCTCCATTAAATCATGAAGTATACTTACTCACCGTTGAAAGAACCCCGGCGGGATATCCGACTAGTGGAGCTTCAGCCAGGATCCCGTGATGACGACATTCGGCTCCGGATTTACCACGCCGCACTTGAGCCACTATCGGAGCAGAAGAAGCAGAACACAACAGACCTCCAAGAACTCAGAAACTCACTTCCACCCGATTGGACGGCACGAAAAACTTTTGAGGGCCGTTATCTTTTCCGAAACACACAGGGAGAAAAAGACGTGTCAACTTGGGAACACCCTGATCCCAAGTTTAGGTATCCGTCTCATCACCATGATGCAGCCCACGATGCCGCCGCCCAGCAAACGCTTGTCTTCGAAGCGCTGTCATACGTCTGGGGCTCTACACTGGACCCTGAAGATGTCTTGATAGAGGCAAACTCGCAGCCGACGGGTTATGAGATTCTCCCCATCGGTCAGAACTTGGCCAAGGCCCTCAGACACCTGCGACAAGAAACGGGCGCCAGACCACTATGGATCGATGCGCTGTGCATAAACCAGTCAGATATTCGGGAGCGTGAGGCACAGGTACTTAGAATGGCCGACATTTACTCACTTGCCTCTCGTGTTGTCGTCTGGCTTGGGCCTGAGACCGAGAGTACGGGGGAAGCCATCGATACTCTGAGATATTTGGGCCAGCAGGTCGAGTACTCAGTCGATCGATGGCTGAGTCCCAGTCCCGGGGCTACAGAGCCTAAGTGGTATGCAGCGTCTTGTAACCTGCCTTATGGGGAAGATACATGCAGTGCTATCGTGGAATTGCTGCGCCTGGAGTGGTTCGAGCGTGTCTGGGTCCTACAAGAAGTCATGCTCGCAGGCTCTCGTGCATCGATGCAGTGTGGCCACCACCACATCTCCTGGCCTCTCTTCGTGAGGGCTATAGTGTGTCTTTGGGATAAGCACAAGCTTCCCTCGCAGGACCTCTGGGGCCGCATCTCCCAGGTTGTCGACATGATATGGATTGATCACGACGTGAGCCCCATTTCGGAGTTCTTTACCATCTATCTTTCGAGGAAGGCTACAGATCCAAGAGACAAGGTGTACGGGCTTCTGGGCCTCTTGCCGCCGGGATTCCGTCAGAGAATCAACCCACAGTACAGTGCGCCTGTCGCCAAAGTGTACACAGATACAATTGTTGCCCACATTGCCCATACCAGGCGGCTTGATATGCTTCAAATTTGCGGCCTCGGCATGCCAGGCATCGAACGCCCATCTTGGGTCCAAGACTTGGGTTCTCGCCACCCTATGACCAGAGATTTGCGATACCAGCTCGCAGCATTGAATTCGGCCTGCCATGCTTCCTTCATAGCTCCAGACAAGCTCAAAACTTTAGGAGTCACAGTTGGCCATCTCAGCGACATCGGATCCAAGAATCGGATGCCCAAACTCGATTCGAACTTGACGAACGCTTCGTATGATGATATGCTGCGTGCAATCAGGGAAGCCAGTCCTTCAAAGCTGAACGGCACTGCGCCGTATCTGACCGGGGAGACTTTCAGAGAAGCGTTCGCAAGAGCGTTGGTGGCAAACCAGTTGCTATCTCGGATTCCGGATCTCGAAAGACTCGATAGTCCTGAGACGTGGACAGTCCAGAAGTCCGTGAACGCGCTATTTGGGGACGTTGCGGCCAACGGATCTTCAGACCCATCCTCGCTTTCCGTTACTGAGCGTGCAGCCCTTGAATTTCTGTCGGGTAGGACACTAGCAGAAACGGAAGAGGGACATGTGGGTTTGTGCCCTGGCGATGCTCAACAAGGTAAATATCCTAACCATCTATCTATCTATATGTCACCAAACTTATGTATTTAGGGGATATTGTTGTTGTCTTTCTTGGGTGTCACTCTCCAATGGTGCTACGATCACAACCTAGCGGCTATTTCAAGATCGTCGGCGAGTGCTACATGCATGGTCTATGCGACGGCACCGCTTTGCTTGGTCAACTCCCCAAACCTTGGATCGTTCAAATACTTGCTGGCTCCGGCTTGTTCGATGAGTATTGTTTTAAGAACACTGACACGGGTCAAGTCACAAAGGAAGACCCTCGTATGGAGCCTTTGCCCGTAGAGTGGGAAAGATTAGAGGTTGGAAGAACATCAGATGATGCCGAGTTTTGTGAGAGATTTAGGAACACCGTCTCCGGGGAAGTGGTCAACTCAGATCCCAGACTTCACCCAGATACTATCAAGACCCGCGTGAGTCTGAATGAATACATCTTGATATGAATTGGTCTCAGATATTATCATTTATATAAATTGGATTTAAGCTATAGAATTGCTATTTTAATTCTATTTTTTTTATAGGCAACGGCGGGAGAGTTGGACCCATATTACCTGCCCCGCTCATGGATAGCCTTGCGCCACCCCGTTTCCGCTTACAACCAATAAGAAGTACAGCAGCCTAAACAAGGCACTCTAGCGATGAACCCACCCAAGACAAGGCTCAGCCTGACGACATTGCCCCGCGCTCATCTTTCTTTGCGCAGGTGCAGAGAGACGACGCCAGGGCAGCGATGGATCCCATCTCCATCGCAAGCGGCTGCGCCAGCCTCGCCAGCACGATTGGAACCGTGTCGATATCCATTCATGCCTTTGTCCGCACCTGCCGCGAGGCCCGCAGCGACCTCGATCGCGTCTCGCGCGAGCTGCACTCGCTGCAAACCGTCCTCGAGCTGATCCAAGAAGACGCCGACCAAGGAAAGCCGTTCCCACCGACCCTAGCGCAACATGTCTCGGGAATTGTGTCCAACTGCACCTCAGTCGTCGAGGAGGTGCAGGCCTGCATCACCAAGTACGGCGATGGGAAGCTGATGAGCAAGATGTCGTGGGCCATAGCTGGCCATGGGGACATGGAGAAGCTGCGGTCGAGCTTGGAGGCACACAAGTCAGCGCTCGAGTTGGCTCTGGATATGCTTGCCCTGTCAGTTTGCATACTCCGCCGTTGTATTGACCGAAGCTGACTTGACAATAGCTCCTTGACTAAGGAAATAAAAAACGATACCACCGAGATTCGCAACGATACGGCCGCCATCAAAGATGACACCGCGCAAATCCTGCAAGAGATTGCTAGGCTCCAATCACGACTACCGGATAATACGGGAACGCCCAACGACTTTCTACTACAAAAATTCTTAGAAGAAATGACGACCTACACGGAGCAGGAACTGGACACAACGCTGGCAGACGACGCGGATAGTCGGCGAAATTCGAGAGATTTGTCACATATCGAAGAGCTGGAAGAGGATTTGGCCCGGTCAGATGAGGAGTATTGGAGGGCTTCGGTACATTCCCCTTCCAATAATAGTCCCCCAGTGGCTCCCGCTCTCCCAGCCAAGGTACCTGTGCTCATGTCGCACACATACCACATTCCGCCCGATCGCCCTTCTGCTCCAAAACACTATTTGAGCCAATACCATACTTCACGATTCGACTCAGCACCGGAATTACGCTCACCTCCGTCGCCAATTCCAAACGAGTACCCCTCTGAGAGCCCCAACTATTCTGCGTTGCACGAGCAGACATATGAACAGATGGCGGTTTCCCAAGCAGGACCCTCACAGTCCATTCAGTATGCCGCAGCGCAGTCAGAAGCTCAAGTGACAGCAGGAAGAGCAGAAGATCAACCAATAGCGACAAGAGCAGGAGCGCATCCTGAAGACATCAGACAAGGCGAGCGTGGGCGTTTCATTGAAGTCGTTTACCACAAGTCGTACATGGGCAACCTTGTCGTCGATTGCCCCGTGTCTGATTACACATTAAGTCACATACCGCACGGCCCGCGAGACGAATTCACCCACTGGCGGTTCATGGCCGTGACATGCCCGCCGGGAGAGTTTACGCGGAGAAACTACGTCCTGCGCCAGAGGCTTTTTGCCAAGCCACGCAACACCAAGCTTGTGCTATTCTTTGAGCTGAAACCAACCGAAAGGCTAGCGGATTTCGTCAAGCGATGGCAGCTCATCGTTCGGGCCACGGAGACTCTCGACAGCAGAGCCAACGAGGCGGAAGTGCGTCCGTGGAAGAGGATTGTGGTTCATTTCCACGGCCCAGAAAATTGGCGCGGTTTGGACCCAGATGTTGAGCAGATGCTGGAGGGCATGATGATCAAGCCGAGACTGGACACTGTGATCAAATATTTGGATGGCGAAGCTCTAGACCCCCCTTACTCAGAGGATTCCTTGTATTTGAGAGGGGAAAGGGTACACGGCACAGTTCATGAGGTATGTCAAGAATGCACACCGCTGGCTGACAAGCAAAGCAAATCAACCCCAACCCCAACCCCGTTTGACGAAACAAAAAACGTTCTGACTGATCCCGTGGGAACGGGGGAAAAATAGTACACGACTCAAATCCAACCTAATAGCGCCATGGTAGACGGGGAAGGCGGCTTCGACGTCGGATGTCCAATCCAAACCATTGCGACGGCCCATTTTGATTTGGGCCTTCCCAAGACCGACTTTGCCCCAGCACCCTCCTTTGAATGGATGAAGCACATTGGTCAAGTCTTGGATCCCGAGCTCGTCATTAACATGACATCGGTGCGCTCAGCTGAACTCGCTCCTATCGACTTCCTGTGCCACGCATGGGTCAACGAGCACCCCGCGGGCGTTCTCACCTGCGGTAACGGGTTAACCACCGTCTCTTTGGCCACTTTGGTTGACCAGATGGACAAAAAACCAAAGTCTCTAAGGAAGAGTGTTTCCAGATTCGCAAGAAATTTCCTCTCATGATACCCATGCATATAGGACGGAAGTTTGGTGTATGATTGCAAAAGGCTGTAAATAAACATGGAATGCATAGCGTGATGAGCATATATATTCAAGAGACATGGATGTATTTGGGGGAGGGGCTTTTGTTGGCCTCTACCTGAAGCCGGCGTTGTTGTGTCATAGAGGGGAATTTTGCATTGTGTACAGGGTATGACTTTATCAACTGTCGATGATTTTTTTTTTTTTTTGAAATAACAGAGCATGCCGAGACGGTATAAGAAACGCTAGCCATTGGAGATTACTCAAGTCGGGTTTCTACATTCTTCTCGTCAATTTACGTCAAGGCTAGGCATTTACGGGTTCCATACAACATGCGCTTCACAAGACGAAAGTGTTTTAAGCAAGAAAATCGATAATTAAAATTGTTTCCATGAGAATTAGCTTTGCTTGTGTGCGAATCGAAAAAGTCTTTTGTTTGCACATTGAGAATGTTTGCGCGCCTAGCTACCCTTCTACACGTAGATATAACAGAAGGGTGTGTTGCCAAGCGTGTCAAGAGTCTCGGCTATCTGAATCGGAGGTCCGTTGACGCCCATATTTAGCAGATCAGTCTTCAGAGCATCTCTGCTGGGCGGGTTGTTTCCGAGGGTAATGGTGCCTGAAATGTCGTTGGCCACGCTGGGATGCAATGCCTGCCAGATCCAGTAGACGTAGTCAACCATGGCATGGTGGAGGTAAAACATGGGATCGTTGGGCGACGAGTAGAGGTCCGCAGAGTCACCGCCCATGGTCAGATGGCCGGCAGCATGCATGCCGAGGAATTGGTCAGGGAAACGACCCTGCAACTCGCTTTGAAAGGCAGCTATGGTACCAGAGGCTTGACCAACAGTAATGTTGAGGAGATTTGTGGCCGTCATCCAGTTGTCAATGGCATATGCGCTCAGATCACGGCGGCGACAGCGAGGGTTTGGGCCCAAGGGCCCGGTAGGGCTGGCAGTCATGCCGTCCATTGCAGGGGTAACGGGGCCAAGATGCGCTTGAATACTGCGCCAAAGTTAGCTGCTCTGTTACCGCTTCGTTGTCGCGAGGACGCATTCAATCAAGCCCACTTACTCAACAAAGGGTCCATCCTTGATACAGCCGCCACCTTTTCCAGGGGGGATAGGGATGTTTTTTACACCCGCCATGGTGCCGTTGTGAGCAAAGAAGGCACCATCTCCACCCAGGCTGGTGTCGCTCCCGTCAAAGACTGGCGAGTTGGCAAAGTCGGACCCATCGAACCAATTCCAGTACGGCTGGTAACCCTTGTAGCCACACTCCTCTCGAAGTGTAGTCTCAAAGGTATAGAGAAAGTAGCGGTGCCATGTCAGGAAATTTCCCTAAGTCTCTTGTTAGTCATAGTGCCTTTCGAAGCGGCATGTTAGACTCACAGTGGCATGCATGGACTGTGTTTGATTGGTATGAACAGCAAGAAAGTCATCGTAACGAGAGACGGCGCCAGGTGCAAATGAGGGATCGGCCTTGGAGGGTGTCGTCATTAGGCAGCGCATGGCGGAGATGTAGTTTCTCCTTTCTTGCTTGGAAAAATGCTTCCTGGACCAAGAGTCAGCGGTGCACTCCATGCACGGGTTAGGAAAGCAACCTACCAGTCTCGGCGCACGTATGCCTGGGAGAGGGAGCACTTGGTCGAGTTGCCGTAAGTATCGTGCTTCAAAGCTTGAAGCGCTTGCTTGGTCAAGTCTTGCAAACTCTCAGTAGCAGACTTTTGAGGTGCTGCCAGCACCGAGTGCGATACGGCCACCAGGCTAACGAGGGCTGCGAGTGGGATATGCATGGTGGAGTTGGTGTGCAAGACAAGAAGAACTGATTGCTACGGCACCGAAAACTCATGAAACACAACGTTGCTGATCCCTTCATATTATACTTTTCTTTTTCTCTTTCACGAGCTGCGTGCTGCACAATAGATGTGCAATGACGCGGGTGATATGCGATGTACAGCTGAATTGACTGTATGTCTTACAACAGACACCGGATCCCCACTTGCGCCACTAATTCGGCTTCGGCTGAATATCTTGAAACCCGATCTAAGCCATCTGCTTTTCTAGCGTTTGTTCGGTCACCGAAATATTGCATTCAAAACATGCCACTTTAAATTTAATTCATGAGGATTCGAGCTGGTAAAAGAAACTGTTGCTTACAATTGAAGCTTACCGTTAAGATTGCCCTGGTCCCAACAAGAAGGATCTCACGACCGGGCGCCCCAATTGTCCTCTCGCATGTTAGCGCTTACGCGATCAGAGGGTGCCATGCCCAGCCTCTGTAACACAGTGGCCGTGCACTGCTTATTTTCAGGCTGAGGCCAAGATGGTAGAAGCTGGCAGGGCAATAAGCCTAAAATATGAAATTTTGAGCAAAGTCTCCGAGGCAGTGAATACCAGATCGTTGATCGTTTTTTTTTGTTTTCATTAAAATGAAGGAAAGAAAAAAACCAACAAATCAAGCGATTTGGGACAGTGATCTGCGATCGGGTCAAGCTTTCGGTACCACCCTCGTCTGTGTTGGCACGCATTAGCGGGAAAAATACGAGGAGTTTCAGGCTCTGCCACCTTATCATAGGCATCTGTTGGCTCAAATTTAGCGTACAGGATTGCGGCTGGGGATGTACAAGCATGGGATTGACAGATCACGCGGGGCAGTACTCGGGAGTAATTCGGCAGTTAATCTGATGGATCCCAAGGTTGCATCGCTCTTTTGCCGCAATCTTATCATGAATACAGGATGCCCTCAGCAATAGAGACGCCATGGTGCAACAACCCAACGGCAATAGCGTATCATGAGCTGCGACTAAACAGGAGAGGGGAAGCAGGCCGAGACTCAAATCTCACAACAAATACAATTGATTCATTGATGATTTGGCGAATTAAGGCTATCAAAGACAACATGTTTCATACCAATCAAGACAGGCAAGTAAAACCCTATGAAATAGCCTTATTGGGTGTCGATGCTTTCAAACGGCGGAGGCCATAAATTGTGCAGGAACAATGGTTTGCAAAAGATACATGCCAAGCAGTCTGCTGTGTTCCACTACTTCTCGCCTTAGCTGACATCTCTGCGACCCCAGTGTAGCACTCGAGAACATGAGTATCAGCGCATGCGCGATATTTTCAATGCCGCCGACACCCACAAACCAATTATCCTGCGGCCTGTACCTGCCGACATTCCAAGAGGAGGTGAGGCAGGGCAAGTGCTTATGGCTTTGAAGAGTGGCTTGGTGGGCTGCATCCAACATACAAAAAGGGCAGGAATCTGCGGCTCAAGTTTTGGCACACAGTTTATTTGCCCGGTGAAATGGCGCCACTGTTGGCCACAGCCCGTGGGCGCTGCTAGCCCCGACGTGGCCAGCTAATATTGGTTGTCAGCATACAAATGCAATGCTGTGTTGCCTGGGCTGAGATGCAGGCACCACGCCCGCCGCATGGCCTGTACTTGGCTAGTCGCATCAGCTCACCGCATTTGCTCAGATCAACATGCTACAAGAGCCATAGGCTGATATGAACGGGCCTTTTAAGAAGGGAGCAGTAGCTATTAACCTCTTAAGGTATGTCTGTTGTCGCTCCTCTCGATAATAGAATGCCTGGCCATTAGGCTTGAAAGATTGACATTGCAGATGAGTTCTCAGCCAACTTCGCGTTCCATCAACCGCAAGTTTAAAATAACAAAGAAATCTCATTCTTTTTTAAATTTAATATAAATTTAAATTTTGGTCATAGTTCCATTATCTATTTGATGTAGAGTACGTTGGAAACCTGCTTCCTGAGCGGCTTGTAGTTGGTTATGTTGTGCTACCCCGCTCACATGACTGGGCCCCGTACGAAATATGTCAGAAAAGCTCGCATCACTCTATCTCTCAGCCTTCGAAAGGCGGCTTTCTTTGGGAATCATCCAGCTTTTTTCCTTGTTTCTCTCATCTCCCAAAACTCTAGTATCTCATAAGTGATCATGAGTGGGCCTGAGATTATATCCGTGGCAGAAAAAGTCTTTGACTATGGCACGCGGATTTACTCCATCTTTTGTTCCTTGCGTGATGCACCTGGTGAGATCAGAGACTTTTGCAACCATTTACAGACACTTCAAAGGGTTTTTACGGCAATTGGAGTTTCCGCATCCAGGCTGTCTGATGCTGTCTCCTCCACCAAGGCCTCCGGCCCAGACATTATTCTCGTCACTCTGAGGGGGTGCGAGGCTGAGTTCAATACCATCTACACTGCTATTTCACCATTAAGGACGGAAAAGAATTTGGATTGGAAGGGTGCGATATCTAAGCTAGCAAAGGGCGTGAGATGGCTGCTTCAGGAGGAAGAGGTGGCGAATGCAACGAGGCGTCTCAGTGGGTGGGAAGAGAGCCTGGTACTTGCGATGTCAATGTGTGGGATGTACGTCACCACATCCTACGGAATCTACCCACCTGTGCAACTGATCTTACTGACATCCTGCCAATAGCGAAACTGACATCGGTATCCTCGAAGGCGTGGCAGTCATTGGGACTAGAGTGGAAAATTACGGAAATGCGATGGAGACCCAGATGACCCAGTTACAAGTTAAGCTCCTCGATGGCATTCAGAAGCAGGAGTTCCGGATTCTACAAAGAGTAGATGAGCTTTCCCGGAGGATTGATCCACTGCACTCTAACAACGACAAACGAATTGAAGACCTCTCTGAGATTTTTCCAAGCCCACTAAGCGGAATTAGAGCTGATAAACAAGTTATTATCCGACCATCACAAGATCCCCAGCTGGCATCTTTCACGCCAGAGACCCACCAGCCCTCTACATCTACTTGGGCGGACGCTTTCCTAAACACGACAACTCCTATAGACACAAATAGCCTGCCTGGGACACTATACGGCTCCTTTATGGCTTCAGAAACTAGCCAAGACTCCAGCAATGTGCGAAGTATCTCTTCAGAGGCCACTTTGGACCTTCGTGCAGCCCTCGATGCGGACCCTGAACTCGGAAGAATAAGGTCCTCATTTCTCAAGTCGCTTGAGAGCGTACCCGGAATGGCTTCCGAGTCTCTATCAGTCAGTGACCTAGAAGCTGCTTTGCAAAGCATGGAAGTATCCAAACCCAACCTCTTCTCCAAATTGAAAGGCGTCTCTCCGGGGACCTCTGCTCTCTGGGCGGGCATAAGGGCAACGGCAGCGGTAAGCATCGTCATTCTCAAATGCCCTCTTCTCCAACACTTGTTTGTATCATGGAATTCGCTCACCTAACACGGTCATGATCCGTTGGTTTTCATAGCTTGCAACGCAAACGCACGACCTAGACATGATTTCCCAAGCTATGCAAGAAACAAGCGACGCCCTCGAGATGTGCGAGCGTGAATATGCCTTGTACCCTGATGAGAAGGTCCAAAGCTTGATTGTGAATCTCCACAAGGAGAGTCTGTCAGGAATGTCCGTCATTTTAGACGTTTTGAACGCCAGAAAGACCAGAAGGTTTACCGCCCAGGTGCAAGATATTACGGGAAAGGCCCGAGAGCGCATTCAAGAGAGCACCCACAAAATCAGGATGTACTCACAAAAGGTCATCAGAGAAGTCGAGTATCTCCACCGGCGGGAGCTCAGGACTGCTCACCGGCGACTGATCGAAGTAGATAGAAAGCAGGACGAGATTGTAAGGGCATTGAATGACCAAAAGGCCATTCTGGAATCGTTGAGGGAGGAGCAGAAGCTTTTGGGTTGTGTGGCGGATTACCAGAAGGTGTTGCAAAAGTTGCAGGGGCTTTTGACTCGGTTTCCAAAGGCTCCTGAGGCAGAGGGTCCAGTGACTAGTTCGGAGGCCGTGCGACCAGAAGAGGCCAAGGCTTGAGTTGTATGACAATTTAGGGAACATCATTATAATGATGCCAGGACTAAGTGGCTATTCTTTTGAAATTACACGCAGTCTCTCACCCATATCAAAAGCTGGCTGCATTTCTCTTGTGTGGGTCATTGATACATATCAACAGTGCATTGGCTGGAGCTGGATGTATATAGAAATAAATCGTGATACCCGCGAAAAAAAAAAAAAAAAAAAAAAAAGTCCCCCCTTGGGTGGGGGACGTGCTTGTCTTTCAATAGCTTCACATTGAGGGATGAGTTGAACGTTATAAATTGCCAAAATTGTATTATTTATACCTACTAAAACTTAATAAGCCAGCCAATCCAATCCAACCCAACCAATCCAATCTAATCCAATCCAACCAATCCAACACAACCAATCTAACCTTTCTATACTTTATATAGTACCTTTTTATATTAGCTGCTTAAGTGCTTATTTAAATAATTTTTAGGATATAAAGTAATTCCTAGAACTATAGCTTATATATATTTTTATATATATTTACTAAAAAGTAAGTTTAGCTTTTATTTAGTTATTTTTTTTTTTATAAATAATTAAAAAAATATTAAATTTAGTTTTTTTAAATAATAATAAATATTTTATAATTTAAGATTAAATAAATATTTAATAGAAAATTATAATTAAATATAATTAATTATAATTATATAATATTAAAAAAGTATATTTTTATTAATAAAAATCTTAATAAATTAAATAATTTTTAAGCTTTTAATTATTAAATATATAATTTTAATTTAATATTATTAAGATTATATTTTAATTTATAAATATATATATAAATAAGTAAATAATTTTAATTAAAGAAATTTATATTATATTTATTAAAGAGTATATAATAAAAAGAATTTATAATTATTTTTATATAAGCTTTATTTATTTATTTATTTATTTTTAATAAAATAGGATAAATTAGATTAAGTTAGGTAGGCTCTTTTATTAAATCTTTATAAGATTTTAAAGAAAGCTATTTAGGTATTTAAGATTTTTACCTTAAAGCTTTTTTTCACTAAGATTTAACCATTATAACTTATATAGGCACAAAGGGTATTTAGGCCATAAAACCATTTTTTTGATCTGCTTGCTGTAATGGCTGGAGCTGGATGTATATAGAAATCAACAGTGCATCTCCATGTGGCTAAGGAGGCTGTGGTATTCGAGTTAGATTGAATTGCATCTGCCCTGCAGATGCAATCTTGCTAGATTTCGTTTTGCCGTGTTCACGGCAAAATAACTAAAAGTTTGGTCATGATGCAGAGATGTTTGAGTTTATCTCCTGGTACCTTTTGTATTGTTGGGGTCATTTTTTGAATGGCCATTCTCACAAGAAAAGCTCAACATGGGTGCCTGCGGAACAAGTAGACTTTTTAATTCTTAGGTATAATTGCTCTTGCACCAAACTAGTAATCGAGAACATATATAAGATGAAAACCTCTGTACCTTGACCAAGGCAACTTCTCTAGCCCTTTAATCTAACTCCATATCATTGCGAGCATCGCCCCAATTGCCGGCACAAAAGCTGCCATGGAGGTCACTTGCAACCTCGTTGATAGAGACTCCTTTGTTGATTGTTTTTTGAGGGTAGCATTGATGCGCCTAAGGTATGTCATGATTAGACCACTGTTATTGCGCTTTGAAGATAAAGGACCACTTACTCTGGTGTACACACTTGTTCGAATTCGGCGTCTACGCCGCTAGACCAATAGATGCAATATGGGTGCGGGTAATCAGAAGCGCAGTATCTCCACAGCTCTCTTGAAGCATTAGCATAGGAGCGGCTGCTTGCGCAAGCAACTCCACATTCGCCAAGGAATTCGTCTCCGCCTTCGCCGATACAGATGCAGTCGTCAAAGCTAGACCCTGTCGAATCCTCGCATAATTTGACGACATTGTTGATGCATGCAGCACACTTCGAACCTGTGGTATCCTCAGAAGCAGTGGGAAATACAGTGTTCTCGGCATTTACTTGCCCCATATGCAAGGCGAGCAACGAATAGAATCCGATGAGATAATTGAAACGCATTTTGACGTAAGATTGAGTTAGAATAAGACACTGTGGGAACCGAGAAGAATGATCTAGACATGGAATGCAGTTACTCCTATTTTATATTCATTCCCTCAATTATTTCTACCCGCGCACCTGATTTCAGTTCCAAAATTAGCTGTCTTGGAATGTTTTCAATTTACAGGTGGCGTCATTGCCGCCCTTGGCAAAAGCCACAGGTAGGCGCTAAGGTGCGGATAGCCATTTACATATGGATATTCTTTTGGACGTGCATCTCAGCCAGCGGCAGCCACTGAGCTAAAACTAGCTTATTTTTCTCTCATTGGTTGACTTGTTTTCAACAATCCTCAGCTTCATGTATTCTGTAGCCCAAATCTTCTAAGCGCCCAAGTACGATGATCGTCATGTTTTAACACCCATGCGTGCCTCCTATTCCAGATAACATTGATGTTCCTTATCACAGCGCAGAACCATCAGTTCTCGGTCGATTTTACAGAACGATTGGCCGTAGCAAATACAATTTATTGCCTTGAACAGTTGCTAACCGACTATAAGGAAGCACGGGAAGCGATCTGAAGGAGCTGAAAGCTGCATTGCTCGCCAGCACGGCCTTACAACTAGCTGCTACTGTCATTTGTCGGTATTTGTCAGTCCTCTAAGAAGAAAATGGGAGCTATTGACTTCTCCAGGTCTCTATCGCTCTCTAGTTGGCGGTGGCCAGGGTGATTACTGATCGCTTCAGTGTGCCTCCAACCAATCGTTGCCATTAGACACTGTCAAGAAAATAGTGGCTGTGCCTGTCAAATAATGTATTTCGCTATAAAACTCAATCTGACAAAAATACGAGATCCATTGTATGAAATCCAAATGATACTCTCTCTCCAGACGATGTAGTTTACTCATCATGGATAAATACAATAATTGGGCCAGGAGACCTGCGAAATCCTCACAATTATGCATTCCAAAAAACGAATTATCTATGTATATTTAAGGTTCTGGGCAATCGTGGAGATCTTTTGCGAGCTGACTGTAGGATGACAACGCAACTCATTTCCCGACTAAAATGTCAGGCGACGTTACTGAGGTATCATTTTTATTATGTTTATTCAAGAACGCGTACCATGACATATTAATTTATCTAGTTTTCCTTTTGCTGATTGCAAACTTCGACATCCTTTACCTTTGAACGCCTTGACCTTCTTGAACCTCCTCCTCTCTTGCGTTGGTTTGGTCTGTGCTTTCCTTCCATGTTTCGGCTCGCGTTTTCAGTATCTCAACTACCGCTTGGTGACCGCTGTGTATTGCTGACTCCAGCGCCGTAATCCCTCTTTCATACCACCCCGTTGACTTTGTGTCGCCATTGGCGCCTTTGTCTAACAGCATCTGGACTACCAGTTCGTGCCCGTGAGACGCGGCAAAGAACAGTGGAGTGCACCCCTCGCTTCCTTTGGACTCCAGGTTGACTCCAGCATTTATCAGCAGTTCGGCAACCGCCACGTGCCCTCTCTCTGAGGCATACGACAGTGGCGTCCGGCCATGGGGCCCAGTTTCTTTCTTCGGATCGGCCCCTGCATCCAGCAGCAGCCTGACAACCGCATCGTGCCCGTTCTCTGACGCATATCCCAGTGGTGTCATGTCATCTTGACAATCACGACGCGTCGTCGCTTCGTTATCCGATGCCTTAGGCTTAGGGTCCAGATCAACTCCTTTGTCCAAGAGAAGCTTTACCACCTCAAGATGCCCGTTTTGTGCAGCGTATGATAGTATAGTTCGCTCTGTTCCATGCCACAATGTACACCTGGAGTTGGGGTTGACCTCGCGGTTTTCCAGAAAAAGCTTGGTGATGGCCACATGACCTGCTTGAGCAGCATAAAATAATGGAGTCCGCCCAGATGGGTCCTTTGAGTCCGCCTTAGCTCCATTCTGGAGCAGATGATTAATGATTGCCTCATGTCCCCTCTCGGCGGCAAATGAGAGCGGAGTTCGCCCGGACGAGTCCTTCGAGTCTACCTTGACTCCCTTCTCCAGCAAATGTTCAACAATGACACCATGCCCATGCTTCGCGGCATATGATAGCAGTGCTCTCTTTCTGACACCCGCTGACTTGATATAAGCTCCCCTTTCAAGTAGATGCTTGACCACGGTTTCATCCATGTGCTCACTGGCCTGTTGCAGCAGTTTGAGCTCGTTGGACTCTATATCAGAAGTTTCCTCAACTGAATCCTCATTGGCATCCTCTAACTTGTTGTCAGAACTCTTATCAGACAGGTGGTGGATGACAGCTCCATCCCCGTGATTGATGACCTGCTGAGGAGGCATCAGGAAGCCCTCACCCTTTGGCTCAATATCTGCGCCCTTTTCGAGTAGTTTCTTGACGACAGTCTGATGCCCGCGCTCAGAAGCACGGGACAGTGGTGTTCGACCATCGCCATCTTTTGAGCCTGTGTCTACCTTGCCGGTTGCAAGCAGGAGCTTCACAATTTCTTCATGGCCACCAGCAGCAGCATACGACAGCGGGGTCCGGCCGCCTTTCAATGCGCCAGGGGATCGTGGGTTTTGGCTGTCTTCATCAATCGAGTCCGGATCGACTTTGTCAGTGTCTAGCAAACACTTGACTACTGCCGTATGACCGTGCTCCGAAGCAAGGGACAAAGGCGTCCGCCCTTTGGAATACTGGCCAGTGATCTTGGAGTCTGGATCAACCCTCCCTGTTGCTAACAGCAGTTTGACCACAGCCTCATGTCCACCTTCTGCCGCCCACGACAGTGGCGTCCGACCACCATTCGTGTGTGAGCTGGTGGCTTTGGAGTCTGGGTCAACTCTCCCTGTCGCCAACAGTAGATTCGCAACCTCCTCATGCCCATTCTGTGCTGCCCACGACAGTGGTGTCCGACCCATATCGTTGTCATACTTGCCTTTGACCCTTATATCAGGATCAACTGAGGGCTGGGCGAGCAGTAGCATAACCGCCTTTTCATGCCCATTATTTGCAGCCCAACACAATGGGGTCCGTCCTAGAGAATCCTTAGATTCCGGGTCGACGGCCCTTTTTAGCAGCAGCCTGACAGCCGTCTGGTTTCCCCTCGCGGCCGCCTTGGACAGCAGTGACCGGCCATGTTCATCCCTCAAATTCACACAGGTATCTTCCTTCGAAAATAACAAATCGATAATCGATTCATTCCCTTGGTTCACAGCTAATGACAGGGGCGTAAGACCTTGGCCGCTTTCCAAGTCTGGCTGGGACCCTTTCGCCATTAGCATTCTGATAATCACTTGATCCTCCTTTTCCACAGCTCGTAATAGCAGCGAAAATTGAGATACAGTTGATCCATTTCGTCGTCCCCATTCATCGTAGGTATCTCTTTGACACGGTTTCATATCGTAATAGAATCGTTCATGGCGTGTGGTTTGAGGTCCAAAGACAGTATCATATTCGCGACGAGAATATTGGTAAGGATCGCGATACGGAATCAGTCCAGTATCCACAATCGCTGCGGCAGGGGAAAAACGGCGATAGACGTAATTCACACTGACATTAGTTGCGAGCAGCATCTGAGCGGCCGCATTGGAGTCATTTTCTATTGCCCAAGCCAACGGTGTGCCACCATATACATCCTTCACGTTGACGTTCGCGCCACTTGCTAGCAACAGTGATGTTGCCGTCAAGTAACCTCTCCGAGCCGCAAGATGCAGGGCTGCTACTCCAAATATATCCACAGAATTAATGCTAGCATTGTTGTTGATGAGTATTTTTAGCACCGTCTCGTTTCCGTTACCAGCAGCCCATAAGAGTGGAGTCCGATGGTCGATATCTGCTGAATCGACCCTAGCGCGATTCTCAATAAGCAACTTTACCACTGTTGCATGCCCGTTGCCTGCGGCCCATGATAGCGGCGTTCGGTGGTGGGTATCTAGGAGATTCGGATCATGACCCCTTGAGATCAAGGCACTTACGGCACTATCCAACCCGAAGTATGCAGCTAAGTGTAGTCCTGTCAGGTCACTGGGAACTTGCTGGCTGTACTTTGTGTCCCATGAACCCGCTTTAGCGGCCATCATGGCTTGTGTCGACGATTCGACCTCGGCTCTGCTCTCGAGGAAGTCGATGAGTTTGGGGTTCAATGTCGAGGCTTTGCGAGCATGATACCCCCAGTACTTTGCGGCATAGTCGTAAAGACAATTGAAGTAAACTCGTTTCTCAAACTCATAGTCTGTTTGACAACGCCCATTCGCAAAGGCAGTATATGAGAGGTAGGTTATGCAGATATCTGTGATATGAGTCTCTGCGTTTACAAACCATTGCTTTCTTGTCTGCTCGAAATATTCCTGCGTAGTATAGTGGACCAACCGGATTATGCCGCTCTCTTCATCTACTGTGACCAGTCCAGCGCATACAGAGATCATGTCTTCAGTCTCTGGGAGATTCTCTTCATCAAGCTTATGCTCCTCAACTTCCACCCCAAGCGCATGCTGAAGCTCGGACACCGTCAATGGCCTTTGAGCACAGGTGATCCATCGTAGCATCTCTTCAGCAAGTTGGCGAAAGCCTGGCTGCTGGCACTCTACTCTCTCCATTGATCGGTCGTACGCGAGCGTCAGCAATTTGAGCCTCTGATCTTCGTCTGAGTTCTGACTGTGTTTTTGAAACTGTTTTAGGGCTGCTTTCAGAGCCTTTTTTGTTGTTTTGTCTGCAAGGGACCCAGCATAAAGCTGTGCTAGCAGGAACCTAGGTCAACGTTAGTTAAAGCCACCATTACTTCTGAGCCCGTTGGGCTACACACATGCCGTCAACGGCCTGGATTATACTCTCCATAACTTCATCCTGAAGCTCTGGACTTCGTTGGACAAAAGATGGAAGATTCATCAAGCAGCTATCGAGATAGCTCCGGAGATCAATGTCACTGGCCCTGACCTCCAAGGACGGGCATCCTTCAAACTCGGTTGCAATCTCCGGAACGAACCTTGATGTCGCGAAGAAGTTAACCGCATATTTAGCTTGCAGATTAAATATCTCCTTTAGAAGTCTGGTCCGACACCCATCATAGGTTGGACATTCATCCAACGCATCAATGATGATAAACACTCTCGAATACAAACCTAAAACCGAGTGGAGAACCGTTGAAATTTCAGCTGAAGATGGCCGAATTCGTCCCGCTGTACGTTTATGGAGATCTTTCACGGCCTTCGACATGGGGCTCTGGCTCTGAGACAGTTGTTTCAGTAGATTTGCCAGCAATTGGTCAATTCCTTGCTCATCTTTCCATCGAAAGTTGCAGTATATATAGGCAATTCCAACCGTGTGATCCTGGTAGAATCTACGGTAGAGATCATTGACCACGATCGAGGTGAGGATCGTTTTTCCTGCTCCAGGAATCCCCAAGCAGAACAACGTCTGATTGTCGAATTTCAACCAATTCTGGTACTCGGCGGAGTCCAAAAGCCACTGGCCGGTTCCTGGATGTCGTTGTTTAAAAAAGTCGTTTTGTTGAAGAGCATAGTCAGCTGGGGCAAGCCAAGAGAGAATGGCTTCATCCTCCTCGTCACGCTGGGTAGAGCGAATTTCGTTAACGGCATTCGATACTTCCTTCAGTTGACTATCAATTCCTTGCAAAACTGCATTCCATTAGCGATATAAAGCTAGCATTTATTTGCAATTTGAAGTCAAAGTATAGTTGTAAGCAATAGCACCTGTCTTACAGCGTTCCTATTATCCTCTCCGGTCTCGAGAGGGAAGTCCCGTCCGCACCAATCACCCACCAATACGGAAAGACATGTTCTTACTTTTAATCGTCGGCATCTGCGCGACCTCTTGCACCGGTACAACCGAGAGAAATTCCTTGGCAAATGCTGCCGCCACTGCTGCCGTATGCTCCTGCCAGGCTTTGTTCTTATGCGCATCCGCATAATCGCAGATGCCTCGAATAACGATGCACGGGAAGTCATTCATCAGTCCAGCCGCCTCCATTTCGAAACACAATACCTTCCCGCCGAGACTGTCGTTAATCCTGTCACGGATCTGGGCGTCTTTGATGACTTGATTACCCGATGCGATGAGACCGTAGTGAACGCGCATGTCTCCGGGGCTTCTCTGGTCTCCTTCAACCGTACGGCTGTTTGTAGTTCTCTCCGCCTGCCCTGTTCCGCGCTCCATAGGAGCAAATGCCCAGCGCCCTAGGGCGTACCCAAGAACAACCAAAATTGTTTCCCAGAGCATTGAGATCATGGTCTGCCATATGCTGCGACTGCGATGGGAATGGCCTGGTGCCAACAAAGGATCCTTGAGAGAATCCGACCAGATATATTTCGATGCTAGCCTTGGCCATTTCTCTTTGAGCTCATTTAGATAGTCCGGTATCTTGGATCCATTTAATTCATGCTCAGTCTCTAAACTCGCTAGAGCTGTCAATAGTGCACTTGGCGGATTATTTAGTGCGCCGGTTCTTCTGAAGTTGCCGCCTTCTTCCGCCTTGCCAAGATCCCACTGAACGACCCCGGGATATTGACCATCTGGTGTACTAACCACGACATCACCAAGTCTAACCATGGGTGGAATCCCACCACCAATACCAACCATGAGCCCAAATTTAATACACGGAAAGGTAATAACCATCCTGGCCGCAATAGTCGCTGCTGCATTATTGCCATACTTGCCTTTCGGCAAACAGGCTATAACGATATTGTGCTTGCCGATGGATCCTAAGGTATATGCATTATGGTCGTTTAGCGGATTCGGGAGGCGGGCATGTATGTGGTCTAGCATGGCTGATGCTGCAGTTTGCTCCTTGGGCAAAGCGCAGACCCATCCAACAGTGTAGTAATCATGGGTGAACTCAATCGAATTGTGCGGCTTCTCCTCGTCCATCCTTTTGCTCTCGCCAGTAACACGGTCTTCGTTTCCCCTCTCCATGTTTGTTTCCAACATCCTTGAATCCCTCAACGTGGGGGCCCAGGACAGAATAAAGTGCTCGATGCGGAAGTATTGATGGACTTCTAGTATCAATCGCTTTTAACGGCGTAAAGTTTTGTCGCGTGGAAAGGCTGAAGAGCGGGACAGTGTTGGTGAAAAGTGTATCCAGCAAGTACACGAAGCTCAACTGCAAGAGAAAGATCTCAGTGGTTTTTGAGAAGTACCAGCACCATGTAGAATACTGTCCAAGGAAGTTTATTGGACTTTGGAAATTCGCTGGTCCATGAGAAGGAAAGTGGGGAAAGATGCAACCAGATATCACGATTTTGGCCTGACGGCCTGACGCCGGGTGTTAGGCTTTACTCACTACCCAAGTTACATTTTGCTGATCGCGACCAGGACGAGGCAGATTCCAATTGGTGGAGAGGGCCTCGCTTGCATAAGAAAAGATATCCTGGCAAGTCCCCTATACCTAAAGAAGTTAATGTATCTAGCGAGAAAATGTCGATGCATGTATTTCCAAAATAGGCTTGAGTTACTCGTGATGCATAGTTCCCAAGTCAGATCACCGCCAATTAGCAAAGGGCACGGAAGCGACGGGATGAGCAAACCCTGGGTTGTAATACATCAAAAGTACGAAAAAAGAAAGGAATCGTTATTCTCAAGGGATTCATGAAAATTACACCCGTCTACACGGCCTGGCGCGGCCACAGGTGCCGTTTAACAACCCACCAACAGCGTCTTCGACGCAACCAAACCGTAATCATCTAGCAGAGAGGTGCGTATAAACTTTCGAAACCTTCAAGCCTATTATCACCATGCGCACAGTGGTTGCACTGACAACTCACCAAGCCAAGTACCAACATGTAGTCGAATAAAGCGACGACTTCAAGGGATGTGGAACTGGTAGACCCGCCATAGGGTATCTATTTCGAACCTATTAAAGCAGGGTCCAGGAGGGTTCCAGAAAAAGGCTTGCGCTTAATGTAGCCAGAAGCAGGATATAAAATTGAACTGGATAGCCTTGTCCTAATATACAGAATCAATCCAATTCAATCATTCTATCATCATAGTATATTCTACACACGGGGACTAATCGACACCCTATGGTTGGACTTTTAGACACATGTAGAAAATAAAATGTCATTCGGACATCTTTCATAAATCTCATATTTTTTCCCTACCTATATCAAGGATTAGAAAACCTTACACTATGTATGAGACACTTCTAAAACGCTGATCCTTATGATAGTTCTGTCGTCTAGTTAAATCTGTGCAGTTAGAGATCAGTGAGAGGGTCCCGTTCGCCTGATTCGTGAAGCGTGGCTTTGCGTATCTGAGGCTGCAAGTTATAGCTACACAGATTTGCATCAGGATTTCTTTCTCATGTAGCAGCTCCTGTGTTATGGACTGGAACCACTGGGACTGCTTTCACATACGACCATAGCTCTCAGAAAATACGGGATCCCGTCCGCTCTCCCATAGTCAAGCTGAGAAGCGGTGAATTAGTACTCGGGTCGGTGACGACCGGGGAATCCTCGCTGTTGTATGTTTTTCGTATTTTTGCCAACCTCTCGTCTTTTTGAGATGTGGGGTGGGACCGTGATCGCCTCCACCATGCAGGATATTAGCTCGTGCGGTGGGCCCAGCATAGCGCACCATTTAGCGACTGTAGTTGGCTTTTTATTTTAATTAAAAATATTAATATTGCTGCATTTAGATAATTGGATATTATATGTAGCTTAAGCTTCGTCAGAGATCTCTTTGACATGTCCATATCTCAACGCCGAATATCTTGCCCAACGCGGTTGGGTGCTTTTAACGTTGTAGCTATTCTGCTGAAATTTTTGATGATATAAAGCTCATATATTTATCTCAATGGTCCTTTTTACAGTGACCACTTCGGACCGCTTATAATGCCTCGGTCAATGTTGCGATTACGGTGCGTATATAGGATGACAAGAATACTTGTAAGCAAAGTACCAAGTAGCAAGAGGCCACCATTAACCCAATAGCCAGTGGGATAACCAATGGCAGCCTCGCTGCTCTTGTAGATCCACACGCCAGCAATCTGGCCGGGGGCGCCAAAAGAGATGTTGAGGGCCAGGGCCAGACCTTGGGCTGAGGTAGACCTTAGGTTGGCGGATAGCCAGCCCAGTAGGATGGGAATCGTTGCAAGGGTTCCGCAAGAGGCTACAATGAGGGCGGCATATAGACCCGAGTATTGCGTGGCAGGAAGGCAAGCCGAGATGATGAAGCCGATAGCACCAATAATTATCAGGAAAATTGTGGTGAGGGCGCGCCGGTTGTACTTGTCGCAGTAGAAGGAGAGGATAACGGTAACCACGAAGGAAGCAACATCTAGATAGTGCGCAAGTTAGTACTTGATCTCATGTTCAACCCAAGAGAAATAAGGCTCGAAACTCGGGTAAGCTTACAGGGAGGAACAGTCATAGCTGAGCCTGGAGTGAGTCATAGCCAAGACCTTTAGTGATGGAAGAGGTGAAAAGTGACAGGCTAGAGAAGGGGCACGACTTTGAGAAGTACACAATGTAGTGGAGATACAGTCTCCAGTCGAGCAGAACCTCCTTCGCATCGACCCACTTCATATTTCCGGCAGTGCCCTTGGAGCCATTGAACTCCATTCGAAGGACCACGAGTTCCTTTTCTTCAGCTGTGAGAAAGGAGGCGCTCTCAGGATAGTCGGGCAGAAAGAAGAAGATCAGCACCCCGAATAAGACTGAAGGGGCCCCTTCGAGGATGAAAACTGTGCAGCAAATCAGCGTTGAGAACAAATCCCCTCGGCGCCATGTTTAACGTTAATGACTTCACTTACGCCATCTCCATGACCAAAGGTTAGCTGCTTGCTTCATGTGGGAAATCCCGTAAGCGATTAGGCCTCCAAATGCACCGGCAAGCGTAGCCGTGGAGTAGATAAAGGCCAGGCGTATAGACCGTTCATCGGCACGGTACCAGAACGAGATGTAGTAAGCAAGGCCGGGCGCGAGGCCGGCCTCAAACATACCAAGGATGAAGCGGGCGGCAGTCAAACCGGCAAAGTCCTTGACCGCACCAAGACACATGGAGATGGTGCCCCAGCTGCAGAGTAGGAAGGCAAACCATTTGGCGGGGCTTATCTTCTTGAGAAAGAAATTCGAGGGGGCCTCTAAAATGGTATAAGAAATCAAGAAGACCATCAGCGCGACAACGTACTGGTGGCTGGTCATTCCTGTCTCAGACAAGAGGTCGTGTCCCTCCTCCGAGTTCATAACCTTGGCGTTACCTATGTTGGAGCGGTCCAGATATGCCAGGAAGTACATGATGGCACAGGCGGGGACCAATCCAATGTCCTGCTTCCAGAGAACAGCCTTGTTTGCGCTGGAGCCTTCTTGCCCGATGAAAGCATCGACCAACGCAACCTGACTAGCTCCAGCCTGCTTGGCCTAGTTTTTACGCCATGATGCGTTAGTTGCGGATGCAGCACAAAATTGACTTTGGATGACCGGGTTTAAAACAGAAATGAGATGAAACACGTACATTTTCAATATCAGAGGGGCATCTGTGGGCAAGCTCGTTGTGTGAGGCGGAAAAGTCCTTTTCCTTCACATTATCGAGTGCCATTGTAGCTGTTGAAAGTCTTATTCTTGTTTGCGGATTTCTCAGGTAGAGTAGAAAGGCCAAACGGTTGATTTGCGTTGAGCGGAAGGGTGAGATGGTACAGGTGAATTATTGATATTTATAAAGGTTGGTTTGCATTTACATCTATCTACCTGACGCTATCTCGTTCACAGCGAGGGGGATTGCCACCAGCCCCCGCAAAACCCTTACCCTGGTAAAATGCGGGGAATGACAGGCTGTTGATCCTCTCGGTCGTCCGTCCGAACATCCCCACGGGGACCCTAGAACTAGCTAGTTATCCCCGTTCTAGCGTCGGACAGGTTGCGCCATACTTGAGGCTCGGCCCCGATGAAGCGCATCCACTCTCGCGCTGCATCCGACAACACGGTGCACTACACGGCCAGGGTCCGACCCCAGTCGCAGTCCCAGCTTGAGACATGTCACACGTATCGAGCGTTTGCGTGCCAGAGATGCTCGCAGCGGAAGAAGCGGTGCGACCGCGTGCTCCCCGCGTGTACGCCCTGTCGCCTGTCGGGCGAGACTTGCGATGTTTCGAGCCGCGAGAAGAAGGTCGTGCGGGTCAAGGGCAGCGAGGTCGTTCGCAAGGGCTATGTGACGAGTCTGCTAGAGGATATCGCGTCCCTCCAAGACCAGATTGCGCGCGCGCGTGTTACTAGCCCAGACCCAACTAACGATTCTGCCCCAGCTCAAGCGCAGCAGCCCAATAGCCCGGCATTGGCGTCTCAGCAACAGAGAGCCCCTGCTGCAGACATTCGCTGGCCGCTTGAGGGCACTGATGCCAACGTCGATAGGCTCTCTCGTAGCGCCATGGCAGAGCCTCGTGGCCGCGCGGGCGAGTTTCTCTAGCAGCTTTCCATGCCCCGCATCATTGCGGGCATTACCGAGACGTACGGAGGCGACCCTGAGGCCACAAAGCGCATGAATCCCCTCTGGCACGGCATTTCCCAGTATATCCGCCACCCACACGGCCAGGCCCATCGGCTCTATGTCGAACCATCCGAAGCCGACAAGGCCCTGAGCACATATCTTGAGCTCGTCGATTTCCGCTTCCCCCGCTTGCCAATCGCCAAGGTTACAACTGGTTTCAGCGCCATCACGCATTCGGATGAGTCCCTGTACAAGCAGCACTTGGCCACGGACCCTGCCTGCATCTTCATGGCTTACATGGTCATCGCAATAGTGCCGCTGGTGAGCGATGATTACCCAATATCCGAGGGCTCCTTCGTCTCCATCCAGCTCCTGGGAAAGTGCCTAAAGGTCCTTGATCGCGTCTTTCGTCAAGAAGACGGCGTCGATATCATTCAATGCCTGCACCTCCTTGTCATATTCTCTGTTCACTGTTCGGCCGCCGGGTCAGCGTGGCATCTCGTCGGCTTTGCTATGAACAAGTGCATCTCCCTTGGCTACCATCGGGAAAGATCAGCCGACGGTCCCGAGGCAGAAGAGCGGCGCTGGGCCTTCTGGAGCTGCTACTTCTTGGATCGCCTGATCTCTTCGGCTCTTGGCCGACCGTGCTCTATCGATGACCGCTGCGTTACCGTTCCGCTTCCCGGAAGTGATGCAGCCCTCCTCCACACCCCCAACCTGAAGGATTCGTTCCATTCCCACTTGTTTTGCTACAGCCAACTCATGTCTTCGGTCATTAGTGACCGGTCTAATCAAGACTTCGATCTGCTTCTGGGTCGCCTCTTGCACTGGCGTACCCTGACCCCGTCACATGCAAACCCCGAGGCCCGAGAACCGTATTTGTATCAAACATCGTTGTTTAATACATTGATGCTTCGAATTGCTATCCGTGAGATATTGTCATTTTATAAATTCCAAGAGCCGCCCCACGAGGATAGAAACAGAATTCAACACTTTGATAAAGGCCAAACCGTCCCTATGAACAAGCAACAGACTATTGCCTTTCAACAGGGGTTAGGACGTAGGCTCAGACTGTTTTCCGTTTGTTGTTCCGTGTGTCAAAGTCTTAATAGAACTCGGATGAACGGACGTCACTTCCTCTCTTTCATTACCGGGTATACTGCCTTTGCTATGGCTTTGGCAGCTCTCTACCATGAAGCCATCTCTCGGGAGCTGGCAACGGTTTCCAATGAGGCGTTACAGAATGGCACAAGTCTTTCTGGAAGCTCTTGTTCACAAATACTCTCTCCTAGCTTCACGTTTGGATCCTTCAAGACGCAAACACCTAATAAAGTCATTACAACCACAAATGATATAATCGCCATCGCCTGCGAAAAGCTGGACATAGTTGGGCGACAATTCCCAGGAATGCACAAGTATAAGCAAATTATCACATTTGTCAGTGAAAGGCTGAACAGACCTCAGCACGAAGACATTTGCACCTATCCTCAAGGTATGGGGGGTTTGGTTTCGGGCATCGGTCCGATATACTTGAGACAACTGGCAGCTGTAACTCTATTCATAATAGAGGCCACGGGCAGCTAAGTGGCACGTCTCCATTGAGAGCTGCAGGGAGAATAGTTCATAAGATGGAACATTATGACTTGCTCTACTTTTATCTTCTTCTTGTATCTATCCCTAAACTAAGACAAAGAAATCGAAAGCAGAGCATCGGCGCACTTCTTACTGCCTCCGGCAAGAATCCCGGAATCCTGTTGGCCCAAGATAAATCTAGCTCCGAGTTCATTGATGGCCCAGCTTTGAAGCTCTGGTTCGTCGTAGATACCGGCAAGCCCAAATATCTTCTTGTGCTTCTTACATGCGGCAGCCACGGACTCGAGCGTCGACTGGAATTCTTTGCTCTGAAACTGACTAGGGACGCCAAGCTCAATGGCGAGGTCGTTGGATCCAATCAGCAACACGTCTACACCCTCCACGGCCGCAATCTCGTCGATTTTCTCCACCGCCTCTTTTGTTTCTATCATCAGAATTACCGAAGAACCTCGAGCATTGGTCTCTTCAATAATCTGGCTAGCAGGAGTGGGGCGGAGCGAGAAGAGAGGCAGCTGACCAGTCATAGACCGGAATCCTTGGGGAGGATACTTGCAAATTTTGACAGCGGCCAATGCATCGACTAATAAGCAGGTGTAAGCACTTTGTTATCATATTGGTGTCCTTTTTCCCTTTTCTTCTTCTTTTGTCTTTTTTGGGAGGGGTTAAACAAGCTGGTGAGACTCTACCTTTGTCGTGAATGTGTGGGAAAACAACACCCATGGCACCTCCGTCTAAAACCCGTTGCACGAAGCCGTTGCCGCATTGATAAGGCACGCGCACGAATGGTGTAATGCCGATTTGTATAGCGGCTGTGCAGTGTTGAGCAGCAGTATCAAGGGACAGGGCTGAGTGCTCAAGGTCAATGAAGAGGGAGTCAAAACCTCCATTATGAGCCAACTGCACGATTGCCGGATTGGTAACAAGCCTAATACCAAATGCCTACATTATTCCGTAAGCCAAAAAAAAATACACTACAAATTCGCGATGTTGTGTTTCATACTTTGCATAACTGGTCGGATTCAGTTCTGGTCCTCAAATTGTTTTGTACAGAAAACTTCGTAGACATGATGGTATAAGAGAGGAGATGTCAGAAAATAACAAGAATAGTCCAACTAAAGTCAAAATTCTTAGTTGAAATAATTACTTCCAATGAGATTTATTCTTTTTATAAACCCGCGCCCTCTTCCGGCATACGAATTCTTGTACTTTGAGAAAATGGCTGACCCTACCCTATTCTACAGGGGCCCACATGCACAGATGACTGTCTTCGCGTCGGACCCGACACCGAGACTCAACTATCGCCAATACGGCAATGCTGTGGGTCCGATACGAAGCCATGACCCACGCAAGCGTCCTGCAGTGATAGCGCATGTGCGAACGGTGCACATGCTTCGATTTGGGGGCTGTCGGCCTCAATCCGAGCACTCGTTGGCCATCTCATCTCCTTGTAGCCCATGTTGATTCAGCGTTGTTTATTCAAGCTGCTTCAGCGCTTGACCATTTCAATGCTTTATCGGTATAAAACAGTTGACCGCATCTCCCAGTCGAAGCCCCTTAGATATATTTCATCATCTTGGTCCTCACCCCCCTTATCACCATTTCTTCATTTCATTACATTGACAAAATACAATGGCGCCGTATCTTTCAAATTCAGACCCCGAGATGGCGCATTCCGCTGTTGGGAAACCCAAGCTCTTCATCCTCAGCGATTTCCACCCAGAATCGGTTAAATACGCCCAGTCTCTCTTTGACTGCGTCCTCTACCGTGATCCAAAGGCCGAAAAGTGGCGCTCGGAGGCCACAGCTATTCTCGTCAAGGACTATTTCATCACCGAGGAGGATTTACTGAAGGCACCCCAGCTCCTCGTTATTGGAAAGCAAGGTGTCGGCCTCGACAAAATTGATGTCGAGGCATGCAAAAAGCACAACGTTGCCGTCCGCAACACCCCTGGCGTTAACGCGAGTGCTGTTGCAGAAATGACATTGAGCCTAGCCTTGGCAGTTGCCAGAGAGGTCCCCGATATGATTATACGACAACGCATCGATGGCGAGGTAATTCGCAAGGAGACTGTAAACGGAAGTCTGCTGTCTCGCAAGACTCTGGGGTTAATAGGAATGGGGAATATCGGACAGGCCGTGGCCCGCATGTTTTCTGGTGGCCTGCAAACATCTATCATTGCATACGATCCTTATTACCCGAACGAGGCCGACGCGTGGGAATCTATCCCTCACAAGCGCGTGCACAAGCTTGACGAGCTGCTCGCAGATTCTGATATCGTGACAGTGCACGTGCCACTATCACCATCTACGGCTGATCTGATCTCGTATGCACAGCTCCAGAAGATGAAGACCTCTGCGATCCTGCTCAACACGGCGCGAGGCGGCATCGTAAACGAGGACGACCTGACCAGAGCTTTGGAAGAGGGCCTGATTTGGGGAGCTGGATTCGACTGCCACGTCCAGGAACCTCCTACCAAAGAGAAATATGAGCGACTCTGGAACTGTAAGCGATTTGTGGGAACACCGCACATTGCAGCCGCGACGGATGAAACGCAGATTGCCACTATTAATGCTGCTATCGATGGGGTGTATCAATTCATGCAAAGCAAAGTGCGTAATATGTAGCAAACAGTTACCTAACAAAGACGATAAATTGATGAGGCCCGTTAATAAAATTACATCTGCCCTCTTGATGGATCATCATGGTTGGTTTGTCGCCAGGCTGGAGGGCGACTCTTCCCACGGTGGCACCATGTCCCAAATATGCTCCGAGATTCCTAGTTCCATACCCCCCAAGCCGGTGATAAAAGAAAATGGCCATGATGCGTCCTGCCAGGTCGGGGTACGGGTACCTTCGTTCATCTGCGACGCTTCGCTAGGATATAGGTTTGGGAAGAAAGCGTTGACATCGACTCCTAGACCTAACAAGCCTGTGCCATCATCGAAAGGCTGGGCTATAGCGCTGCTAGTTCCCTGGATGATGGGGTTGCTTTCGCTATCAAAGGGATTGAAAATTTGATTTGCCAAGGGGGCTGCACCAGTCGCTGTGCCAGTTAGTGTGTTGTAAGGCGCATCGGGCGGCTCGCCCAGGCCAGAAGCCCGTCCGCCAAGAAGATGGGTTCGGTTTGATAATTGACTGGCTGCCATCTTTTCAATCTCGGATTTCAACGCTTCGAAGAACTGAGTATACATTGATACATCAGGCATCTCTTCGGCGAACCAATTCAACGTTCTGCTGGCTGCTCGTAGCGAATCCAGGGCATCATCCAGTGTCAATTGCTGCCAAGTGTCCTCTAGTTCAGACAGCCATTGATCAACGTCGACGATGGAAACGCATTCTTCTTCGTCGTCTTTGTGGTGGCGAAGATGCATGTTGACAACAAGCACAATGACTAGGCTCGAAACCAGAATGAGGTGAGTGTATGCCCGCGTGTAGGTAACAAGTTTGTTTTCCCGCATTCTGTCAAATATAGTGATTACGCTGCACGCAGCCTGCAGGCAGGACCGTAGCAAAGGCTTGGAAGGAAGAGAGCCTGACGGGTAAAGCATGTCAATAGCGGCTCGAATCAACGACAGCCTAGCCTCTTGATATGAGAAGTCTAAAAAGTCTTGAGTCTCAAATACGCATTTCGGCCTCTCAAACTGGGGGGCATATTTCCGCCACCGGGTGAGATCAGCCGCTAGCTCACGTATCTGCGAGAATGCTAGGTCAACCGTGGATAGGTGATTAGTGCCTTGATGAAGCGGTGAATTCCGAGCCTGAGAAGCAACGTCTCTCTGGTAGATGGAGCAAGGAATCCGGGAAGTGATTTGGCCGAGTCGGACCAAATGATTAAATGTTGTTGGTGTGAACGAGTTGGCAGGCAGCTTGTCAACTTCTAGCATCGGTAGGTCGGCACTTATGACAGAGTCGTCGATGGCGAAAGGGCGATTGAGCGTGGATGACGAGAATCGATCGAGAAGATAGACGTTCCAGAATACTATGATTTCTCTTTGAGTATGTATTGCACAACCAGAATTTGCGCCGTGTCGCCGCAGATGGAGCCCAAGCTCAATTGCTATTCGAGCACAGAGCCAGCCCAACTCCCAAAGAGAGCATCCTAATTACTGATGAGATGTATTTCGCATAATAGAAAAGCCTATATTTGACTCACCAATATTGTAGTACACGCCAAATTGTGATATTAGTAAAAACATTTCTAGGTCTTCAATTGAATTGAAAGACGACTCGGAAGGAGGTTGAGCTTCGAGCGCTGCTGTGAAGAATCCAAACGGATGCAGCGCAATAGTACCGTTACGGTAAAGGTTTATGCTTCCAATTGCCAAGGCCATGTAAAAGATGAACAGGTCATGTTTTGCTGGCGGAGGTCGCGACATCGGGTAGATGTGGGAGCGCATCATCGTTACCACATGCGCCTTGTCAAGAAAAGGATGGGCCACATGGAATTCCCTAAAGCTAAGCTGGAGTCAATAGCAGTAGCTAGGGTTGATTATTCAGTCACATACTATTCATCAATTATGATCGATGCAGTTTCTTGCGCAGGGAGCTGGTGCGGAGGGTGATAGATGATGGATGAATTCTGTGAGTGGCTGTAAGAAACCCGCGGTTGCGATTGGCAATATTCATGCATTGACTCAAATACTCTGGCGATAGGTTAAATGAGAATCCTAACTACACAGCAGGTGGGTGTCCGTTGACTCACCTTTGATAATTCGCCGTGCTTTCAAACTGAATCGAAGTTGAACTCACATCAATCGGAGTAGCACTCGGTAGATTTTGTATGTTGTTTCCCTCGTCGGCGCCAGAGCCAATCGATGATAGTAGATTTTGGAGCGATTGAAGTTTATTTTCCAGGTCGTGTACTTCTCTGGATATTGTTAAAAGAGATTTAATTCCATGACTTGTCTGCAATTCAACTCACTGCCTAGTATAGTCGCGCGGAGCTGACCAGTCCGCTACGATACAGGCCACATCAGCTTTCATACAGCCAGAGCATGATGGATATTCTCCGTCACACTATTTGTGTGGCAAACAGATGTTAGTCGATTATTTTGAAGTAAACTTCTGCAAAATCAATTGCATACCTTGACTTTTTTACGGCGGCATCTTTTGCATGCAATGTTGCTCAGTGATGACGATGGGTCATCATTTGCGCTGTTGTTGCCTCGTTTTGTTCCGTGAATAAAAGGAGGCATGATAGTTGTGGTTGTGGCTTCATTTGAAGAGCGGCGTTTGATCAAATATATAGGACTGGCCCCGCCCTTAGTACGGAATATTAATCTTCCGAATCTGCAAAAACATTACAATGTGCATGATACGTAATAGCCAGAGAATCTGGTATATTTTTAGTATTCTATTCCATCAATGGATTCTTATTTATTCGCAAGTCATCAAACGAACCTTGTTTGAGCCCTTTTCATTCGATTTCTTATGTAGCCGGTTGATGAAGGCGACGAAAGATTTACTCCGGGGCATGGAACAATCGTCCATCTCCTGGTCGCATTTCCACTTGTAGATTTCCTGGAAGGTCTCCTCTGATATTGTGTTTATGCGGGATTCTGACTCTGTGTTGAAAGATGCTGAGTGTGAGCTAGACATTCTTTTTGGAAGAGCAATGAGAAGGTCGAGGGTAGGACAAAGTCATAGGTAGAAAGGACCAGGAGGTGGCCACTGTTAAATAAAAAATGAACTTTAACGAACGTTCATTTTAAAGACATCCTAATTTACTCTGGAAAGGCATTACTTACAAAGTATTGGAGGAGGCGTCGAGCGCTTAGAAGTAGCCGTGTTAGGCGCACATGAGTTACAACAGCCGATTTAAAGCGCGCAGCCTGGTTTTTTCACATCGGCGTGCGAGGCAACCATACGAGGCAGCCAAAATAGGCAGCCAAGGCTTATTTCGTATTTAGTCAATTAAACCCCTCATTTTCAAACTCCCTCATCTCAACATTGACCATTCCACCGCGAGTTTGTCTTTTTTACATAGATGCCTTTACACACATCTGCCATTTTCTTGTCTATCTTCAGACCCGAACCAAACGCAATCAGGGCAATCCCAAGATAGCTCATTCGTCGAAACCTCCGGCAACATGGACTCTGGACCAGCATCGTTGCGCGGCCGATCTATGGAAACATGGAGGTCACCAGTCCCCGACCTTCTGGTCGGCATAGACTTTGGTATGACAGGCAAGTACAACTTTTCTTTCTTTACTTGTGCTTTTCATTAAATTAAGAAATCTAACACGCCCCAGGAACGGGTGTCGCATTCGCATCGGCGGGTGATCAAGAAATCTCGATCTTACAAAACTGGGCCGGGAGAGGTATGAGCCTGTGCATCATTCACCTTTCATCCCCGAAAGGATTCGTCTTTTACAACTGGCTGACATTGAATATCTACAGGTCGTCTGGCGGAAACAAAGGTTCCATCTACCATCGCATACGAAGATAAAGAACCCTCCGCCTGGGGATTCGACGTCGCAATCGAAAAGCTAGCTGGTGCACATGATATCAAGAGCTCCTTCAAGGGAGTTTTTGACAGCCGAGACTTGCGCAGGGCCAAGGAGGAAAACAACCTTGATCTCACAAGTGAAATGGTCGAGAAATGGATCACTGATTACTTGCGCTTTGTCTACAAAGACATCCAAGACCAACTCGAAGATCATCTGCCAAAGGGTAAGGAATGGAAGACAACAGTCATAGATTTCATGTTTAGTTACCCTACCACATGGAGTCGTGACACTATCGATCGATTCAGTCAGGTCATTGCCAAAGCAGGGTTCAAGGATGGTTCACATGCAAGCCTTCATTCCGTCCAAACATCTCTCAATGAGGCAGAGGCTGCTGTAGCCTGTTATTTTACCGAGTCTAAACTGCCCAAGGAGGGTGAATATATCATGATTGCAGACATAGGCGGTGGGACCTCTGACGTCGGCACCTTTGAGGTCAATAGCTACGAAGATTCAACGAAGCCGAATTTGAAGGAAATAATAAAGAAACAAGGGACTAATACAGGCTCTTCCAAAATCGATGAAGGTTTTGAGGCAGAGGTCAGAAGACGCCTCGTTGAGCTTCCCCACTTGCAGCGAATATCAGGCAAAACCGTTGAGCAGCAAGTTTGTAAAATGGCCCAAGATGAAGACTTTATCAATGAAAAGTGTCTTTTTGGGGCTACCCAACGCGGTACTATCAGGAAGAAGTTCGAGTTTAGGATTTCGATTCCTAATATGCCCGACACGACTACTGAGAAGGAGCATGGCATCGAGAATGGGTACATGATTTTCAAAAAGGAGAAGATTTTTCAAAGCCTTTTTAAGCCAGAGTGTGACAAGGTCTGGGAGCAACTTGCTGAACAAATTCAAGCAATCGAGAAAGACCCAGCAGAGGTCTTGGAGAAGCTCCACCTTGTTCTAGCGGGAGGATTGGGAAGCTCTCCATTTTTGAAAACCTACTTGATGAAGAAATTCAACGAGGTGTATAAAAAGCAGCCACAGTGCTCAGTTCTGAAGCAGCCGCAGCTAGCGGTCTGCCGAGGTCTGGTCCGACATGCTCTGCGAAAAATTCAAAGTGAGGGTCTGTTTCACTACCAGGCCCGAGCAGCTTATGGAATATTCGAGGTAAAAAGATCCAATCCGGAAGCCAAGAAGCTAGTCAAATGGCTTCTAAACAAGGGAGACACTGTCTCGTCTAAAAAATGCCGGTTTCTCAGGCATAGGATCAGGGTCGAGGATGCAGAAGATACCGAACTCAAAATATTCAAGTCAGCCATGGGCATCCTAACGGGCTCAAATTCTAAAACGGGTCTGGAAAGTTTGTCCCTTGAAGAAATAAGCTGGCTCACGGAAGATCTGCCTATTAGTACTTTGGAGCCAAACAAGGTTTGTTCTGGCCCCATATTTCATCGTCGATCAAAGTTTTGAGAGAATAACAACTAACCATGCACAACATCATAGATTATGGGACTCACTACATCTAGCTATCATTTCAAGGTTGAAGTATTCTTTGACCACAGCGCTATCAGAGCCATAATAACCCAGAACGATAAACAAGTTGGTAAACCTGTCTACATTGCTGAAGCTTGGCATTCTCCATCGTCTCTTGATCATGGGGAAGATCGGCGAGCGCCACGTATACCATGGTACAATCTTTTGAAAGCGACGGCCGCTATAGGAGCAATTATTGGTGCAATATCCTCACTTGTGGCGTCAGAGCCTTAGGTGGCGGGGTCATGGAGCGTGAAACACCTCCCTTCCATGGCAAGGTCTCATATAACACCTTATCATATTTGTATTTGAAAACAATGGGGAGCAGGAAGTGGTGCAGATTGAATAAAGATACCTATAAATAAAATGAGTTTTTAAAGACATTCCAATGGACCCTAGATGGGCATTACTTACAAAATGCTAGAGAGAGCGTTGAGCGCGTCGAAGTAAGCGTGGTGATATTATTAATAGCCATGAGTATGACGGCAGGTGCTTCGGTGCAAAACCACGCAAAGAAGTGACCCATACTTCAGTATACAAGAGACACCGTCTGCTCTCCCATAGTCAAGGGGTGAATTAGTATGCCAATCTCTAGTCTTTTTGATGTGTAGGGTAGGACCGTGATCGCCTCCACTATGCAGGATATTAGCTCATGTGGTAGGCCTAGCATACCATACTATTAAACTCCTGTATATGGCTTTTTTTTTTAACTAGAAGTAAATCACATTTTGATAGCATTGTAGATTCTGTGTAGCTTAAATTTTGTTATAGCTAGCTTGCTTTCTCATGTTCATATTTTGATGTCCAATACCTTGCCCCGTTCAAAGATGGGCTTGGCCGAGACCATTTGCTTAGAAAAACAACGTTATTGTGATGACGGCTGCGAGTCTTAGCAGGAACATGTCAATATTCATGATTGCATGATGCGGAACTTTCCGCATCTCTGTCCGGCAAAATCCGCATGGCGCGATGCACCATCATGCACCAATTATCTGCGCACTAGAGAAACAGCCAGCCCTGGGCCTGCGGCTGTCCATTGAGACCCTCAACGCTAACAAGCCTGATACACCTGAGTGACATGCTGTCTTAGACGAAATTGCTTGTTTCGGTTTCTGGCCCATTCACAACTGAGACCCGAAATCACACGGCGTACACTAGGCCATCTGGCGTTGCTTTTTTTCAGCTCCAAATGGCGCCAATCAGGCAGGGATATGCACGCATCGCCCGCGCCTTGGCAGCCGAGATTTGAAAAGCAATATCTGAGGGCCGGCTATGTACCGATAACCATGCAATGGCTTTGCTGGGCGAATTCATTCGCGCGTTTAGCCAAGCCTTGGCCGGCCCAGGATCCATCAGTCCGGGAATTTGGCATCATTCCCTGTTGCTCCTACTCCCATTCTCGTTCTTCTCCTGCTAACCAAGATGATTGCACTCTATATTCGTGTGGCCTGCTGATGCCAGGTAGCCGTTCACTTCTGTCATACTAACCCAGATGCCCGCTTATTGGCCCAGCTAGTCACCACTTCCCAGGCTGGTGGAGCTACTCCAGAGACATTATGGTCAGCCTGGAAGCCTACCTGGCAAGTATAGTCTTGACACAATTTCATCAAGGGTTTTCACTGACAAGCTACTCTAGGCAATCGAATGGACACTATTCGCTCTATCGCTCTCTGTTGTCGTCGTTCGAGTTGTCGTTAGGTTACGGAAAAGAAAATGGTCCTGCTTGGCATCAGAACTATTTCTAGTTCTGGGCCTTTTATTCTTTCTGGCTCTCATTGTTGGCGACGTATGTATGTATGCGTCTGGCATCAGATTACCACTACCAGATTATCTGGGTTGGCTTGCAAAAGTGAGTATACATTCGGGCACGCTGGCACTCTATTGGATGGAGCTGATCCATGGCTAGTGGTTCTTTGCGAGCGGGTTAATTTTTGATTTGGGATTCTATTTCCCACGATTCAGTCTTCTTCTGTTCTATTACGAACTTTTACCTCTGTCGGAGAATAAACTGCGCATATATCTGTTTGTTGTGGTAGCCTATAACATCTGCGCCTTTTTAGCGACCACCTTTATTGACTTACTTTGGTGTGGCGGTGACATATCACAGAACTGGTAGGTGCTGTCGAATCCAGAAGCATCCAATAGTGGAAACTGATAACCTTCATAATAAGGGCTAAGGACTCTGAGTGCTCGGTCATGATAGACCCGAAAGCATGGCACACCAATTGGGCTCTCGGTATCGCCTCAGAACTACTTGGTGAGATACATTCCTACATGGTAAAACCCCGACATTGACTGATTCATATAACGTAGCTTTTTCGCTACCTTTTGGAATGCTACCTACCCTGAAGAGCTTACCCAAGAGCGACAAAACAGGATTACTGTGTCTATTCTTACTTGGCATTATTACATTGGCCGTAAGCACTGTGCGATTTGTTTTCAGCGTCATATCAATGTCTTCGTTAAACACATGTGAGCAAGCTTTTGAGCAGGCCTTTCTAGATAGAACATATGGCTGACCAGGTACAGATATACTCGCATGGGTAGAAATGACAACCCAGATCATCATCGTTTCACTTCCAGCGTTGCGCCCACTACTTCGGTTGATGTTGACAAAATGGAGAAGTCTTTCTAGCCAGTCTAGCAGCAGTAGGTAGCCTTCCAAGAGGAAACCTCCGAAGTAAATTGATCATTTTGGAGTCTTATTCACATCGAGATTGACAGATATGTGTCGGTGTTCTCAAGTGGGTGCTTGAAGCCGAGCTTGCCACGAAATTCTCAGTCAAGGATTTCATTATACAAAACAAGTCGAATGTCCTTTTACGCTTTTTGCTGGAGATCGGGAGGAGAAACGAGCCAAGCTTTAATGATTCTGTCCAAGAGTTGCCAATGATATCCAGCTGGCACTGTTCTGTCAGGCCTTATGAGAGCACCTTGAATCAGACGAAGAGACGCAACTTGTCCCTAATAGGTTATACGTGCCGACTATGCATCGAGTTAACTACAGCTGCAGCGTCGCGCCCATAATCAAAATATCAGGTGAGCGTGGCGTGTTCATGTCAGCCCACCACTGCTGCAGGAAGGGTGATGCACGTCATAGGTATATGGATACAGAAAATACCGAAAGATTGGATTTGGAAATAATGTAGCAAGAAAGAGAGTTTATTATATGAATAATTTTAAGACTACCACCCTTATGTACTTTCCATACGCAATAATGCCAATTTATGTACCACATGCTATTGCAAAACCTTTTCCAATCACCTTGAGGGCCTTTATAAGCCGCTAACCGCGGCGACTTTTCACAAGCCATCATCACCCAGCTTATTTCTCAGTCACATATTCGTGACTTATGTTTACTGTCTCGGGGCTTGCCTTGCGTGCTGGGGAATGGTCGAAAAGCGGCTTCAAGCCGGGAAGGGCGACAACAGTAAGAGCGAGTGTAATCTCCACCATGCTAAGAGGGTCTATGAGGCCGAAGTTAGTCACCAGTCCTACAGTTCCTACTAGTCACGCTTGAAGCTGCAATTGACTTACAAACAAGATTTTCCTGTCCTGTACCGACCCAGAGGCAGATAAAACGAACAACCGTGGTCAAGATGGTGAGGGTACCAAGAACAAAGGTGAGCGTCACACCTTTGGAGGGCTTCAAAACACCTCGGATCAACAGGGCAAGCGGAAGAGAGTAGACTAGCGAACCGTTAGCTCAAATTCAATTCTACCAAGTCAAAGCCAGCCTCACCAGCGAGATAGCAGGCCAGGTTCAGTGTAAAGTTGAGGATGAAAGGGGGCCTTGCGTAAAAGACGCTGCAAGCGCCCTCCTCCTGCGACCACTGCACAGAAACGTTCTTGCCACAGTAGAAGGTATCATCCCAGAGAATAGCCATGTAGCATGTACACACAAAGGCAGTGATGCCATAGAGGACTCTTCGCGTCGTCGTGCTGGCGTCGGGGCGGAAGTAGCCCCAGTAGAATGCCAGCATGCTCATCTTGGGGAAACCCATGCCAACATCGTAGAAGTAGTTGGAGGCAAAAGATATCTTTCAAAACTTGGGTTAATCCAGTGTAAGGCGGTTCTTGAGGGGGCCACAATTACCTTGGAAAGCCGAACAGACGTCTCATACACATCAAGAACACCCATCTGGTAGGTCAAGGTATCGCAAATAATCAAACCGAGAGCATCGATGGCTGAGATGATGAGCAGCCAATCGGCCCAGTCTAACCTTTCGCGCAGGCGGAAAAGCCGAGTGTAGACGCGCAGTGCAACGAAAACGTACGCGAAAGCCAGCAAGATCCATTCGGATATCTGCAATGGTAAGCACTGCTGCAGGCGCCTCCTCTGTACTGTAACTCACCATGCAGTCTTTGCCGTCGATAAAATACGCCATTTTTGCGAGAGAGGCCTTTGAATTGGGACCGTCCAAGCCGGTGTTGCAGAGCAAAAGCGAAAGAAAGAGTGGTCTGCAGAAATAAATTGAGAACAAAACACACCAGTATTGGGGGCGAAAGTCAGGGTCATGTAGAAGCTCAATGGGGTGCAGACAACCAACGAACTGTTGGTGATGGCCGACATGGTCTTCCTGGTTTCTCATACACGTACGGGGCCCTCCTGTCTGCACCTGGGCCAATGGAGGATAGGGTGACGAGAACGCATCGGATCGCTTCCGATTGTGGCCCACCCCGGCAGTTATTCGCCGCGCTGTTGGTTACAGGGCGAGCAGCCAAAACGACAAACCCCAGTTTGCTTCTCAGAGTATCCCTGTCAATAGTTGAGTGTGGAGCCACCGGCAGCAGCAGCAGGGGCCGGTATGGACGGTGCATGAAAATCCGGCCACAATCATCACCTGCGCCGTCGTCTTGCATGTGCATGCTGCAGCCGCTGGAAAGCGAGCAGAAGATGACTGCATCTCGCCTCCAGGCAATGGACGGCAATCAAAAAAGCAAATCTAATGAATGATAAATTGAAATTGCCCGGGGGGTGAATTACTATATCGCCACCTAATCTCTGTTAATACAGTGGAGAGTCGTGTTCCGGTGCGTGGCCCGGCTGCAACATTCAGGTAGCTCGACGCGGCCCTACACCATCAGAGATTTTCCCGCCGCATCGCATGATCACCTATCAAACATCTGGTGCGCGCCGAGTTCCGCTATTGGTGCCCGGGCTCGGGTTCATGTTCACCGGGCTGAAGGAGATCCCCAGCCTTGCTCGCTTCTTGCTGAATCGGGGAGATAGGACCGTACAGCCGGTTTTTTTTTTTTTTTTTTTTTTTTTTTGGGTACGCGTGTATGCTGCTTGTAGGCCGCGAATACCCATCTTGATTAATCCAATCTGGGGTATCTCTCGGAAACAAACCACTTAGAGCTTCAAGTTCATGCGTAGCAGAGGTGCGTTGGCCAGGCCGGAAACAAAGGTTCTTTTGCTAGTTGAATTTCTGCGACAATTGTATTTTCTATGTACGAACTTTTGTCTAAGCTACACACCCTCTGATGTTTGAAGAATTTACAAGAATTCCGATGAAATTAAACCAAATCAATCTACTCTCAGGCTACATCCTCGCGCCGCAGAGACGTTACGCTGACACGTTGTGTTTTGTAGATTACGTCTGCTCGCTGGATGGTATTTAGTTCAACCTCGCTACCAGACTCATCCCCGGCCGTGGCCCTTGTAGCTGCCGCGTACGTGTCCCGCCCGGACGATAACTTGATGTGGTGATTCGTACCTGGCGCGTAACTATTGTATGTTTTCCCATGCGACATGTTGGTAGTCCCGCCGCGCTTTGAGGTACTCTGTTGGCCGCGGTGGAGGAGGGATTTTAGAGCGGGTAGACACACCACGATGATGGCAGCCACCATTTCCGCCATGGACAAGACATCTAATTCCAGTCAGCTCTAGATTCTCCCGCATCACATGGTCACAAAACAACTTACAAACATTTGTCCACGCATGAATGGCCTGCAAAGTGGCAAATCTGACAATGCTGGTGGCAAGCGTGATGAGGCCCAGAGAAAAGGTCACTATTAGACCGACCATGTACTTTCTGTTGACCAAGAGGCCTCGCAATAAAAAGAAGGGGATAGAAAATACTGTTCCTTTGTCAGTAACAAACAAGCTCGGGAAAGCATTGAGCCATTGGCATACTCAAGAGGTCTGCGGTAATGTTCAATGCCCAATCAATGCGTGTGACGTTCATTGAGTCAAAACTGCTGCATGTGCCATTTGGATCCCAGTTTACGGCCACATCTGAGCCGCACCAGAATGTATCCACCATGCAAGTCGTGCAAGCAAACAAAATGGTCAAACCCGTTGTTGCGTAGAGAAATTTGCGGAGTTTTGGTACGGTCGGCGGGATCAATCGAAAATAAAATGCCAGCAGGGCCAGCTTAGGAAAATATATGCCCGTATCGTAAAAGTAGTTGCCAGCAAAGGACACCTTCATCCCAGCTATCTCCTCCGCCGCGGTCTGCACGGGTGTTTCCTCGTCCATGCCGCCGGAGTTGTAGGTCATAACATCTGTGATAAAAAGCGCGATGGCGTCGAGCATCGAGGCGACAAGAAGCCAATCGCTGGCGGTGAGCTTTGTTCGTTGTAGTCCGAGGCGGAGAAGCAGGCGCATTGAAGTGAGGATCGCTGCGAGGATCAGAAGCGTAGCCTCCACGGGCTGGGGAAAAAAAAGCACAAGTCAGCCTTGCGGATGTGACAGATCTTGGCAGCACAGACTGTCGATCACTGAGCTAGAAACAAAGGTAAATTTCACGTACCACAACGGCCGCCTTATGGATACCGCTTGCCATGGTGAGGCTAATGAAGAAGAAGTACGGCAGAGGCGTCAATGTCGTTGTCGTTGTCGTTGACAAAACGGAAGCCTCAACATTTTTTTTTTTTGAAACTCCGCATTCGAGTTGCGAATGGTGTGCCAGACGTAATTCACATGTTATATGCAAACCTGCATTAGTTAGATACATATGGAGTAGTGGCCGATTAACCGACTGGTTTTTCTTTTCGCAACTTGTGCCTGACTAGCTACAGCATGAAACTGGGACGGAGGCGAATCCGACCATCCACGTATCGGTAATGCGCAAGAGGCATCACGTCCAGTGGCTGGCCCCAACAGACATGCAATGGTGTTGGTTGCTGGCAAGGGTGTATGCAGGTCGGGCATTCGCGGACGCTGCAGCAATTCGACCAGGGTTATTGCCAAGTGAGGGCACAGGGCCGTCGTACCACACCTGGCAGCCATTCGTAAGCCCCCCTCTATTCTAGAAATAATGCCGTCCCAGACGTTCTGCGTAGCGGCTACTGTGCCCCTTGAGGCTCTTTCGATGCGGGGCACTCGCGGTGTTGGCCAGACCTCGCATGCAACGACGGGCGCAGAGCCAACAGCTCGGTGCGAAACCAGGGCCATGCTTGTGCCGATGCCCCTGCACCCGTCCTTGATTTCTTGTCAGCAAAAGACAGCCCACTTGAGCCACAAGTTGAATCATTGTCTTCTGGGGTTCATGTAGGATCCTAGGGCTTGCGTTTGGCACCGGTTGACTCGGCGCTGTGCAATGAAACGTTGTAGACAGGCACCAAGACTGAATCAACGCGATATCATCATCGCAATTGGACGTTGCTTGGGGTCGTGTTTAAGATGAACGACAGGCGGTTTTAACAGGTAGATTATTGGCCATTCTCGTCAAAGTTTTTACTCATTGCCCATTCCCCAGCGAGAGCTTGCAGGGATAAATTAATAATGGATTACAGAGCTTAGCCTTTTACAAGATACCCGCATTTTTGTTTCTTAACCTTGTGCAAAAAAAGAAAAGAAAAAAAAAAGGTCCCCTCCGTAAAGAAAAAAGAAATTTCTTTGCACCCCTTGCCAACATGACATCGGCCTGGCCCAACCGAGCCTTCACTGCGGAATCCGGTGGTCCCGAACGCCTAGCCGGCGAAGACACAGGACCATCTCCGAAACCTCGACCTGAGGCTGGCAATCCAATATCCACTACAACTGAGCTAACGATCATCATCAACAGGGGATTTGTTTTATGGTTCACAAGGAATATGCGGTAGGGTTCGCAAGATGGTCGACTTTTGCCGCCTGCTTTGCAACGTCAAACGACCAAATCGGCCCATGAGTGATGCTGGTTGATGCCTTGGACCACAATTTTATGCATCAGTCATCCATTTCCAGTATTGCAGACATGCAAGGCTCGATTGAGGAATCGAAATATGGATCAAATGCGTCCACACATTTCCCTACGCCAGGGCACACAACGTTGTCCTCGAGAAAGGGATTCTGGCCTTCATGATACACAAAGTCCGCAGTCTCTCGACTCACATCGACATACCGACCTGCGACTGGTATTTCATGATCGACGAAAATGGTTAACTTGGGTCTGTGGGTAGTTTCCCGCTCGCGCCAACCTAGCCTCTCGCGGACGTCTTCAAGCAATGTCTTGTACTCGCCGCCGGTGGGGAAAAAGTCGAGAAAGCTAATGTTCACGGATCGAACCGTCGCAGGAAGCGCAAGTAGGAGTTCTATCAAATCTGCCTGCAACACGATGAAGCGGGACAGGCCAAAGTGTCCAAGGTTGGACCAGACGTGAACGGGCAGGATTGTTCGGAGTGGAATGTGGTCCACCGTCGGATCGAAAGATCTGTCGCTTTCGAGTTGATTGAATGGCGCGGTATTCGTAGATAAACTGAAGTGCTCCAAGGCTGTTGCCTTGCTCAGTGCATAATACAGATGACCACTCCGGAAACATGGGTAGCCATCTAAATCCTGAGCGCCAATAAGAAGTGGGAGATCAAAGCGAGAGAGTCCCGGGCGACTCAAAATGGCAACGAGGTCACGATACTCGCTGCTTTCTGCTTCGTCAAAAATACAGGAATTAATGCCGGAAAGCGCCTCGTTGGTGTCTATGACAAACTCAGGGATATCGGTGATTCGGTCCTCGCGGTAAAGTTGAGCAACCACGCGAGTCACGAGACAGAACCCGCGCCAAATCTCTTTCTGATACTCATCGTCATCCCAGGGTTCTGCCCAAGGGTAAAAGTCGCCTGGAGTAGCCACCGGCCAACCATGAGGAATAGGGTAAACGAATCCAGGCGGGAGAGAGCGAATCGCGGGCGTCAAGTACAAGGGCCTTCCCGGGTTTCCATGGGCCACAGGCGTGATGGTAATTCGTCGCAGATTAGGGAAACGGAGCAGTCCATACTCCAGCGCTTCAATATCTCTATTAGTGTCAATCACTTTGGTATGCTCTTGTGCCAGTTGCACATAGCGCTTGTGTGACTCTGCTAGACTCAACCTGGGCTTCAAGCGGTTAGCCAGGTGAGCCAGGTCAGGTTTCTGAAGAAGACTGCGCTCGTATCTATCCATAGACTCGAGGGCTTTTTTATAGGCCCCCAGGTACCAAGTTGGCTTCCCTATCGCATCTTCGCCAAGGCCAGAATACTGGTCGTGTTCCTCCAAAAGGTTGTAATCTTCGAATTCAACGTACTTTTCCCCCTCCCAGTACGAGATTCGCGCATCGTCGTAGATAATCTCGACAATGTTTTTTCGAAACTCTTCGTGGTCTACCACCGCCCGGAAGACTTCCACGTCGCGTGGGTTGGGAGAGAGAAAGACGCGCGTGAATCGCAATTGAGCCTGGTTGCGAAAATGCGTGCACGTTAGGCGCAAGGACTTGATGTCGCTGTTGGGCAGCTCAGCCAGTATCTCTTGGATGAGTTCTGTTGGAAGCCGTGAAAAGGGCCAAAGCTCTGTTTGGCCATTGCCTGAGCTCATGATGATGATTTTGCGACCTTTCCAACTGCGTGTCGTCATGGAAAAGCGTGTTGGTTTATACCTAGAACCCCACTCCTACGCCAAGTCGGTGCCTGCTTACGTGAGTCACGCCGACTTGATTGGTCCCCATCTCAAGACAATTGCGACTCGAATAAAAACTACAGGCGATTTCTCATGAGCTTGCAAGGATTGCTTTGGCATTTTCACAGACATGACGAGACTGCCATAATCGGCCGTGCGGCGAGATACGAGCAGCACGTGGTACTACTCCACGACAGATGGCGCGCTTGGAAATATCGGTCAGCGAACGGGTAATAATATATAAATTTGGTCCACTTCGCTCAACAAATGTCTAGGTTGATTTATGAGTGCTGCACTACTTTGAGCCGTGCTCACTACAATAATTCTACAACCCTTCGGCTTCCTCATAAAGGAATCAAAAACACCTCTAGCCTGTTTGACCCACCATCACGGAAAGTCTTTGATGAAATACCTAAAACAACATTTCAAGGAATTCTCTTATACATAATTAATCATTAAAGTTTGAAGTGGCATTTCCCATAGGTGAGGAAGAGCGACAAGTATACCGGTCGCGGTTCGAACCAGGAGGCGCTTGGCAAGGGAGCGGACTGCAGTGGATTCGCACAGATGCTGCGGTTGGGCCCGTGTGTGGTTGGCAGGGGCTCTTAACACTCATTCAAAACGCGATGTTGCTAAGTTATAGGAATCGAAATTACTACCAGTAATGCCAGGATCATCGCGAACTATAATCCGCACAGCGAATCGCACCTTTGATACCAAACCCATAATCACGTGATCCTTCGCCAGCCGTTTTAGTTTCGGCGTAATCTCGAACTTCTGGCTAGTCAAGCTACAGTGATGCTTCCATTTGCAGACTAGCGCACTCGTCACAGCGAGTGGGCAAAGCGGAAATCTCTACCAAAAGAGGAATAAGCACTCTTCATCGTGCTGCTCAAAGGTTTATTCGAGCAGAGAGGTTCACGAAAAAAACAGGGCCTGAGCAGGATCAGGCTTGTGGATCACAGCCACCGGCACCATCACTCAAACTATGTTTGCCCATCAGTATTTAACCAGGTGCTCTGCCTCTTTTGGTGCGCCTTTGCTCAGACACTAGAATCCAATCTCCCCTCTTGACATGCTCATTCGCTGTTACTCTAGCGCCCTCACTGCGTCACCCTGTGGCGCTAAAATATGCTTGCGTCTTCTTCCCCGATGAGCCTATCGACGCTGACACCCAGGCAGCACGTGCCGCATGAGGTCCGTGCCGATCTTAGCGTGGAATATTCGGTCTCAAGTCACTCCCTAAACTGGCCAGGGAAGTCTGCAGGTTCCAAATCTTAGCAGGATAATGTGTCGTCTACTTTGCTATTGTTAGTGGTACATGTTTGCAATGGGCGCTGGCCTCCACCATCAGCGTTTGGCCTTGAGTGGGAAATTCGCTCATTGACAGCAGGAAACCCGGTGGGGCGTCCAAATTACAGCTACTTAATCGCAACACCTGAATTCCAGAGGCCTCTCGCTCTCCATTTTCCAACCATCGCACCGGTTGTTTGCTCTCTCATCGTTCCTGGCCCGCCTTCACACGAACCTGCACCACCATGTGGCGGCCTCCCATAAACTTCATCACCTTGCATTGTACGTTTAGTGCCCTTACATCGGCGGGGGGCATCGCGGTGTTGACATTGAAACCTCTAGATGCTTGGGTTCTATTCATGAGCATTTTGGCGATCCCGGCCCTCTACCCTCAAGGGAACCTAAGGGCCGTGGATGCGTACTTCTTCGGAGCCAGCGCCTCTACCGAATCCGGCCTCAACACGTACGTCCGCGCTTTCGCCCTGGGCCTCACGGCCCATTCACGCCCGCTAACCACAAGCGGCTCGGTACAGCATAGACGTCAAGGACCTTAAAACATACCAGCAGGTGTACATTTACTTGATCCCCATGTTCACCAACATGGGCTTTATCAACGCTTTTGTTGTCCTAATCCGCCTCATTTGGTTCAAGAAACACCTCAAGAAGAAGAGTCAGCGTGTCCATTTCCCCCCGTTCTAAATTGTCCTTGTTTGCTAATGACCAGACGCGGCCAGGCACGGAAATACTTAACCGCAGGCGCCCGCACGAGGTAAACCCAAACAACCCCCCGGATGTGGAAGCCATTCGCCCTAGAGCCGCGCCCAATGATGACCATGATGCGGCTGTTGAGGCCCACACGACGGGCCGTGATGTCAACCAGCATCCCGATCCTGACGCTGGGGGTGCACACAAGAAAATTAGCCCTCGCATTATCTTTGATCCTTCCATCGAGCAGCACCCGCGAAAAGATGTCACACTTCACATCCCAGGCCCACGTGATCGCGACCAAGGTAATGCGGCGCCTACTTCTTTCTATATGCTCACACGAGCTAATGTCCACAGGCGCTCCTCTTTTCGAAGTGGATGACGACGAGCTGGAGAAAAGTGCAGAAGGTGAGGCTCGATTCGGCGGGTTGCGCCCATGTTTGGCTCATGCTGAATGTTGTAGATGTCATTGAGGATTCATATGGCCCCGGCTCCTCTGCAAACACGGTCCGACGCCGCCGCATCGATGGGCCGCAGATACTACCCGAGTCTTTGGCCATGGATCGCATCGCTACTGCTGCTTCTTCGGTTTTCGTCCTTGGCTCAAGCGCAGATCGGCAACGTTCGGCCTCTATCATGTCGCGCCAGTCGCGATCCAGGCCGGCAAACGAGGATTTCTCCACCCTCTCCCTCTCCCGGCATGCAACCGTCGGTCGTAATTCGCAATTCCGCGGCCTTACAGAGCTTGATTGCGAGAGATTGGGCGGGATCGAGTATCGTAGCTTGAAGCTCCTTCTCAAAATTGTATTCGGTACGTTGCACTACCTGCTCCAGCCCAAATGTGCAGAAGCTCACCGTTGCACCAAGGATACTTCTTTGGCATTCATCTTTTTGGAGCTATCGGTTTAGTGGGATGGATAGAGTACGCGAACCCCAAGTACAAAGACTATCTCCAAGAGATAGGCCAGGATAAGAGCTGGTGGTAAGCCATCCTCGGGCAGTTCGTTTTTGTGGCGTTTCTCATCATCGCACACAACAGGGCCTTCTACACCGCTCAGACCATGGTAGACAACCTGGGCTTCACACTTACCCCGGATTCCATGATCTCCTTTCGCGATGGTGCTTGGCCAATGATCTTCCTCAGCTTCCTTGCCTTTGCCGGAAACACCTTGTACCCCGTCTTTCTCCGCCTCGTTATTTGGGCCATGTCCAAGCTGTCGCCCAAGAACTCGTCGATTCAGGAACCTCTTTCATTCCTTCTGAAACACCCGCGCCGGTGCTATACCCTTCTCTTCCCCAGTCGACCGACCTGGATCTTGTTCTGGATCATTTTTATCCTTAATTTCATCGATGTCTTACTCATTCTTCTTCTAGACATGCACAATTCCGAGGTTTCGTCTTTGCCAATTGGGAAGCGAATTTTAGCCTCAATCTTTCAGGCAGCCTCGGCTCGTCACACGGGAACTGCAAGTTTTAATTTGGCAAACGTCAATCCTGCGGTTCAGTTCAGCTTGGTTATCATGATGTATATTTCCGTTTTCCCCATTGCGGTCAGTATGCGCGCATCAAACACCTACGAGGAGAAATCACTGGGAATCTACGAGAGGGAAATACAACTCAACGAGGAGAAGGGCTCATCCTACCTCCTTACACACATGCGAAATCAGCTGAGCTTCGATCTGTGGTACATATTTTTTGGCACCTTCCTCATTTGTATTGCGGAGGCGAACCGGATCGAAGACACATCTGACCCTGTAAGTCTAACTGAACTTGAACCTTTGTTCCTTTTCCATCATAACGTATGCTGACCATGCATAGGCAATTGCTGTTTTCCCCATCCTCTTCGAGGTTACATCAGCATAGTGAGTATTTCTATCAAGTAACATGGTGCTATTTTGTTAACCATGACATTTCTTCCAGTGCCAACGTTGGACTTAGTCTTGGGTACCCAACTGTAGCAACTTCACTAGCGGGCCAGTTGACTACATTCAGTAAGCTCATTTTGTGTGCCGTGATGATCCGAGGTCGCCACCGAGGCCTACCCTATGAATTGGATCGAGCTATCATGCTCCCAGACGAGAGAGTCGTCGGGCAGGATGATGGAAATATCAACTGAGTGGTGGTCAAACTAGCCAATATTCCTTTCCCCTGATCCTAGGAGTCCCGTCGTCTAGCTTACCCACTTCATCTAGCCCTTTACACACTCCCAACACAATTTTAAATTCCAGATCACTACATAGCAATTAGAATAGCACAGCACCGCCACAACAAAAACATCAACGTTCGCTGTTAAACTAAAACCACAAAGCGGGCTCAGAATTTGTAATTTTGTATGCTCAACGTATCTGAACCCGAGCACAGTATCAGCTTGGTCATTACCATATTCATCATGACCTACACGATTCACGTTGACCAGACAAAAAAACAAACACAAATGGGACAGTACTCTTAATTCTGACCGATCAAGCATTTTATCTAATCACTAGGAAAGGCGGCAATGGTTGATTGGAAATGAAAAGAAAAAGAGGAGGAAAAAAAAAGGGTTTATGGTATTTGGTATACATATCGAGACAAAGGGGTCTGCTAGATGATTCAGAGATATGGTTGGCTGCTGGTGGATCCCCTCTATCAGGTAACGTCCAAAATATATCTCTCTGACCATGCGAAAAACTTTCACGTGGATTTTGGCTTATAGGCGGCGAGCATTTTCCATCTGATGTCTCATTTGGTCGTATGGCCACCGATGGAGGCTTCTTCATCGAAGATCTCTGGAATAGGCCGCAAAACTGCCGGCTGAGGGCGAGTCGGATGCGAACTTGAGATTGGTTCTTGAGTCGGTAGTGAACTAGCCACTCCGGGAAACGGAGTGCCTCGGGCGTGCTGTCACATGCATTAGGTTCTCGAATAATCTATCCAGCTATGCTCACTTAACTATAAACCTTGGTATCAAAAGCATGTTAAGCGCCGATCTTGTCTGTGGAGCATGGGAGAAGCCAAAGAACTTCCTGGACGGAGGCTTTTGGGAGACCTGAGTGCGGCTGCGGAGTGCTGAAGTTTAGCAGGGTCAATCAACACTATTGGCAGCTAAGTCAAAGTACGAACCATAAAGGACAAGTAGCTGACCGGCTCAGCAGCCATGGATCGATGCAGCCTGTATGAAACTTGTGGCCACAAGGGAGTTGTCTCAGGGAGGCATAGTGCTTGAAGCTGTCCATACATACGCTGCAGGTTTGGTCAGAATCTGTCGGTTCGGCATCACAAGATGAGGATGGGTTTGGAAGCCCATGACGGAGTGGAGAAGGCATGCCGTGTCTGATTGTGGGTAGCCTCTCAAGTTCGTCCCGGCAGAGAGTATCAGTGGGCCTTCTGGTAGTCTGTCGGGTAGATGGAACAAGAAAACACGGTACGTGATGCTTGGCCATATACAAAGCAAAGATGAGTAAAGACACTAGTCCTGCCCCCAATGCTACCGATAATACATCAGAAGAGCCGTTTGACGATGATGCTGGAGCAGGTTTTGCGCGGATGACCAGGAGAAATTTCAAGATGTCCATTCTCGGGTGCATAAGATTGAGATAAATGAATATGTAAAAAAAATTTAAAAGGACTAACCTACCATCGATAAAAGGCCGGGGAAGCTTACTTTAATAGATGAGTGGGTATGCACCAGTCTGCAGAGCTACACTAATTCACATGTGTGACGATAATTACCCCTCCTTCCGATGACGAAGTCTCGGTCCATTTGGGAAGTAGAATGGCATCCGAGACGTATGTATCTCTCCATGACTATTAGTCACAGTAATTCTTATCCCGAGCGCCTCCAATACTTGTACTCTTTGCCCGTCTTCAGGACATTAGAACATGGCACGGCTGCATTTGATCCAGCCAAAACGTGGCCATCCATTGGACGGCAGAAATCCCTCATAGATCCGGGGCTCGGTACCGTTTCCAGGTTCCTTCACTCTTTGGCGTGTAGCCATTTTTTTCTTCTTCTTTTTTTTCTTCGTTCGATACAATGTTGCTTGAGAAAACGACATAACGGGCGAAGTACCTGCAAAGCCAAAAGTTAAGGATGTGCAGACTAGTGGCGGGCGCAGGCTGGTTGCGGGCGCAAGTGTGGGGAAACCGGCTGTCAAGTCAAATCCAGATTCGACAACAGTAACTGAAGCGCCTGAAAGCAAGCAGGGATTGGGCAGACGGGTCATTGCTCTTTTCATTTCCTGATGTGGAGTAGCGCTGACCACAGAGAAGAAAAATGCCTCAAGAGACGGACATTTGCTCAGCACAATCCAGGTCCATGGGGAGAACGAACAAAAAGGTCTGGTACGAAATTGACCTGGATCAGCAGGGACTGACGCTCGTTCTAGCGCTCCATCTCATACCCGCATCTTGGCATGAATGCTTAATTGCCATTAGCCACTCACAAATGGCACATCAATCGGCAAATTTAGTGTGCCCAACCTCGGAACGCTCCACCGTTGGTTAGCTCATGATCCAACCCCACATGCTCTACCGCTAAATTCAGCCCCAATGAATGCACCGCTCATCGTGAGAAGTGCCCGCAAATTGCGGCTCAGGAGGCTATTGCGTACATACTGTAAGGGGTAGGAAATCTCCCTTGCTGCTTGACGTGGCTGGTGTTCAAGGGTTCAGACATATCAACAAAAATAGGATGCTAATGAGGATATACGATGGACGTGAATTGCCTCTGGGCCATGTAGGGAGCATTTCAAGGGGGGAGTAAAAGCTAGCATTTTATTTACCAAGCCAATTTCATTGAACCCAAACCCTACAAGCAATGACAGCCTCATTCGAGGTCGGTCTGTCCCCTTTGCCGAGAGTTATGTTGGGCAGGTCATTTCGTATTCGCGGCAGAGCCGGGCAACGTCACAATGTGATCTTTTAGTTGTGTTGAAGTGACTTCAATCAGCCCAATGTTCGGTTTAAATGATTATCAAAAAGAAATAGCAATAAAATAAATAGTAACACCACAAATAAGCCCGAGCTTGGAAACAGGTTTCGGGAATGCTGTACTGGACTGGCTTCGGTGCGTCTGCAAACGAGCGTCACATAGAAGTATTCATACACATAGGGGCAAGGGAAGGTTCTCTCTCTCCAGCCTCCTGTTGCCCCCTTTTGTGTCCCTCGCTTAGGTCTCTCTCGCTTCATCCCGCTCCTAGTCCTCTACCCTATAGGCTTGGGCAATAGCCCCCAGCCCTTTACAAATGCTAATAATAAGCATACGTCTCAGCAGGCCTAGCCCAACCACAGGAATCTAACGAGGACACAAGACGATTACATCATGATGCATGATCAGATTATACTGCGTTTGAAGCACAGATAAAAGTTAGGGATGAATCCAGTCTTTCCCATTATTCCAGTTTGATCAGGAAGCGGGCGGTTTGGTCATACTTCTGTACCGCCTTCGCTGTTCCTTCGCATTCTCTAATCCGAAACACCACCCCAATCCGGGAGTTGCGAGAATAAGACAATCGTTTCTGCCCACAGGCCATTCTATGCTCAAATAGGCAGCGGCATGTGCGAATCGTTTTTATAATATTGCAACACAACTTCAGACGACTTTTGTAGGGCGTATGATATGTCCTTCCCATAGAAGTACCGTGATGACCAGTGCCAAACCCGCAGCAGGACTGAGGGCAAAATAGCGTGTGCAGATTAAAAGGACCATGAAATTAAACTATAGATAAATGGTGCACCCGCACCTCCTCTCAGCAGGCTCAAAACGGCACACTATCTTCGGTGCCTATGAGTCTGGAAGGCTAACCAAGCCACTAAACTGAAGATGCTAAAAATTTCATTCTTCTCCCTTGCTCTTCACAGGACTCACACACTGTGCATATGCAAGATGAGTCCGGTATAGATGAGTGCGGCCAAATACCGCAATCCACTTTCCCCTCTACCTTGGTTGAGAACCGCAGCTGAACAGCTTCAGTGCCTGTAAGGACTGACTGGAGACACCGAGGGCTTGTGGTCCACCATGCCGCTATCGTGATGAGCTGACAGCTCCGACGGCTGCACCGGGGGCTGCAGATCTGGACTGCCAGGGCTGACGCCCATGTTCCAATGCGCCACGGCAGGCGATTGCGGGCTGACGACACTGGAAGTGCCCACGGTGCTTCCGCCGTAGTACGACTGGTGCTGGTGCTGGTTCTGGTTCATCTGCTGCGCCTGCTGCACCACTTCTGCCTGGCGCCTCTGCTCGCGACGCTTGACAACAGCCGCGCCGAAGCGGTACCACGCAAAAATGATGAGACCCAAGACGACGGCGCCGCCAATCGCGATGCCGATGATGGCCCCGGTGGAGAGCTTCTTGCTTCCCGAATCAGCATCGGGCGTCGCCGTCGCCGTCGACGAACTCGTGGCGCTGGGAATCTTACGGGTCGGGGAGCGATCCGGAAGCGACGGCCGACGGTTGAACAGGTCGGAGAGCGGCTTGTCGCTGAAGCCGCCCTTGGGCTCGACGCTCTTAGCGCCGCCCTCCTTGTCGCCACCCGTCACGTTGTAGACGTCAATGGGAACCACATTGGTCTTGACATTGGGGTCGTACAGCGCCCAGTACGTCTCGTTGTCTCCGGCGTTCTGGGACGTGCCGGTCCAGAAGTTGTGCATGCCCCAGCCCTGGTAGAAGCCGTCGCACTTGTCCGTGTCGGTGTAGGTGCCTCCGATGACGAAGAGCTGCGACATGTGCTTGACCATGTTGCATGTGGCGCTGTAGTGGCCGTACTCGGGCGGCAGCGTCGCGTTTCCGTGGTGGTCGGGATAGGCCTTGACCCAGACGAAGGACGGCAGCGTCAGGATGTAAATGTCGTTGTACGAGGTGGCGTTCGTCTCGGGCGGGTACACGGAGTGGCCTCCCCAAAGGTAGCTGAAGCACTTGGTTAATAATATTTGGTTTGAGAATAAAAGCCTCGACGACTTACATGTTGAAGCTCGATTTGTCAGGCGCCCAGGCGACGTCAACGCAGAACTGTCGCCTGTTTTGGGGCACTTCTCCCGTTGCCTCCTGGGTTGCCCATGCATTTCCTGAGGCATCAAAGACAAAGATCTCGTCGAAGGGCTGAGGAGCTGTCGTCTCGTTTTTATACGGACTCACAATACCTCCGAGGTACACAAGCATGCCCTGGGTATCGCCAGCCGGGATCCACACCATGCCGCCCTCGGCTCTTGGCAGGTCATCCGGAGTCCCGGCCTGGCTGAACTCGCCCGAGTCATAGTTGTACGAGTAAAAGTCGGAAGTCATGGTTCGGTCCTTGGACCATCCGCTCTTGGATGAATTGCTGACCCATCCTCCGTAGTAATAACCCATACCTGTCTCGGATACACCAACCCCAGCGCCAAAGGAGGCAACATCGGGCGAGGGGCTAAGATCGGGCTGGCCAAAGTCATCCCACTTGTCATATAAAATATCGTAGCTCCAGAGGCGATAAGACTCTGTCGCAAATCCCGAATTCCAATCGCCGCCGTATAGATAGAATCTCTTGTTAATCGAATCGGGCCACAGAACGCCGCCGGATACCATTGGAATGCTGTGTGGAGAAGTTGTTAGTACAACAGTGCGCGCGAATACGAACATTGCTTCTGAGAGCCAACTTGCCTGTTGTTTTTGCTCAAACTGATGTTCAAATCGGGCCAAGGTTCACCTGCCCTAGGAACAACATGGTTGAGGTCATGATAAGCCAGCCAAGTGTCTTCATCATCGAGTCAGCCAATGCTCTACCGCTCGGTGTTGCAACATGGTAATGTCTCCAAGGCAATGCAACAAGTCAACTTACTGGAGTAGTTCAGGTGCGATTCCTGGAAATCATCGTAGTTGACCCATCCGCCATCAATATACAGCTTGTCGTCAATTACAGTCGATTGGTGTGAGAATCTTCGACAAAAGTTGTCCTTCGGGTTCTTGGCAGCGGCCCAGTTGCCGGCAAGCAGCAGCAGCAATGGCAACATCCCTTGCTTCCGGCGACCAAGCCAGTTCTGTGCGCTGGTTACTGCCGACGCAGATCTGTCCATGGCCTTTCCTCGTGAAAAAGCTGTGGATAGGAGTTGAGAGAACAATTTGACGCGCCGATCAGCCCCCTCCTCTTCCTCCTGGGAGACGCAATGTTTTGAACCAGCTCCTCGCAGCCGAACCGACCAAAGCCACCAGGGCTAGATCGCTCTACACTGGTCCATGGTGGTGCACAACAAACGCCACGCGACCGTGTGCCGCGATAAGAGTGCAAATTGAAGCAAACTAACCAATTGCGCAGGTGTCTCAAAGACATGCGTTGTTGGTGCCCGCGAGCTGAGGGCGAGGCGCGCCATGGACGCATCCTTTTCAATATGCTAACGCAGCCACTTTGCCCAAGTACAAGGCAAGCCAGCCAGAAAACAAAGCACCTCCTTGTACCGATCGTCACATCGGTCGACACCACAACCTTTTAGTTCTAGACCACGACAAATCCTGCCATTGGACAACTGCAAGTCAAAAAAAAGTTCAGGCGGTTGGGGGCAAAACAAAGATGCAATGAGACCTACGCCCCAAAAGAGCACGGCTTCTTCCCTTGCATCAGGCACCCACCGAGCCCGAATGTGCCTTGCCGCATTTGAAGTAGTTGGTTGCGTTCTGAGCCGGCGATTCCTCTCCGGCAATGCCCTGCACCCGCCGGCCGGTGGAGATGATCTGAACCTCCACAAGGCTGGACCGGGGCCACTTGCCGTTTTCCTGCGGGGAAATGGCGCGCGCACTGGTCCACGGCCCGCAAGCTTTCTCTTATGCTTGGGATACATAGAGTTAGAATGAACTCCAACTCCCGGCGCTCTGCTCATGACCGCTGGTGGCGTTCTCGCCTGATGTGGCTGATTGACCTTGCCCAGGCTAGCCTACGGCTGAACTGTTTGCAGGACACTATCGACGCCCAGCAGCTGCTTTCAGAACTTTGAGTTTAGCCTTGTCGCTGCCGTCCTAATCACCTTTATATTTTATGCCTTGGCGTCGATAAACCATACCGTTTCTTGCGGGGGTGCTCAAGCGAGCATTGATTTCCAGCCGTTTATACCTGCCACTTATCAGGTTTCAAGTCTCTTTGCGCCCCATCGGTTTCTATTGCAGAAGCTCACTTTGGATGAGCTCATGGCATCATGCTCTGTAATGAAATAGCGAAATTACCGGAAGATTCATGACCGCAATGTTGCATTCAGCATCAATGCAAAATAAGCCAGGTCTACATAGCCACTATTCACAACATCTGAGCCTCAACAATGTGCAAGTATGGGCGTCGCCGGTCCGGATTGAAAATTTTTGAGGGGAACAATGCAGCTCTGCATGGGGGTTTGCTTTGTATCAGCGCTAGCTGAGTGGTGGCTGATGCTAGCATCGCCACTGAATTCACCATTTATTCATTCCGCTAACCTGTTCTGATTCTGTGCCACTCTAGCCGATGTCGCCACGGCTCACATCACAGAAGTTGTTCGCTCCAAATCAAGCAGATGAATGAATGAATATTTCTAAAAACCGCTGCAATCGGAGTTTGAAAAATATTACCAGAATGCGCTTTGTGGCACGAACGAATTTCCATCTCGCAAGAAATGAGCGTAGTACCGCACTCAGTTGGAGCTTGGCAAAGTCCTAGAATCAGTGGCTTGCCAGCCCGGGGAGGAGACTACACTATGCCGCAGCGTCCAACTGGACAGATGGAATAACCCCTACCGAAAATGATTTGGTCTACCAAAAACGCCTCTTAGTTGCATATGCACATGTAATCTACGACAGAAATCAAGGATGTCTTGATTTCACACTCAACATCGGTCAGACAAGGCAAAGGCAGGAAGCTGAGCACATACTATTTTTCTGTCTCAACTTGGACGCCCAGGCCTCACATGCTCCATTTCAGCACCGTTACTCCCGCTTGCCCAGATACGCCACGACCATAGTTTCTGATGATTCTGGCCTTCCTTTTCCATGTTGCAACTTGACATGAACCTTTTCTGTCTTATCAGGGAAAACCGTCTGTGCTTAGCGGTATTGGAACAAAACCCGTTCCGGCCTGTTCATTAGCCAATGTGGGGCGGAATGAACTGAGCGTACTTACCCTAGAGAATAAATCAGGCATCTTGACAGGAGGTAAATTGAAACCCACGGCGAGACGTAGAGATCCAAGCCTAAGTCTTATCCAAGGGGAGTAAATATAAACTCTGGAGAAGTAATGGGTTTTTTAATATGGTATCTATTTGCTCTGTTCTTACACAACTACTTTTCTGATAGTGTTTCCACAAAGCCCAGCCCATGACAATCCTAATTCGCCGGACAGTAGCCACAAAAGAACTGCAACAGCCATAATGCAGCCCATAGAGTTTGATTTGTGTGTTTCTATCCCACATAGATCGTCTTGATGCTTTCCAGTGGCAGGGCTACTCTAGAGGCATGGAAGAACCAGACCGTTCAGCGGAACCGGAATAGGTTTAGTCCGTGTGCACCGGGGTTTGGCATGTGCCTCATAAACATCTGAAGCAAATTAAAGTGGCCGTGTTTCTCGTTCACGCGACAGATAAATCGGCACAGATTCAACAAGCGATGAATGAAAACACAAATAATGGTTCATATATGGACCTTCTTGAACAAAGCCATGGCCATATTGCTCTTAGACTGATATGTGGCTTCTGTGGCATGTCCCTAGCGCCTGGAGAAGGATATCACCTACGTGAGTCAGGCATAAACCATTCCCAATCCTTGAGTTTTCCATTCCTCATAAAGATTGAGTCTGGCAGTTCTCGGCAATTCTAGTTCAACAGCGTTTGCACACCGCCTGGGCCCGTTTGACTTTCCTCCAGAGCGCCCTCGGCTCAGGCGTAAAGATCCAATTATGCCTTGCCGGCAACTGAATTGCACCCGTTGCTTTTTGTCACCTGATGCTGCTACCGTGCACGCGGATTGCCTGGACTTTATCGGAACGAGATGTGGCTTGGAGAAGGCTATGGATCGCTTGTGGGTTGTGTCAACCTGGCGTATTCCGTGGCGACCTGCGCCCCATTTTCGACTGGACATGACGCATGATTCATTGGATTTTTCCATTTTCAATAAGGCTGGGATTCCGGGGCTGGACCTGCTTCCGCCGGAATTAATCATCATGATCCACAAGTATTCCGTGGACAGTATCCTATGGCGCTACAGTTCGGCGTCTAATCTAGTGCGACAGCTAATGGTGCCGATGGCTGATCAACTTTTATCGATTCCACTATGGGAAGTATCGACATGGAATCGCGGGAGCGACCCGATTACTAACATGAACGAAGACCAGCCACCATTCATCCGTATAACGATAGACTCGTGCGGAATGAAGCAAATTGAAAGATTGTCCGAGAAACCGCAGTTTAGTAGGTGGCGCTCGGATCGCTTGATGTTTGTGATTCTCGACCAAGCTTCGGTATCCAACATCATTGCTCATGTCAAGGTAAGCTCTGACCTATTCCAATCGCACGCTTAATTTAGTATACACAGGAGACATTTGGCTTATCAAATATTCCCTCCCTAGTTTGGACATGCGCGACTTCAACTTCCTAAACCTAGCAGGGGCCTCCCGACGTGGGACACGCCGACTCCCCCGGATATGAATAAATGCTCATTTTATCCGGCAACCGTAAATGGCTACAAGCATATGAAAACGATTGACCTTGAAAGAGTTACTGGAATTACCTTCTTCTACTCTTCTGGGGAGATTTTTGCTGTCCATGCCCACACGCAGGACAAACCCTGCGCTGGAGTAACATTCGAAACTCTTTCGAGGTATTGCAAAAGTGTAGCAGTTTGGGTATATTTGCCTATATCATCCAACGACTCAGTCACAACCCTAGCCACACGCACCACAACATCGATTAGTACCTCTGGCGAAGTCTGTTTGCTTGTGAGTTAAAACTCGTTATATGCCATTTCATTACTGTGCTTACCAAAGCAGTTACGTATGAGACTGGCAGGTGACGTGTCAATTGGCTTCGCCAACCCGGAGCAAATCCTCGATGAATTATTAAGCGCAGAGCCCCCTTCCACGCTCCTATTTAACACAAAAGAATGCGAACCTATTTCTGCGATCGGAGCATATGCTACGAGGAAGCACGAAAGCCTGCCATTCGCCGAATTCTCTGATCCACCTTTTGGGGACCCCCCATTCGATGATTCCTACTTTTCCTCGGCCCCGCTTGACAACATTAGCTCCATCAGCATTTTCACCCAGCAAGATAGCGACTTCTGCGTGGGAATCCTATTGGGATATCTGAATGGAGGAAAGCGTTCAGTAGGACAATGTCGAATTGGCGTTGACTCCGCGGTGCAATATGCGAACCCGGCTCAGCTTTCTTTCCGACGTGAAAGCCATCATGAGCTCCAGCCCCCGCTACCGCCGGCACTCAGAAGAGCAACTGTGGTCAAGCCAACGATTCAGACTCAGAGCATTCAGGATGGTGAAGAATGGATACCTTTTCCTTCATGCGGCAGGCTGGACTTTTGGTTTTCATCCGAAGACACGAAGCTGAACATTGTTCCTTATGACCAAGAAGCATGAAACATTTAGAAATGACCTTTTCTAACCAATTACAACTTCCTGTTCCTAGAGCTCCATTGTACCTTGTAACACAGAGCTTCTGCGTTGCTCCTGGGACCGTTTTGGCAAAGCAGTTGGTAGTATTGTGATGGTCTCTAAAACTGCTCTCCCGTGCAATGGCCCGAGCGTATTCTTTACACTAATCATAGCTCGGGATAGCTGTTGCCTTGCAGTTGGGGAATCAGACTAGAGTATTATAAATAAAGTTGTGCAGTCTTACGCTATTCTTTTACCTATCCGCTAGTCAGACTTGTAAAACAATTTACTAAACATCATTCTGGTAACGTGCAGCAGCAGCAGCCCATCTAACAGCCGGTACGTGTTCCTCGTAGTTCATGGCCTCGACCGTGAAAAAAGAATTTCAGCACAAAGTGATTTTCTCCTAATTCTGGAATGTGATCATGAATGTGTTTGAGAGCATATCTTTGAAGTATTGACTTTCTAGCACTGGGGTTTCCCATAATCCAGAGTAGCTGTCGATTAGCAGATCGCCACTGTGCCAATGTCTTGTTTAAGCTCAGCCACTCGAGTGTGCCCTCTCCAGCATCTTCAATGTCATAGAAAGGATTTCCACTCCCGGAGAATGCCAGAGACTTCAGTCAGTCGTTTATTGTCCTCAGATGATTCGGACCACCATCCTGGGCAGAGGAAAGGTGTGGATTGGAGAGGCTGATGTTAACATTGCCACCGCTAATAGAAAACAAACCCTGCAAGTACGTTGCTATCATCGGTGGTCCCATTGAAAACATTATTTCTTGGTTCGTTGATACTGAAATTTTGTTGTTCTTGTCAAAACGGGATGATTTCTTTTTACATTGAGGAACTACAGTCACGACGAGCCACCTGTGGCTGAAAGACCGCCCATTAGAAGTGATCCCAACAGCCTTCCCCTCCCTCTATCCTACTCTTGTCATCGCCATTTATGCTTCCATGAGCATCTCAGCAAAGGGATAGCCAATCATGAAATAACAATGTTCATACGTAAAATTGTGCATTGCAGGATACTCAATGAGACTTAGTTTGGAAGGTAATTGCATTTTCGGTCACAAGGGGCTATTACTTGACCACGATCGAAGGGATAACAGGATATTGGTGACGGTGGCTTGGCTTGCACAACCCTTCACATGCAAGCGTTTTGCAATCGGTGTGTGGGGTCACCAACCCCGCTTAACATTCCCGTGAAAATAGTAAACTCATAACAAAAAAAGCTCAGCTAGAGCATTGATTCTAGATATCCTGTGAAATCACGTGCCGTAATTTCAAGAATTTCCTTTGGCTGTTCTGGTTATTTCCTTTTGGTATTGGTCATTTCGCCATGTAACGATGTTACGGCCTAGCCGTTTGACTCTATTGCGTGCAGCTTATTGTGTTGGCCTGTACTATGATCTAGATTTTGGAACTGAAATAATATGCCTGTCTAGACCTTTTTTTTTTTTTTTTTTTTCAACGGGGCTGCGCAAATGCCTAAAAATCGTAATAAATCCCCCGGTATCCGAGAGCATTTTCTGGACCCGCGCACTCATATAAGACACGCCAAGTGCCAATCATTCTGTATGATTAATATCGACATGGTCATTGATTAGATTATTTATATGCGTAAAATACCGTTATCAGCGTATGAGCTCAATTGACAAATTACCAATTATTTTCATGAAGAATCCAATGGGAAGAGGTAGCAAATGACTCATGTTGGGTGGGATTGTGGGACTCCCATCCCGGGTCCTGCTGGAGGGTTTGAAGCTGAGTATGGGCGGGCTGTATCGCGGGGTAGCGGGGCTCGATGAGACAAAATGATGACCAAGCGTCGTGCCTCGTAACAACATTGGCTTATCGGTCTGTTTAGACAAGGGTATGTGGAAAGTGTAGTAGAATTCTAGAAAAGGCCGCTCTCAAGAGTGGTTTCGCCCCTGCAAGTAGCATTGTCAACAGGCATGTACTGGCTCGTCGGCAAAGGTATTAGGACTCACGGCACTGATGTTGGATTTGAAAGACACAGGAGCTGGCCCTCCATGTCCGTGTGTATGTTGTAGACGGGAAGCCGCATCGTATCCTGCAAGGCGGTAAAGCTGTTGTCTGCAAGGCTCACACCAGGCATGATTGGGTAGGCAAAGGGATCCTCTATTGGGAAACCCATGACACCTGTGGGTCCGCTGCCTAGAAGATGGGTCGACATGGAAGCGGGGTGTATCATGGGCTCGTGCTGAGAAACATGGTGATAGTTCTCCGAGGGCTGGTTGCCTAAGACGGCGGATGGGTATAGGCCCCATTGCTCAGGAGGCCGCAGAGCGCCTAAGGAAGCCAGCGGCGGAGCGGCAGACCCAGCGGCGGGGTGTTGGATGCGGGTGTTTTTGTCGGTTGCTGCTGGGCCAAAGTCACCGGAAAAGGTCGCACGATTCGCTGACTTGAATTGACTGGGAAGCTGGTCAAATAGGGACTGCAACACATGGACGGGTAAGCGCTGGCGTTCACTCAAGTTTCTGCTCGGGCAAAGCAACTGACGTTGAGAGCGGCGGCAACTCTGTCTGCCGCTTGGCTCCTCTGGCTGAGGCCGGAAATGCAGTCTCTGCCGAGCTTGGCGTCGGCGATGAGCTCCGACGCCTCGGGTTTGTCTGGGTTGTGCAAAACGTACAAAACCACACTGAGCACGGCGAAGAACTGGGTGTAGGTTATGAACCAATATGGCCCTATCAAGACAGCCTGTCTCCGAATCTCGGAGCCTATGTGAATGATGTTCCGGCAAACGTTGATACCTGTCATGGCGAGGGCTAAATGCCGCTCATCAGTGGTGCTTGAACTGGAGGGCTGGTGGGTGTTGAATTGAAGAAATGGCCTGTAGAGCATCAGTTGGACATGGCCGTAGGCGAAGCGCAATAAAGTCTTGACCCTGCGATATCGAGCCGGGTTAGCGAGCACTGTCACGTTTGCCCCGCGGGAAAAGGGGGGGGGGGATTAGTGAACATCAGACGGCAGCTGGGATGGATAGCTACACGTACCGGGTGATTTGTGTATCTTCCTCTGGTCCTGGGCGCCAGGTAGGCGGGAGCTGCTCGTGCCAATCGTGAAGATCTTGCTCAATCTCCCTGATGCGGGCGCAGCTGATCTTGTACATGACATTTGCCGGGCCTCCGTCGGCTCCCTTGGGGGGGTATATGTGCTCCACAACCGTGGCGAGAATGCGCATCAGCCTGGCGTGAGCGTTGAAGGCTTGGATGAAAGAGGGCGTTCCGGGCAGGGTGCGAAGTATGGCCACCTCTGTGATGTTCTCGTCGTCTACCTCGCTCGGCCACGGCTGGTCGATGTCCTTGTCTTGCAGCATGAGCGGGAGGCCGAGCGTCGTCGACAAATAAATGTCCATCTGCCGGATAGTGTGAAAGACCCTTCTCCTTGTCTCGTCCTTGATCGGCGTCATGGATGTGTGGGGCAGGTAGCGGTGCAGCCCCATCCGCAGAGCCGAACAGAGGGCGATGCCGATCAGCGTGTGGCAGCCGCTGAGGTTGCCGGTGGCCTGGAGAAACTGGATAATGAAGACCAGGGCCTGCAAGGTCGTCATGTCGCAGCATTCGGTAATGTCTTGGAGATGGAGCCTTGCCGAAATGTAGTATTTGTGTCTGAGTTGGGTGCGAGTGTTAGACAGATGACGCACCGGGACCCGTGGTGGACTTACCCTCGATCCATGGCGACGGCATAGTGGTCCGGGTTGGTGGGATCATTCTCATCGACGTCGTACATGGATCCCAGCGCTATGACGGAGAAGAGGAGGCCGACAAATCTTCGTTGCTCGTTTGTGTACTTCTGCGGGCGTTCCTTGTAGAGCTTGTCGAAAGTTTCCCAGAAGGACGGGGCATGCACCACCCGGAGGATGCACGAAGCGCAATTGAACGAGTAGTTGCAGAGGGCGTGGGCAAGGTCCCGGGGCGGCAGTCTCGAGTAGTCGTAGTTTTCTTGCCACCAGGGGTTGGCAGAGTATACCGGCAGCCCGCCCATGGGTGATGCGAGAAAGGGGCGATGAGGCTGGGGGAGGAACGGGGTCCGCGCATCGTAGCCGACGAGGGAGGGGAATTGTTGGCTGATGTGGCTTAAGAAGGCAGCGCCGGAGGACATGCCATGGAAAGCGGACTCGCCAGTATCGGTGATGTCTAGCTGGCTGCTTCTCTCCACCAGCTGGATGAAAGTCGGGTGGTCCGCATCGGCCTCGGGAGCCAGCGCCGGGGCCGGCTCCCCCACTGCACCGCCACTCCCGGCTTTGCCAACGGCGCCGCGGGGTGGTTTTTGGCCTTGGAGGGTCGGGCTTTCGAGGTCTAGGTCCGGTATGAACCTCCGGAGCAGCGATTCTGCTCGGCGGAGCTTCTTCTCGAGAGCTTCAACCTCCTTTGGCTTGGCCGTCTTCTCGCGGATCGATGGGGTCTCGTAGGTGCAATCTGCAAACGTCGACGGGGTGTTAGCGGGAGAAGAAAGAAAGAAAGAAAGAAAAAAAGAGGGCGATTGGTGGGAATCGAGCAAAGCCTTACCCGAATTGAAGACTGCGCAGCTCGCACACGGCCGCCCTCCGTCGCATTTGATCTTCTTCCGTCGACAATCGTCGCAGGCGCGGGTGATCCTGCGACGCTTCCGCGGCTGGGGGGAATTGTGCTGGCTGGCGGCGGGAACGGAGTCGTCGTTCTCCTCCTCCTCCGACAAGGATGCGGGAGAGAGTGTGCGCATCGGTGGCAGCGCTGACTGGCTGGGGGCAGACGTGTCTCGAACAGAGTCCGACATCTGGGGCATGGGCTTATCCAGGCTCGGGCGGGCGCGGCAGGACTAGCGACAACATGGGTACGAAGTAGAGGTACCGAGCATCGCAGGAAGCTAGCCTCCGGACTGGCGTGGGAGAGTTGGCAAACGAGACAAGACAAAACAAAACCAAAACCAGAACACACGGCAGTGTGAAGCTCTCTGCGATCCGCGACAAGCCTGCGTGAAGGTTTCCCTGGAGGAAGGAAAAGCGGGGAACAGGTGGGGTTAGCAGCCCCTCGTCCAAGGTTGCTGGGGAGGCTCGCTGTCGCGGACTGGGCAGCAGATTTTTGAGCGGCACAGCCAGTGAAAGGACCGCGTCATGCAGCCAGCTTGCTGGTGCGGTGTAGAGATAGATTGCTCCGTGTCGGAGCGATTGTGAATTGAGTTGAGCGCATCATGGCCGCCTGCAGCCCGGGCGAGATGGGCCAATCAGCGACGGCCCAGCCGGAAATGGCCCAGCCGGTGGTGAGCAAGGCCTGGCCAATCACCGCCCGTGCAGCCGGCTACGCGGGCTGTCCTTGCTTGGTGGGCCTCTGCGGCAGCGCCTTGCCTGGCCAATCACGATGCATGCCTCCAGCCTCGTCCACCAGGCTGCGAGAGAAGCCCCCACTCCTTGCAGCCCGCCAATGGCTATCTCTCGACTGCCGGAAACACAGAGTTGTATTTGCAACCTCTGCTGCCTCGGGCATCGAGCGGAGGTCTTGGCGTTCGCTCCTCCAGGCGGAGCAAAAAAAAGGATAAGCGGGTCCGGTGGAACGCGCCCCGCTCGGCGGAACGTCGAGAAAGCTTGGTTGTGTAGCGTTTCCAATCGGTGGCTTTCGTCACTGCGACCAAGATAACCACTGGGCGGTTGCAAACCCTTCCGCTGCAAGTGACCATCTCCTCGCTCTCTGCTCCAGCTTCGCGATTGTGATGATAGAATCCTGCAGCTAGCAGTCCCGCTGTGTTGCTGCACCATGCTCAATTGCAGTTGCAATTGCAATTGCCGATGCCTTCGCCATATGCTCCACCACCATTACCGGCCACGGATACAATGCGCTCCGACTGTTGAAACCAGACCCGTTTCCTCAACCATTCCGCGTAGCCGGTGGCGCGACCAGCAATTTGTTAACTAAGGGCTTGGCATACCAATTGCCAAGAAACCCACACAGATGTGCATGTATGCATGCAAGGCAGCTGGAGATAGCACAGAGCAATCTCCATGTCCAGTCCAGGTGATAAAAGGTCATGGCAAGTCCGGCCATGAGTGAAGCGCCGGCTCGCTTCCCCCAGACTCGTATCTCACCACATTCAATCAATTGCATCGTCATCGATTGGCTTGACTGATCACCTTCTCTACTTGTTTTCTTCTCCTCTTAGACTTTGGCTTGAAACAGAAGTGTCCACCGTCGCCACGCAACCAGCGCCCAAGCCACGCTCACAGGAGCTGCACCATGGCGTCTGAGGTGGAAAAGGCGTCCTCGCAAGGCCATGTGTCTGGCCAAGCCAACCGGCCTCTGACCCGACCGGCACATGCCTTGACGTTCGAACAAGTCACCGAGGAGCTGGAGACATCGCCCATCGATGGTCTATCAGAGGAAACAGCGGCAAGCCGTTTGAAGGAATTTGGCCCCAATGATCTCGGCGATGGCGAAAGTGTATCGCCGCTCAAGATCGTCGTGGCACAAGTTGCCAATGCCATGACACTTGTGCTCATTCTCGCAATGGCCGTCAGTTTCGGAATTAAATCCTGGATCGAGGGCGGCGTTGTTGCCGTTGTCATCCTTCTGAACGTCGTCGTTGGCTTCTTCCAGGAGTACTCAGCAGAGAAGACCATGGATTCGCTTCGCTCACTGAGCTCGCCTACCGCGTCTGTAGTCCGCGGCGGTGACGCCAAGGTTATCCCCTCTGGAGAAATTGTCATCGGAGACCTGGTCGAATTGAAGACGGGAGACACAATCCCTGCTGACATCAGGTTTGCAGCCTCGCAACCCCCCTTCTTGATGCCATCAAACTAATCCTTGACACGCGCAGACTTACCGAGGCTGTCAACTTCGAAACGGATGAGGCCCTGCTGACGGGAGAGTCCCTTCCGGTTCGCAAAATGGAGAAGGCCGTGTTCGAGGACGCCACCGGCCCTGGCGACCGACTCAATGTGGCCTATAGTTCCTCAACCGTCACCAAGGGGCGTGCAAAGGGCATCGTCTTCGCTACCGGAACATACACTGAGATTGGCGCTATCGCGAGCGCTCTCCGAAAGAAGGATTCCAAGGTCCGGCCGGTGAAGCGAAAGCCTGGTCGTCGCGCCAAGCCCCACCGCTACCTGGAGGCCTACACCTTGACCCTCACGGATGCCATTGGGCGATTTCTCGGCGTCAACGTCGGCACTCCGCTTCAAAAGAAGCTCTCCAAGCTGGCCCTGTTGCTTTTTGGAATCGCCGTCGTGTGTGCCATCATCGTCCTGGGCGCAAACAAGTTTACATCGGAACAAGAGGTCATCATCTACGCTGTAGCCACTGGCCTGTCCATGATACCCGCCTCGCTCGTCGTTGTCTTGACCATCACCATGGCTGCCGGCACCAAGCGCATGGTCCAGCGCAACGTCATCGTGCGCAACCTCAAATCTCTGGAGGCTCTGGGCGCCGTGACAGACATCTGCTCAGACAAGACTGGCACCTTGACGCAGGGCAAAATGGTGGCCCGTCGAGCATGGATCCCGTCCAAAGGCACCTACACCGTTGACACCTCCTCCCAGCCCTTTAACCCTACCGCCGGCGAGCTCTTGTTCGACCCAAAGCAGCCTCATGAGATGGAGTTCGCACGGGGCGACGGCACCAGTAACGGAACACCCACACAGGCTTCCCAGCTCCTCGAGGACAGCAAAAAAGCCCTGCCTGACTACCTGCTCGTTGCCTCGCTGGCAAACCTCGCCACCGTGCACGAACTGCAGGGTGAGTGGCATGCTAGAGGAGATCCCACCGAGATTGCCATCCAGGTCTTTGCTTCTCGATTCAACATGAACAGGCTGCAATTCACCAGCGGAGAGAAGCCCCAGTGGTCTCAGCTCGCTGAGCTGCCGTTCGACTCTGACGTCAAGCGCATGTCGGTCATCTTCAAATCCGAATTGACCGACGAGCGCTTCGTCTTTACCAAGGGAGCGGTCGAGCGTCTGCTCAACATTTGCACAACCTATTGCCCCAGGGATGATGGAGAGACGGCTGAAATGACGGATGAGTTCCGAGCCCAAGCGCTCAAGAACATGGAGGCCCTTGCTGGAATGGGCCTGCGCGTCCTCGCCTTGGCCAGCAAGAGGTACGAAGGGGCTGACCCGGACAGCACCGACTCCCTGGATCGCGAAGCAGTTGAATCGAACCTTGTGTTCCAAGGCCTCATTGGCCTCTACGACCCTCCTCGCCCAGAGTCCAAGCCCGCCGTCCAGAGCTGCCACCAGGCAGGCATCTCGGTGCACATGCTTACTGGAGACCACCCAGAGACTGCCAAGGCCATCGCCATCGAGGTTGGTATTTTGCCAACCGACATGGGTCGTGTCCGCCGGGATGTTGCAGAGGCCATGGTCATGACAGCCAGCCAATTTGATGCTCTAGATGATGACCAGGTCGACGCTTTGCCTGTCCTTCCCCTGGTTATCGCCCGTTGCGCACCCCAAACCAAGGTCCGCATGATTGAGGCCTTGCACCGACGGAAGAAATTCTGTGCCATGGTAAGAGCAATCTCTAATCTTATTAAAAAAAAAATTTGGAATGTCGCAGGGCTAACAACTTTCATAGACTGGTGACGGCGTCAATGACTCCCCATCCCTAAAACGCGCAGACGTAGGCATCGCCATGGGACAAGCTGGCAGCGACGTGGCCAAGGAGGCCTCTGATATCGTCTTGGCAGATGACAACTTTGCGAGCATCGTCGCGGCCATTGAAGAGGGCCGCCGCATCTTTGACAACATCCAAAAGTTTGTGCTTCACGTCTTGGCCGAGAATATTGCCCAGGCCGGCACCTTGCTTGTCGGCCTTGCCTTCAAAGATGGCCGCGGCTTGTCCGTCTTCCCGCTGGCCCCTGTGGAAATTGTGTGGATTATTATGATCACCTCGGGTACGTGCAGCTTTCCCCCATGTGCAACACACTGAATCTCCCTCGCTAACCCGCCATTAGGCATGCCTGACATGGGTCTTGGCTTCGAGCGCGCCGTCCCCGACATCATGTCCCGGCCGCCTCAAAGCCTCAAGTCTGGCATCTTCGACACCGAGTTCCTCATTGACATGGTTGTTTACGGTTTGTGGATCACCGCCCTCTGCTTGGCATCCTTCACCCTCGTCGTCTTCGGCTTTGGCGACGGCGAACTCGGTAGTGGCTGCAACGACTCGTTCAATGATACGTGCACCACCGTCTTCCGGGCCCGCGCAACCACCTTTGCCTGCCTCACCTGGTTTGCGCTTTTCCTGGCTTGGGAGATGATTGATCGTCGCCGCTCCTTTTTCCGCATGCAGCCCGGCAGCAAAAAGTATTTTACGCAGTGGATGATTGATGTTTGGCGCAACAAGTTCCTCTTCTGGGCCATCATCATCGGGTTCGTTACCCTGTTCCCTACCTTGTACATTCCCGTCATCAACAAGGTTGTCTTCAAGCATGTGGGCATCGATTGGGAGTGGGGAATCGTCTTTATCAGCGCCGCCCTATTCTTCGGAGGCGTTGAGGCATGGAAGTGGGCAAAGAGGATCTATTTCCGCCGACAAGCCGCGAAGAAGGCCGGAGGCCGATATCAAGAGTCGGACCTGGAGAATAAAGCGTTTGCTGAGTTTTTTGGTATTAGCGAGGAGGAGAGCGAGTCGGGAAAATAAGCAACTGCACCATCAACCCCTAGAAGAGCTTGGTTATTTGATAGACGGACAAGCTCAAGTACTCAAAAGTTTGATTTGATAATGAACTTAGATAACAATCTTGTCATGCATATATACCCGCTAAATTAATTGAAACGTTTTTGTACAGTGCTGTCGTTGTTCGTGGTTGACTCATAATTCTTTTTTAGATATATCATATGACTTCTCAACATGTAATTAAACGTTTCGTTGATAGGCAACAATGTAATCAGAAATCTTCAATGATAATTTCCTGCGGCACGACACCCAGTCAGAATTGATCAACACGCCTTGGCTAATTTGTACCAAGGAATGTACTGTTCCTCTTATGTCCACTATCTCAATTCCTTCACCACATCATTCATATCAAAAATCCCCAATCCAACAGCCTGTTCCCAAACCCGTTGCGCAACGCCTTCGGAGTGACCCACAGGCCAAGCTACTTCGAAAAGCTTTTTGCGGGCTTCTGCCCATTGTGTGATGCCGGCGTCTGTACTCCATTGCTGAATTGACCGAGCCAAGTAATGCTCCACAGCCTGCAGCGCAGAATCAAAGCCTTGCTGCTTTTGGGTCACTACGCTATAGGCTCCCACAAAGTGCTCCCAAAACCACAGAGTCGATGCATCACCCGGCTTATATTCAGTCTGGGAAAGATCTCTCATCAATATGATAAGTAAGCGTCGGAAGAGGCGATATTCGATCGGCACACCCGCATTCCAAAGTCCTATGACGTAATTCAAGTAGAACCCGGAAGTAATAGAAATTCCACACCATGAAGTGAAGTTCTGACTGAAATTTCGGTCGTACACGGGCTCCTCGGTCAGCGATAGGACATGAGAATTAGAGATGCCAAATTGTAGCCCTGTGATTGCAGACATCATCTGCTTCCAGACTTTGTCGCGATTATGCCCCTTGCGGCCGGAAATATTGACGCCCTGTGTCATGGATCTCAAACATTCGATGAATACAGAGGCGTCAATATGGCGGAAGTTGGCCGCTCGGGGAAGTGACGCAAAGAAAAACGGAAACATGGCCATTGCATTGAGGTGGGTTTGTAGGCACGTATAATCTTCTGAGAACCATTCTAATACCAACGAAACGAATTGAGAAAAGTCGGTCACGAACTGTCCAAGCAACTCGCCCAGGTCGGCGCTTGCTTGCATTCGTCCTCTCATTGAATGGATAAAGTTGGAGGCCCTGGAGTTTCAATCAGAATTGCAGATGTCACCACAAAAGATGTACATACAGTATCATATAGCGGTATGCCATCTCTTCGTCAAACCCCATCGGGACAGAAGCCGATTTATGATACAATGGGGCATGAATCTCCAGGAGAGTCATCAAGCCATCCAAGTGCGCTTCTGCAATGGATAAGTTGCCGACGATACCCTTAGGAAATTGGTAAGCATCGAGGAAAAAGACGGAGAGAGAACCAAGCAAGCTTTTGCTTTTGGGATCAACTACTGTAGCCGACTACGTACCTCTACTAGAGCGAGTGTAGCGATATGCTTGATGAGCGTTGTGATTCCCGTCTTTTGTGGGTTTTCGAGAAGCTTATTCAGAGACTGTATAGCTACAATCTTGTGGAATAAGGCGGTCGATTTATACGTTTGAATGTCTCCAGCTTGCCAGACGTAGTGCAGAGATGCTACGAGTAAGGTATAGCGAAGGTTGTTTGGGCTTTGAATCACAAATGGGGCGCTTTAAGTCCAGTTAGCATGGCAGAAACAGAGTGCGTTCCTGTAGAAACTTACATGCCCACTTCCTTGGCTCGGTGGCAGGTGTCAGGAGGAAGAATGTCATCTTGTTTAAAAACTGGATTAATTGTTAACTGGAAAAGTTTGAACACAAGGATAAGGGTTGTATCGATACTGACAATAATGAAGCAGCTGTTTTGATTTCAAGGGCATTTCAACCGGTAAGCAATCAAAAGGATCAACTGGGTTCAAGTCGACGGTGGTCATTAATGGGCTTGATACTGCTTGTACCGCTTTGACATGGGTTGAGGTTACGGCCCAAGGTTGTTGTTCTCCTGGAAGTTGCACAATTTTGCGGTCCCGAAGTGGGACTTTGGGGATAGGATATTCGCATTCTGTACCAGCTTTTATACATCCATCGCTAGCGTCATGGTTAGCCTTGTGCGTGTGTTCTCTTCGCAATCCAACTGGTTACAATGTGGGCACAGTCGAAATTTCAAGTGTAGGCCATCAGTTGCTTGGAGAACAAAGGAAGCGCGCTTACCACACTGGTCGAGTCTCATCACATCGCGTATGTCGCTTTCGACACGCGGCACATCCCACTCGACTGCGCGTGTGGAACTTTCGAGTCCGTTGACCCGCTCCTTTCTCAGGCTGCTTCATTGGGCAAGAATATCCGCGAGCGCGCTTATCTGTCCATGTGCCTGGAAAATAGTACTGATGTAGGCAGTTGCACGTCCTCAACGGCGGAACTTGGCAGATGTCGTGTCCTGTCCTGCGTAAGCTTGGTGGATCCAATATCTCGCCGCTAGCACCTTTTTGGATGATTATGCGAACACTGACCATTGATATTGATGAAGGATTCAGATTTGATGCCTGAGACATCCAAAAATGCAACCTCGAGCCTCGTTTCAGAATGACAGGTATGTGGCCTGTCAGCTGATATTTAACTGAAATGCTGACATGTAGGAATGGGATTGTACCGGCCCACTGTACATCACGCGATCATAGGCTGTCTTCATGCTGCCAAATGCATCACTTTCGATTCTGCAGTGACCCACAGGAAAAATTGGCGCTAGCTGGTTTTATGTGTCAATTTTAATACGCGAACCTGAATATTCTGCATGGCCAGATTGACTACTCCTACTTATAGACACCCAAAGATTTTCTCCATCAGAAACAGCCCAAATGTATCTCGACCTGGCGTGCTGACATATCTGTGAATGTTGTTGCCGCGCCGACTGCTTAACCAGCCAAACTCATCTCCTGGAACCTCCTCTGTCCCTGGTCCCTTGATCCCTCGGCGGTCTCTGATGAGCATACCGTGGCTCCACTGACCAGATGTTTCAATGCGAATATCCTCAGGACCTGTGTCGGATACGGCCCACCTCGGATCATCTTGAGTAAGAACATACCAGATGGTCATTGGGTCATGCAGCTGTAAACCTGGATTTGTTGACACACCTCCAGAGAGCTCCTCAATCTTTCTAAATGTCCCATCCAAGAATGTCTTTACCCAAGTTGCCAATGGGCTTTCAGCTTCAAAGTATGGCGCGATAAAATTTTCAAACGCATCCTTTCTAAGAACGTGTGTGGTTGTAACATCAAGTGAGAATAGGCTGAGCTTCAGCTGTTTAGATAGCTGCTCCGGGTAAGGTGATAGGTTTGCCATTCTGTGCTGGACATTGGGCATGGTTGATGCTGGGATGGGAGAGGTTAAGGCAAAGACACGGGCTGTAGCAATGGTGTCGGCGTAGATGTTGAATTCACCCACCGGTGTGATATTTCCGGGGCAGTCGACCGCACCACCCATAACAACCAATTCCTTGACGCGAAGAAATGTTTCTGGGTCTTCGGCAGCTGCGAGTGCAATGTTCGTCATTGGCCCAATCACACAGATACTTATGGTCCCTTCTGGCTCCTCCCTCAAAATACGAAGAATCTCCAGATGCGCGGGTGTTTTGGAGGGGGTGAAGTACGAATGAAATGACTGAGATTCATAGCTTCCCGTTTCACTGCCCTGAAATAGAGACCTCCAAGTTTCTGAAGGGCATAGATGAGGATGCTTTTATTAGGTCAGTAACTGAAGCCAGAAATGAACTTCGCCTAGCTGGTGGCATGACTTACGATATCGTGAACTCCTTGTAAGCCATCGTGGCCATCTGCAAAGATTGATCAGTATCAGGTTATCAAAGGTCCAGGAGATAGCAGAACATACGAAATCCATCCTCTGCAAGGAATTCATTTTCCAAGGCATGTTCAGTGCCCACTGCGATAATTGGCCTGTATTTCTTCAAACACCCAAATCCTTCAGGAACCCCTTTCTCCCGCCGCCATTGAAGTTCCTTTTCAAGAACATGGAACAAAGATATGATATTCTTCAGACACCCTTTCAAAGGGATGTTGCCATAAGTGACAGAGAGCATGACTACTTCGAGATCATCAGGTGACGAAGCCAGTGCTAACAAAATGGCTAATGTATCATCGACGCCTAAAATTTGGTTAATAAAGGTTAATAAATGAAGTGCAGGTCGATCTTGCCTGGATCGGTATCTATGATAATCTTGTTCTTTGGCACCATCTTGTTTGTGGGTGATGAAAGAGTCGGTATGGGATTACTATTGGCGGCGTCCGAAATTGATGAAATGGAGAGAAACTGAAATAAAAGGACAGACAAGCTATCTAGCAAAGGAGGTGAGGACGGGGTTTTATATAAAATGATTGTCGCAAAGTCCGGCGAACTCCCCGATCTGGTTTCCATCAAGTCGCCTCCCCTAATGACAGATTCAAAAACTGGTTTAGGAGGAAATACCAAGAATGAGCTTGTGCCAAACAGGAAAGACGAACCGAGGCGGCCCACAACAACCGGTTATAAAGTGTCGATTGATGAGAAAGGGCGTGTGATGGGCTTGGGGCGTTCCTATTCGAGAATTCATTGAGAAAAAGATCAAATTCAGCATTACCAGCGACAATCTTGAATATTTCGTGGGCTACATTCAAGAGAATTACTGGGCTGTCTGGGAAGCTTTCGAGTTGGCTGCTGGGGAGTGAGTTCAGATAACCAGGGATGGAATAGACCAGAGCCGGGCTTCAACAGAAAGAGTCCAAGAGCTGCTGAATATAATGACAGACGGTGCAATATTAGACATGAGAATCCAAGTAGTAGGGGTGTCGATATAATTATCGTTCGTATTTTTGCAGTTTTTGAAGAGAAAATAAGCCCGAGTCGAAATCCATGAGCATTCAGCGGCATCAACGTAGATGCGCTCTCCACATCAGGGGCACGGACGCTTAGAAAACCTTTTGTCTTGCCCAATCAAATGGCCTTGGTCTAGAGATTCCCGATCCAGAATAGCGTCAAAATCCAAGTTGAAGCAGTTCCATCATTATTGGAACAGCTAGGATCCATAAAGTCATATCAGCCTTGGTCTAGAACTGCTTGATCATAGATCCACCGTTAGGGTGGATCAGAAGCCTAATGACTTTTCACAACGGGCCGAGATGCATGCGTCATCAGAGATCGACGGGCCGTTAAAGTTCCCCCAAGGCCCAATCAAATGGTCCAGGTCTAGAGTTTCCTGATGCAGATTAGTGCTCCCTCGCATCCCCTCTTCACCGCGCTACGGGACGGCCTCTACTTAGATAAAAACTTTTACACAGCTTTGTTTCAACCCCGTTGGCCGGATTTTCCAAAATTTTCTCTCTAACAGTGTGAGAAATGTCGGTGGCCGTACGAAAAAAAAGACAGTTGCCCCGGTCTCGTGGGGGTTGCCGGGAATGCCGGCAGCATCACCGGAAATGTGATGAGGAACGCCCCATTTGTGGTTTGTGCCGTGAGCGTGATAGAGATTGTGTATACAGAATGCACTTATCCTGGGGTGGCCGCCCTTTTACTAAATCGGTATTTGGCCAGTGTATGCAGAGGACAAGTACTCGTCCCACATCCGTGATTCGGGTGCGCTCCACCTCACAAGGTAATACTCCCAGTATGACATCAATCATATGATACTCACAGGCGATATAGGGGCTTCTAAAAGCACGATACCTTTTGTATATAGCATTGGTGTACCAAGGGGGGCTGCGGATGCTTCACAAGTGCCTGCAATTGATGACTCCAGAGGGCAATCAGTACACCCGCGCCGAAATTATGGAACGTCAAACGCCGAAAATACCTTATCGACAATAGGGATCCCTTTATTCCCACAATTGTCTCCTACCAATGCCTCTCTCCTGAACTACTTTTTTCATGTCGCCAACTCATTTTCTTGTGATGAAAACATCAAGACTGAGTTTTGCAGAGCGTTCCTACCACTGGCTGCTGATGATTCTCAATTGATGTGCAACATTCTCAGTCTAGCCGCTGTGCATCGAGCCAACTCTGGATTGGCGCAGAGCTTGGAGGAGCTTTCCAGATTACAGGTGCTCGCAGTCAAAAACATACACTCCAGGCTTTCAGAACCACCCACAGAAAGTTTAATGGCATCTGTTTTGATGTTGTGCTATTCCGAGCTCATATCTGGAAGGGAGAAGAATTACTCGTGGCGTTCACATCTGGAGGGGGCTGCTCTTCTTTTCGCCCGCCATCCCACCATGTGGACAGTTCATTCTCCCGTCTCTATTCGAGCATTCATTTCGAGATGTTTCGTATCGCTTGCCGCTCTCGCCAACGTCTCGGGATGTCCATTAAGTGATCCCGTCACGAAACAAGCACTTTCCATGATTAGTGAAAGCGCCCAGGCGCCACACATCGACAACTTCACATCTTACTCCACCAACCTTACTCACATTCTTTTTCAGATTGGAACACTTGTGAATGAAAAGGTCGGTATCACAAAAGAATCCAATTCAACTAATTCTACATATTTAGAAACCAGATCCTTGGAGTTGGTGGAGCAATTGGCAACCATGATCTCTACAAACGCAAGGACGTTCAATGCCCAACCCAGTCACAACCAAGAACAAGTGTACATCAACCAATCCTACCACCTTGCAGCAATGCTACAGGTTCACCTGCAAATAAGAGGGCTTTCACCGAAGGTGCAAGAAGTCCAGAGTCTGGTCGATCAGATTATATGTCTCCTTGGAAGAGTCGGTTTCCACGACGGGCCTTGTTTTGGCATCCTTCTTTTCTTCCCAGCATTTTCTGCTGGCTGTGGCGCAATCAATTTTATTCACAAGCAACAAGTTCGTGGTATTCTAAAAAGAATGATCGGTCTTATGAATTTTGTGAATATTCAACAAGGTTTGGACCTACTGGAGAGGCTCTGGTCGTACCAAGACCAATGCCGCGAATCTGAAATCAGCATTAACTGGATGAACTTCATTGGTAAGTGGTTTGCCTCGATCGTATCTTTAAAATGCAAAGTTGTTGATTAAATTTTAGATAGAAATTTCGACTTGATATTGTACTAATTCTTCAATTACTCAGCGAATATACTAAACCATAATGTGCTTGACATATTGAAAAAGGCGGGCTGCAACTCACTATCAATGGTCTCGTTTTTGCGATTGTGAGGCAGACAATCATCAAATTCCAACTTCAATCAGACAATCTAAAAGCATTCCTCCATATTTATTCTCGATTTCCACTTTAGGCTGCTCCAAAAGCTCAACAGTAGGGTAGGATCATTGCGCCCGAATAGGAGATGGCCGGTGACCCTGCATTTAACCAGCTGGAGTAGCATGCAATTAGCGTACGATGCCCCACGGATAATCTCATCATATTCCATACTATTTTCTTACTGTTAATATTATTGATAATAAAAGTTCGGGACTGTTGAATAATTCCACCAATTGATATAGGAGAAGGCCGAGCTATGATGTTTTTTGGGAGGGAGGGAGAAGGCGTCAGCATTCTAGTGTAGGGTACTGGTTACAGCGCATAACAAACACTTCGCCATTGGCCAGTGGTGTATTTTGAACGGATGTTTTGAAACCAATCACAACTTCTACCTTGAACAATAAACATGTGAGCATAATGAACCTACATACTAGTAATTGATCACCGCCACCTTCGCAATAACTATCACTGCGAGTCGTCGCGACCGCTGTATTTGCCTGTGGGTCAGCTTTATTCGGTGACCAATAGGATAGCCGAAGTTCCTTGACTGTTTCTAGGGTTAACCAGCTGGACCAAAAGTCCCATGCACGCCCCAGTTAATTACCTCGTATAATCTGCAATGGCCTGGCGGTTTCAAGGGGGGGGCCAGGGCTGGAGAATTGATCGGTTCAATTATAAATTGACCAGCCACCTTGAAGTTTGATTCTTGTGTCCTTGTTCTCTAGTGCTCCACTACGACGATTAACTTCACGGCACGATCGGCCGTAATTTCAAAGCTGATACTTTACTTGCCTCTTTCTCAAAATAGCGGGTATCACTTGTATTTTCTCGCCATGCGTGTCTCTGTCATCTCGGCCTGTGCCTTTGCACTTTTTGCCAGTGCATTGCCACAAGATGCAGATGTTACGCCTTCTTCCACGTTGGTTATCCCGCTCTTTGGTCAACTAAAAGCATGTTTCTAACTCAACATAACCCACTAGGACCGAGGCCTCCACAGCTACAGGCACACCCGCAGCCGATGTGGAGGCGTGCTTTTACCTGTCTTCCAAAGACCAGGGCAAGGATGCATGGCTCCACGTGGGTCTGACTTCGAGCGGCTTTCGCTCGGTAATCAGCGACGACAAAACACCCTTCAACCTTACAGATGGCAAATTGTTCACTCGGAACAATCGGGTCTCCATGGGATATACTAGAGATAGCCACTCATCGAGCCCTTACCCTACAGGCGTTGATTTCCTATACTTCACTAGCGTTTTCACAAGGGACAATCTAGACTGTCGCATCGAAAGCGACCAATTGCGCTGTGACTCAGTCACACTGGAAAATCGAACTCGCAGCGATCTGGTGTATTGTAGCTGGAAGCATGGAAACACAACACCAAGGATTTTCGGTTTCATCAGTGGTGATGATGTCCCCACTGACTGCAACACTGCGACATTGGGTGTGGTCGCTTGCGATGCGAGCACCTAGGTTTCGATTATGAGGAGGGTCAGTAGTGTTCATATTTGGCCGAGTTAGAATATATACTTCAGCGGCTCTTGAGTGTGAATAACATCTATCTCTCAGAATGCATGGTAATCCGCCATTAAGAAAAAAACCTTTAGCAATGATCAATCTCTTGTTCTTACACTAGAAAATGTCAAGTTCGACAGCAACCTACGGTGGCAATAAAGCTACAATAACGAGACAAATAGTATTCTTCTAAATTTAATATCTAAAAGTTCATGGGAACTAACCATAATGGAGAATTGTTTTGAGACTTTGTAAATCTAACTCCCTGGCCCTAACGGTTGCAGCCCTATCACTATAGACGATATCTAAAGTCAAACATCCCCCCCTATCTTCTTGGCACAGTGTAATGCAAACCCAGCATCATGGTCGCCCTCCAATCCAGGCTTCAAAACCATGCTCGGTATCTCATAATCTCCAAAGTTCTGGGGCCGATACGCAATAGGCTCTGTGGTCGATAAACTTTGCAATCTCGGGCGAAGCTCATCAATAAGTGCCTTGAACCCGTCCTCTTGTAGTCGATCTACCCGATAGAGGATGGAGGAAGGTAGAACTTGGAGGCCAGTGTAAAAGAGAATGCCGTGAGTAATAGGGAAAAGAAGGTCTTCGATGGGGCCGTTAATACCGCGAGCAGAATAATGTTCCTGCCAGCCTCCGACGGTCACAACCAACATAGCCCGCTTTCCTGAGAATGGGCCTTCTCCATACCGATCGCCCCAGCGCTTTTTGGTATGCTCTCCGATACCATATGCGAAGCCAAATGAAAGGACTCTGTCGAACCAGCCTTTCAGAATTGCAGGGGGACTAAACCACCACAGCGGAAAGTGGAACAGGATGGTATCTGCCCATAAGAGCTTTTCTTGTTCGCGAATCACATCTTCTGTGAGTGTGTTTGACAACGTTGCCTGCTTGGACGCTGACATGACTTTCAGGCGTGCGTCTGCTTCGAGAAGGGGAAAATCTGCACGATCGACTGTGCACTTCCATTCCATGGCATACAAGTCAGAAACTTGCACCTCATGGCCTTCGGCTTCCAGCTCGTCTACTGTAGCCTTGAGGATAACATGGCTTAAAGATTGCGGTTCGGGATGAGCGAACACAATAAAGACTTTCATTGCGGCAAGTTGGGCAATCTTTAGGTGTATGAATAAACTTAATGAAGAAAACAAAGAATATTTGAGACATGGGCGCACGATTCTTGGGTCGCCTTAAGAGAAATGTCAATGGTCCTTTATAAGCCTGAGTAAAAGCATGCCCACAACCACGAAGATTTATAAAGACAATGTTAATAATCTAAATTAAATTGCTTAACAATAAATGCAAGCATTCCATCGAAATAACGTTATGATGCAATTATTGTTAGTCATATTTACGGCAGTAAGGTTTGGCAGCTTGCGGGGCCTCGGTGATGGAGTTGTGCCGAATGGCGAAGCAAATGTAATTCCGGATCAACTCGTCTGAAAATTATTCACTTTTTTGGTCACTGTCACTGGGCTGGGCAGAAGCCTCATTGTTCCTCTCCTTATTGTTGTTGGCCATGTGCCAAATGCTCACTGTGTCCTTCTCGAGAGAGGAGTTGCCCTCATTAACAGAGGAAATATTAAATAAAACTCGATTATTCACTTTTTCCATGGCTTGAACTGAGATCTTTTAGATGAAAGAAACTGTCAATATGACGGCTACGGCAAAAGTGAGATGAAGGCTCCTCCAATTCCTAGCGCGGTGTTCGCTTGAATCCTATTTGACTGAAGTTAATCTACCTTGGCTTGCTGGCAAATTGTCGCCAGAACGCTAAAACTAGGCTTTGAAAATGTCGATGTGACACCACACACGTTTCGGATTCATAAGAGCAACTTTAACTTGGGAATGTCCCGAAGGACTGCATAGACAAGGAAAATAACTTTAAAATATCATCCGAATGGGTCAATTAAAAAAGCAGGTATGAAATATCTTGAAATTTCCAAACAGAAAAGCTTTCATAAAAGCGCCCTGGTGTAAGGTCACGTCTTGTCTTTTTTAGCTCGTTCGGATAGTAGTGGAAGTGGCCGTTGTCTCGGCCACTGCTCTGACTCTTGTTTCACGCAGGTCATTTGTTGATCCGAGTCCTCCGTGGGGCCGGGCCCCGGCCCCGCGTCCAAAACACTACTTAAGCCAGAACCAGATGTCCAACCGCTTGAGTCGGGACCCGACATGCAATCGCTTTTTGGGGGCCTGGTTCTCAGGAAATTAACTAGTCTTCACGGTCAAATGGTATAAAATGATGAATATACCCATCGTTTTCCTTATTCATAAATGGATAAATAGAATTAAAATACTCTAAAAAGAAATTACAACCTCAGGCATTCACTCAGCCTTTACTTTATTATCTGATCGAAATTTACCCTCAAGATTCTCTATCAAATGAACTACCCGTACCACTTATTATAAACGGTGAGGATTTATACAACAGTGGCAATCAAACCTTTGATGTCATTTCACCAATTTCTGAAGAGGTCATATGGCCTTGCAGTAGCTCTAACAAAGAGGATTCACTGGCAGCAGTAGAGTCTACTTCAAATGCGTTCCCTGTTTGGTCAAAAACGAAGTCTAATGAGCGTCGGGATATGTTTCTCCGTGCTGCCATACTGCTTTAACAGCGGATGGAAGAGTTTGCAAGGTACGAGATGGAAGAGATCGGGGCAGGAGCAGTGTTCGCTTTGCGATTCGATATTTCTCATGCGATTGAAAATTTGCGAGAAGTCGCGGGGAAAATATCCAGCATTTATGGAACTATTCCATCGGCTTGTTTGGAAGGCACCAATTCACTGATTCTCAAGGAGCCATACGGCGTGATATTAGCAATAGCACCTTGGCATGTAATTTGTCCAGAAGTACTTTCTGGAGTACCAGTTGGTTAATATTTGACAGGAACGCGCCATACAGTCTTGGGATTCGGTCAGTTGCCTTCGCCTTGGCAGCAGGAAATACCTGTATTCTGAAGGGATCTGAAATTTCCCCTCGCTGCTTCTGGGCTATCGGAGATCTTTTTCGCAAGGCCGGGTTCCCTTCAGGATGCCTGAATGTGCTCTAACATCAACCCTCTGATGCAGCTGACATCACGCGCACTCTCATTGAACATCCCGCCATCAGGAAGATCAATTTCACAGGCAGCACCGTGGTCGGGAGAATTATAGCCGAAACAAGTGGAATATCTCTAAAACCATGCCTCTTGGAACTCGGTGGCAAGGCAAATGCCATTGTTTACAAGATGCGGATATCGAACAAGCAGCAGCTGAATGCGCAAAGGGCGCATTCTCTCATGTATGAGCACTCCCAAGTTCCTCATAAGAAGGTTCTTCGTCACTAATTCGCAAATAGGTCGGGCAAATATGCATGGCCACTGAAAGGGTACTGGTCTATCATTCTATTTTTGCCGAGTTCGAGACCGCATTACAAAATGTAATGAATAGACAGGTTTCAGAGTCTCAGCCAGCGCCTGTTTTAGCCATGTCGGCCATCGTAGACAGGCAAAGACGGCTCGTTGAACAAGCCCGTGTCGCTGGTGCGAAAATAATCGGTGGGGGGCCGGCCGGGAGCGAAAATAACGATCCAGAAAAGGCGGAGAGGCGACATAGAATACGCCCAGCTATTGTTGTCGGAGTGAATCGAAATATGGATATCTATCACGAGGAATCCTTTGGTCCATCCGTGTCATTGATCTCGGTTGATAGTGAGGATGAGGCAATTGCCATTGCGAACGACACGGAGTATGGACTAACCGCCTCTATTTTCACCAATGACCTGCGCAAAGCGTTTGGACTTGCCAAAAGGATCCAGAGCGGTGCTTTTCATATTAACTCTATGACAATTCACAATTCGCTCGATGCTCCACATGGAGGTGTCAAGAATAGCGGCTGGGGGCGTTTTAATGCCCAATGGGGCTTGGATGAATTTTTACAAACCAAGACAATTACGTTTCGATAAGCAGAAAATATTATCAATTCAATTTACTTCAATATTGATCCGTCTCCTTCAGTCAAGTTTTCTGAACAAAATCTACATTTGAAGGACCAAAGCAAATTTACTTGTTAGTTCAGATGAGAACTAAACTCCATATTGACGCAATATGGGTTTCATGCTACAACCGGGATGAAATTTAGAACTGGGTTGGCTCCAAAATTCATGAAATAAGGAAGAATCTTGTAGGACAATCAGTTTGGAGATTTCAGAAAACAAAACATTATCTGAAGATGGAGAATATTATTTCAAATAGTTGGATGGTTCTTGGTATTCCCATAGTGTTATGACTTATTAGTCTGGAATCTCCGTTATTAAATGCGCATTTCTTGGAAGAAAAGTCAGGGTAAAGAGCGGAGGGACTACTAAATGTGAGGTGATGCTAACCATTATGTAATAGAAATTCAAATCCTTTCTGAATCTTGACCCAATCCTCCATGCCCTCTCTTATGGCAGCATCAAAACCATGGCTTCGTCCTTCAAAAGTGATAAGCCTTGTATCAACACCTAATTCTTTTAAAGCCTCATGTGCATCTTTGCTAAATCGGAAATCGACAAGAGTATCATGATCCCCGTGGAGAAAGATGGTTGGAGGGAATCTGGAGAGAAAAGGGACATGGGGTCAATCTGAGCATAGTTCCCATCATGTACAATACTTTTCAGATGGTGACCATGTTTCATAGCGTTGAATAGCCATAAGTTGCGAGGGAGAGAGAGGTTGAGTTTCGGAGTTGTACCTGGGCCTGTCGGCTGCCGCTCTAGAGATGAAGGGGAATGGCTCGGGTCCTGTTCTTCAAAGACCCGAGCCAAGAATTCCGGTGGAAAATCAGGAAGACTTTCGAGTGATGGGAGCGGAGAGTGCCAAAAGCTATGAGAGAAGTTAAGGGGACCATAGAAATTCATGATTGCACGGGGTTTACACTCCATCGATGCCTAATGGAGGTAGTCTGTAGTTAGCAATTTCTGAACCTCAAAGTACAGTGAAACAGAGAAATAATATTCGATCAAAAAGGGTGAATACCAATAACACAGCAAGCGTAGCACCTGTAGAATAGCCTATTACGACCATACGTCCCGAGTCTGCGGAAACCCCATCCGGAAGTAGACTTGGCAGGGTTCCTTGACACCAAATGTATGCATCTCTAGATTCTTTGACTGGTCCTTCAAACATTGAGATTATAGGTGCGAAGCGATAGTTTGCCACGACAACAATAAAGCCAAGCGCAACAAGTTTTGCTGTATGGGAAATGGAGATCATCTATTTGGATCCTATGACAAATCCACCTCCGTGGAATAAGATTGCTGTTTTCTATGGGATAGTGTGCCTCATATGTAATTGAAAGATTGGACGTGCATGAAGGTTCCTTAAACCGGGTTGACGATTATCTCGCGGTGGGAAGAAAAACGTACCGATCGGCATTCTCACATTATTCCGAGGTTCCAGCGAATAATATACATCCACTGCAATTGGCTGATCTCGAGGATCATGCTTAAAAACCAGTTCCTGATGTCCCATCATATTCGTTGAGATTGCGCTGCTTCAATTTAGCTGTTTGATTACGTTAGCCTGGCGTTTCGGAACACTAGTAGCACTTCGATTTAAATTAGAGTGGCAGTGTTTGGGTAAAGCATACATATCTGTGCAATGGTGGCATCTGCTCATTCCGACGCAGGCGGGTACTTTTGTGGTTCGGGTTCCGATCATCACGCGCGCGGAAAGGCGAAAGTGTATAATGTTACATTGGAAACAGCCGGGGCCCCGGCTTAACAGCAGGACTTTGATGCTATTAGTAAAGAAAAGTTTAGTCATATACAACATGTGTTATCCAATCCCATTTGCTTGCAACCGCCGGCATGATTTGCTCGAGCCAGCAAATGTTGTGTTAATTCCGGGGATAATGCTTCCATTTCCCCACCAAAGTTATAATAGGCTAAAACACTTTGTAAGGAATACATATTGAGTGGTCCGGAGGGCCTCATTTTAATGACTTTTAAATTAAAACGCAACGTGATCAGTTACTGACCACAATCTTGGATTGTAGTTTGTGCATAAGTGTTTCGAAAGCACTTTAAAAAGGAACAGAGCATCGGTAAAAGAGTGTATAAATTTGAGGCATATATGCTACAGTGGTCAATGTTCGGATTTCTAAGCCATGTAGACTATGGAAATGATTGTGACAGACAGAAAGGTATGGGATGATTACATCAGCAGCAAATAACATCGTCAAAATCCGTATTGAAGGTAGGAAATCGAAATTTGAAGCTTTTCATTTAATATAGATGATGTATAAACCTCTTGGAAATTGCATGATGAAACTTGTGATAACTGATGTTGGATAATTTTCCTTCCTACTCACCTTGTACATGGATATGAAGTGAGCGGCCCACATAAAACGCAGGAAAGATTGGTTCAAGCTTCTTAATCATAATTCGCAGTGACTTGTTTTAATACAAAGAGTGGGTATCGAGCTGGACGAGAGTTTGAGATCTCTGCAAAGGCATGCTCTATTGATAATAGCTTGTGTCAAAGTGACTCGAGGCCATATCGTTTTGCTTTGAGGGAGAGGGGTGAAGCTGAAGCTGTGTTGTGTGCAGCAAATGCCGCCTGAAATGGACACGGCTTGCTCTTCTGTGAAACCTGGCATGCCACTATGCGCAGCTGTATTCCTGTCGTCTGGTTACTAGTGCGATTCATACACTACAAATTTTGGGACAAACACGCAGATTTCAGGAGCCAGTTAGTAAGCACTCGATTAGTCACGAGTAGTCGGCTATCCAAAAACCCATTGGTGGCTAGTTTACTTGTGGAGTATACCAGCGGAGCCACCCGACACTGCCCCTTGCTTTGCCAGGGTGAATCATGGCTATCAGGGTTTTCAGAGGGCCATTGCGCTCGGAATATGCCAAATTACCAACCTCGGGGCCCGAACTGTCTCCACACACGTAGATCCTTATCCACCTACCCTACAGTGATTCGGCTCTCATTTTTTGCAAGTTTGCATTCCAAGGCTGGACTATTCGACATGATTAACTACGTTCCCAGTACACTGTACTTCAAATATAAATGAAAATTTGGATTAAAACATTGGTTCGAGGCATTGCGCAGTATAATCACTTTCAACAAACGACAGAAACATGCTAATTACCCTAACTATTGTGTGCAGACAAGCTCAGGCTTATGCTAGCGTTAAACTCCTCCATGGGTTCTAAACCGTGCCCTCAGCAGGTCCTGGCAGCAGTGTTGGGCTAAGTCTTTGGAGGAGTTTTAGTTTTATTCCCACCACTGATGCTTTGACGATTATTATTGTTCTAGCTAGTGTAATTTCTGTGTACCCAACCTCAGGCTGTGGAACACGAAAATGGCATCACAATTCGGGGCCCGAGAGTCTTGCCGCGTATATAAGGCGCACGGGTACGCGGAAATTTAGATCTGCTTCCCTAAATGGTTAATAAGGTTACATCGCTCGAGCTACTGTTAGGCAGGGTTATAACGATGTGAAACGTAATATTGGCACCACCGGTATAATTAGGTTATTACTAAATCGAGTAGATTAGGATTAATATATATTACTAACAATTTTATATTAAATTTATATGTAAATTTATTATAAAAAATATATCTAAGGATATTTGCTATTTACCTTTAAAATCTTAAGCTTATAATCTTACTATATTTATTTCTTATATTACTAAAGTACTTTAAGTAAATTAAAATTATATTTCTTTATTATTTTCTTAAAAAGAATTAATTTTTTAAGAGCTTATAATATCTTATAAACTAAAATAATAAGTAAAAGTAAATTATTAAAATTATTATTATATTTAGATTTAGGAATCTTAGAAAATAATTTTATTATATATTATAGAAGATCTTTTTTTTTTTTATAAATATTTTTTTTTTAAGATTTAATAAATTTATTAATAGCTTTAAATTTAATAATAAAATTAAATTATATTTTTAATTAAATATAAGCCTATTTAGCTAATTTATAAAGAATAGTATACTTAATATCTTAGTCTTATAGGTAGTTTTTTAGGCTAAATACTTAGCTAAATACCTATAACTTTCTTTAATAGTTCTTAATTATTAATATTATAATATTATTTTATATATTAATAATTTAATATAAAGCTTATAGTTATATAATGCCTTTAAGGGGATTAAATTCTTAGAAAATATAATAAATAATAAACTTAAGCTAATACTTATAATAATAGAGTTTAAGATTACTAATTATCCCTTAATTTAATAGCTAGTATATTATAATAGTATTTATAAATAAAAATATAATTATTATATATTATAATTATAGCTTTTTAATAATCTTATTAATAGCCTTTTTATATAAACTAAAATTATTAAGTAAAAGTAAAATCTTTTAGCCTAATATTTAACTATTAAACTATAATAATTATTTATAAAAAATAATAAAAATTATTTATATTTTCTTATTATATTACTAATAAATTAATAAATTATAAATATATATATTATTATAGCTAAAAGTATAAGGGTTTTTAGCCCTTTTAATTATTTATAATAAAAGCTTATATATACCTAATATATTATAATATAGTACTAATATAATATACTATTTATTTAATTTTATACCTAAAAAAGGCATATTTAAAAGTATTATTACTAAAGACTATTATTAAAATAAGCCAATTCTATCTATATTATAAATTATATTTATATAATATTACCTTATTTATTATTAAATTTATTTAAATTTAGCTTAAAAGTTATATTATCTTATAAAAATAAACTTACTATATTTCTTTTAATACTTATATTTAAATTATATTTTAAAGCTATTAAGTTAACTATATAAAAAAAAGGATTTTAAAACATTTTAAAAATTAAATATTAAATCCCAAAGAGATAATACTATATCTTGAATAATTTTACTAATTATAAATATATCCTAATTATTAATTTAAATTAAATATTTATTTAAAATAAACTTAAGAAAAAAAACTTAATATTTTACCTTTTTTTAATCTTTATATTATCTTTAGAAATTATTAAAATATTAAAATATATATAATATAAGCTAAAATAATTAAAAACTAATAATTATAATAAAATTAAGCCTAATATAATTATTATTTATATTTATATTTAATATTAATATTAAAACTAATTTTTATAATATATTTTATATATTTTAGATTATTATTTATTCAAAATAAATTATTAAATAGCCTATTATAATCTAAATTATTATTATAAAGATATTTTCCTAATATTAAAGATAAAAAACTAGCTATTAATACTAAAAATTAGCTATATAATATTATAACCCATGCCCATCTAAGGCAGTGGCATATAGCAGAATGCCCTAGATCTATAAAAGGTGCTATAATATATTATTATAAACTAATTATACTAACCTACCCTAAACCAATAATCAATTATATTAGCTCACACGCCAAGACCAAGGGATCATAATATAAGCCAGAGGGATTATGGTATAAGCCACTTAATCCCAAATATAAGCCATAACTTAGATAAAAGTATATAAATAGATTATTCCTACTATAAGAAATAGAATAATTAGCTTTTAATATAACTTAGTTATCTTAATTATTATTAACTATTATCTAATATAATATCTCTTTATAAATATTAATTATATTGCTTATTATATTTAATATACCTAACCTTTTTACCAATAATAACCTTTTACTCTAATTAGCTTATTATAATTAGAAACCAAATAGAATATTATATATTAAAAGCTTTTATTTAGAAGGTTACCTACTAAAACTTTTAAGTAATATATAATATAGTACCTTAGATACCCTTTTCCTCTTAACCTTCTTAGGCTAGTGGCCATAGAAATGGACCTACTATTCCTAATGAAGATAGCAATATCTAAATAGAACCCTAAGAAGAAGAAAAGGAAGAAGAAAAAGATAAAGATAATAGGAGAGATTAATATATTAAAGCCCTTAAGAAAGAAAATAATATTATATGTAATTAAATTAAGGACCTTATAAACTAACTAGAAATTCTTATTAAATAACTTAATAATATTAATATCCTATATCTTTAAGCCATAATTACTAGCCTTAGATAATAGTACCTTATAACTATATAAGCCTATAAAAAATATATTATTAACCTTAATATTTTTACTATTTTTAGAAAAAATATTAAAGAAATCCTTAAGCCTAAGGAATCACTAACTTAGAAAGGAAATATTAATACCCTATCTAAATAATTTACCTAGCTTAAGAGCTACTAGGTAATATTCCTAATTATATTTACTATAAAACCTACCTTATAAGTATAATATATTATTAGAAGATTAGAAGGAAAATCCCTATAATCTATAAAAAAAGCACTTAAAGACTTTATTATAAAGGAATAGAATTAGACTTAATTATCTATATAATATTTTTTTATATTCTTTTTAAATTTTAAAAAAAAAATAAGAAAATAATTTAAAGCTATTAATAAAAAGTAAATTACTCTTAGGGAACTTACTAAGCTTATATAAAAAGGATTTTATAGTAATATATTCTTTGACTTTAAATATTATTTTACTAAACTTAATTGGACTAAAGAAACCAAGATTACTAAGTTTTACTATTATCTAAAAGAATTTATATAGGATAAAATATATTAACTCCTAAATCCCCCTATTGTATTTAATAATTATACTACCTATGCTATTAAGTTTAATAATCTCTAGTATAAAAGATAATTATAGAGATAAGGTAATAAAAAAAATACCTTATATAATAAAAAGGCTAAGCTTACTATCCATAGAATAAACTTAGGATCTATAGTCTTAAAAACTATTTAGCCTTATAATAAGTCTTAAATTACCTATTATAACTATAATAAGAAAGGATACTATAAAAACAAATACTAAAGACCCTTAATTAACTAATAGTTTAAACCTATCCTAGAAGATAAAAAGATAGTAATCTTTATAGCTATCTATATTAATAACCCTCTTATTACTATAATATAATTAGAAATACAAAATTCCTTATAGGAATCTATACCTAAAGGAAAAACCTATAAGATAATAGGCTAAATCTTTGCTATATTATAATAAAGGATATTACCTATTATCTTAACCCCCTAATAAAAGTAAGATAAGTATATCCAATAATATTATCTTATCTAGAAAATAAGAAAACTATATATTTTATATGATAATTTTAAATAAGTATAGGAAATTAGACTTTTAATTAACTTTAATAATATAGACCAAAATAACTATTTACCCCAATAATAGAAAATAGCTACTATGGATGAAATTGGCCTCTAATAATAGACTAATAAAGAAGCTATATATAATAAAAAGCTTTAATAATAGAAATACCTTAATTAAAATATCTATATCTTTAAACAATAATATTAATAATAAAAGTAACTAAAACCTATTTAATTTAAAAAGTCTAATAACCCTAAACTCAATATAGAATACTCTATATATTATAAACTTATTTAGTTTTATTATTTTAATTATATATATAATAAATACTTTAAAGCTAAGTAAGATAATAAATACTTTCCTATATAATTTACTAATATACCAATTAAGAATACCTATAAAAATTAATATAATAATTATTATATTATTAACTAATAAAAAAAATATAATAATATTATTATCCTAATACCCCTAAAAGATAAGCTTAATTATAAAGGCAAAAAATAATTCAATTACCTAAATCCTAAATATAATATTTATAGAATAGATAAAGCATAGAATTAGTATAGACTTACTAGTATTATCCTAAAAAACCTCTAATACTCCTTAAAAAACTAAAGCCTTAAGAATAGCCTAAGTAAAAGCTTATAGAATTACTAAAAGAACTCTTATAAAAATCTTTATACTTAATCTCCATAAAACCATAAACCTAATTAAAATTAAAAATCTAGATTAAAGGATAATAATATAATACTTTAGTTAATAGTAGAGTAGAATTTAACTATACTAACCCCTAAATAGTTAATAAATTAAAATTACTATAGAAAATAAAAAAAAAATCTTATATTATATATAATATTAAAGGAGAATTACTTAAGTATAATAATAGTATAATAAATAAAGAACTTAATTATCTTAAAGTCTTTATCTATAAAAAGAATTAAGGTATTAATTTTAATATTATGGATATAGGAGATTATAATTTTATTTTAGGGTATCTATAATTATACTACTATAACCCTAATATTAACTAGTATATTAGCTAAGTATAAATACCCTTTGGGTATAATATAGCTAATAATATTTCTAATAATAAAAAATCTTAAACTCTTAATCCTAATTAGGCAAAAAAAATAAATAATAAAGTATTATTATCTAAGAAAATTAAATATAAGTATAAAAATAATTAAAAAAGGTAATAATAATAATAAATTACTAGCCTATAAGTATAATTCTAATATTTTAATTCTAACCTTAAGAAAATAAAAAAAGAAAATAAAGATTAATTAGTAAATATATTACCTAAGTATTATATTTATAAATACCTTTTTATAAAAGAACTTAAAATAGGCCTACCTAAATTTAGTTAATAAAACTATAAAATTATACTAAAAAATAGAACTAATACCTAGTTCTATCCTATTTATAATCTTAACTAAGTATAACTTAATACCTTAAAGAAATATATTAAAGATATACTTAAGAAAAAATATATCTATATTTTAAATTCTAAAGCTAATTATTTTATTATATTTATTTCCAAAAAGAATAGTAAATTATAATTTATTATAAACTATAAATAACTTAATAATATTACCATTAAAGATTAAACCTCCTTACCATTAATTATAAAAATAAAAGACTAATTATATAATATAAATATATTTATTATCCTTAATCTTAAAGAAGTCTATAATCTTATTTAGATTAAGGAAAAATATAAATGGAAAACTATCTTTAGAATTAAATTTAGACTTTTTAAATATCTTATTATATCTTTTAAACTTATAAATACCCTTACCTTATTCCAAAGAATAATTAATAATATCCTTTATAAGTATCTTAATATCTTTATTATCTATTACCTAAATAATATCCTAATTTTCTCTAAAAATAAAAAAGAATATAATAAATATATCCATAAGGTTTTAAAAATACTCTAAGATACTAAACTACTAATTAAACCCAAGAAAAGCAAGTTCCATATATAGGAAATTAAATTTCTAGGATATATTATTACCCTTAACAAAATTTATATAAACCCTAAGAAAATTATAGCCATTAGAGATTAGGAATTACCCACCTATACTAAAAATATCTAATTTTTCCTCAGATTTACTAATTATTACTAATAATTTATATATAATTTTAGTAAGATTATTATATCTTTTATAGAACTTATATAAAAAGGAGTATTATTTAGATAAAGTCCTAAAGTTTAAGAAGCCTTTAAAGTAATATAGAAAGTAATAATATTTAAGCCTATACTTATAATATTTAATCCTAGCCAATCTATTAAACTAGAGACTAACTTCTCTAATTATGCCCTTAGAGCTATTATTAGCCAAAGAAATAATAATAGTATTCTATACCTAATTATATTTTATTTATATAAGCTAACTAGAGTAGAATTCAATTATCTAATTTATAATAAAGAGTTTCTTATAATTATTAATACCTTTAAAGAATTCTAATAGTATTTTCTTAGAAGATTATATAAGATTACTATTTACACTAACTATAAGAATATTGCTTTCTTTACTATTACCTAGAAACTTAGTAGAAGATAACTATACTATATAGAGTATTTCTCTAAGTTTAACTATAAAATCATTTATATTAAAGGATTAATTAATAAAAAAGCCAATACTTTAAGCTATTAATCTAGCCCCCTTAAGAAAAAACCCTAAACTATAGAGCAATTCCTAAGGAAAATACCTAATAGATCTTATAAACAAGCCTTTATTAGTAGTATAATAATTAAAATAAAAAAACTAATAGCTGCTATCTAGATTAAAGGATAATCTAGGGTTATCTTAATTATAAATATACCAATCTAATAAATAGAATAGGGAAATTTACTATTAAGAAAGATTAAGGAATATAATCTTGCCTTACCTAATAAAGAAAAAATAGATTTATTCTAAGTACTAGAGGAATACTAATTCTAATTCCTTAGAGAAATCTATAAGTATCCTTTATATAAATACAAAGGAATTAATAAAATCCTTAAATATATTAAATAAATATTTTCCTTTAATAAAATAAAAAAGAAAGTTACCTAGGTCTATTAAGAATATAATCTTTATTAATACTTAAAAAAACTATAATATAAGCCATATAGTAAATTATAGCCTTTACCTATTATAAAATAATTATAGGAATTAATTATAATAGACTTTATTACTAATCTTTCCTTATTAGCCAATTTAGCTATAAGAGTATATTATAATAGTATTTTTATTATTATAGATTACTTTATAAAAGTATTATATTATATTTCCTACCAAAAAGCAATTAATAAAAATAAATTTATTTACCTTTTTTTCTAGTATATTATTATAGTATATAGACTACTAATAGAGATCATCTCTAATAGAGAATAATCCTTTATATTTAAATTTTAGTAAAGTCTAATATTACTTATAGGCCTAAACTATAAGCTTAGTATAGCTTTTAGATTATAAGTTAATAGATAAATTAAATAATAGAATTAGGAAATTAAATAATATTTATAATATTATATTAATTATAAATAGACTAATTAGATAAAGAAGCTACTAATTGCCTAGTTTGCCTATAATATATTATATAATAGTAGTACTAAGACTATCCCTATTTATACTAACTTTAATTTTACCCTAGATACCTATTAAGCACCACTAAATAGCTTAATCTAAGCTAAAGCTATAATTAAATTAAATAAACTAAAAAAACTCTATAAAGAAATAAAGATAGAACTTAAGTTTATATAAACTATTATAGCAAAATACTATAATCTAAAAAAGCTAAAGAAATTATCCTTTTTAAAGGGAGATATAGTCTATTTAATAATAAAAAACTTATCTTTAAAATAATAAAATAAAAAACTTAATTTTATATAAATTAAACCCTATTCTATTAAACAAAGAATATTAGAAAATAATTATAAACTAAACCTACTTAATAATATTAGAGTCTACCCTATTTTTTATATTTTATTTCTTAAACTAAGAGATGATATCTAAGTAAAAATTAGCCTTATATATAAACTAAAAATAGAAATCCCTAAAGATTAATAGAAAATAAAAAAAATCCTTAGATAATAAAACTTAAATAAAAAATTTAAAATTAAATAAAAAAACTATAAAAAAATAATATAAGAATCTACAAAAAACCTTATACACTATTCTAAGCTATTAGAATAGTTTCTTTAGGAAATCCAAAAAAAGAAAAATCCCTAATAACCATATTCTAATTAATAATTCTAGTAGTATTAACTATTTAAGCATTAATTATAGCTTCTAATTCCTCCTAATCTATCTCTTTTAATTTATCTAAAGAATTTAAATTCTATTAAAGTATTTTCTTTCCTTTTATCTTAAGAAAATATTTCTATCTCTAAAGATAAGTTAAATATACTAAAGCCTTATTTAGCTTTAATTAGGCATTAAGTATGGCTTTCTCTACCTTCTCCTTAGCCCTATTTAAATAAATAGACTTTATCTTAATCTAAGATATTATATACCAAAAAATTAGCTAAAGAATAAACCATAATAATAATAGAAAAATCCCTTATAAAAACTAATAATAATCCCCACTATATTATATATATACCTATATCTAATATATTTAGAATACTTAAAAAACTTAAAATAAATAATATATTTTAGGCTTTTTAATAAATAATAAAAATAAATTATCTTAGATATAATATTATTTTACCTAATAAAATTAATAAGTTTATAATATTTAGTAGCCTTATATAATAGTATATTAGCAAATATAAAAATAATTATAAGTCTAGATTATTTACTTAGTACTAATAAATTATAATAATAGGTCTTAGGGATAAGATTAATAAAGGGGAAATATTATATTATAATCTATACTTACCTAAGATAATAGTATATAATAAAATATCCTAAACCTATAAAAGGTATTATAATATATTATTATAAACCAATTATACTAATTTACCCTAAATTAATAACTAATTATATTGGCTTATACACTAAGACTAAGGGATTATAATATAAGCCAAAAAGATTATAGCATAAGCTACTTGATCCTAAATATAAGCCATAACTTAGGTAAAAGTATATAAACAGATTATTCCTACCGTAAGGAACAGAACGATCAACTTTTAATACAACTTAGTTACCTTAATTATTATTGACTATTACCTAACGTAATACCTCTTTGTGAATACCAATCATATTGCTCATTACGTTTAACGTACCTGACCTCTCTGCCAACAATAACCCTTCGCTCTGATTGGCTTATTATAGTTGGAAACCGAACAGAACGTTACATATAATAAGATCTACCTATTATAATAAAATTATAATTTAATATATTAATTAATAGGTATTTGCTGGTATTGTTAATACTTAGGCTAATTATTATTTTATTAAAATTATATATAAAAACAGGGGGGTTATAGATGGTTATTAGTAAAACCAGGTTATTGTACTACGCCTAAAACGTTATAGCCCTGCTTGACAGTACCTCATTCGCTTCCCTGCTAGCGCCGGAAAAGTCCATTACCACTCCTACACCCAAACCTACGCCTGGGGCCTGAGGCCGGCATATAGAATAAAGACAAAAAGATGTTGCGAAGCTTTTCGGGAGGCGAACCCGAGATGGGTGACGTAAGGTGCGCAAGGGTCGGGTTGCGGGGTGAATATTTTTGGTCGACTCACCTCCCGATCTTCCGACTTCTCTCATGGACACCCCGGTCTACCACGTCGTCAACAATATGGTACCACAGGCCGCAGTAATGCGGCGGTGTATGGAAATTGTCCAAGCTGAGGGGGCTACGATCTTTAATTTCATTTTTGTGTATGAGAATTGTTAAAACATGCAAAGTCGAGGTTCCAGCCGGGCTGAAGGCTATTTCCACATGGGTCTTTCGATACTTGCGCAATCATGATGTGTACCGTGTCTGGGGTTCCCTCCTTGAACGTAATTATAGTCATATGTGTGGGTCTGCTGTGCCATAGGTAGTATGCTATCAGGCTGTATAAAGGCACAGAAATATCGTGCTTTGTAACCCATACTACTACTTTGTTTATCTTGCTGGCTACCGAGTACAACACCAAGCAACTGGTGTTGTTTTGTGCAGCATGCACTTCTTTGAGATACCAGTTTGGCCAACCAGGCTAGCCATTAGCGTGGGCGCTGCACTTTTGGCTGTCCCAGCAAACGCACAACTTTGGAACCAGACGATTCAGACCACTTACGGACCAGTCACTGGATTTCAGTATTTCAACGCAAGCACCACTCAAAGCTTCTTCAACACTTCTGCGAGCACTGTTACGGCATTTTTGGGTATCCCATTTGCCGCGGATACGGGCTACCAGAACCGATGGAAGCCACCCCAGCCACGCGAGCCTTGGAACGAGACCCTAGCGGCGACTTCGTTCGGGGCTCCTTGTCCTAACAAATACCAGTCAGCGTCAAGCGAAGACTGTTTGAGTTTGAACATCTGGACAAGCGCCGAGTCACCTAGTGAAAGTCTGCCTGTCATGGTTTGGAACCAGGGTAGCGATGAACCCAGCGATGATGCCTGGTGGTACGGTGGTGGCATGGCAATGAAGGATGTTATTTTCGTCTCATTCAACCGCCGAGACGATGCCTTTGGCTACCTCGCTCACCCAGAACTCAATGCTGAGGGTCTTGAGCGCGATGGTTATAACACTTCAGGCAATTATGGCGTACTGGATTTTCTTGAGGTGCTTAAATGGGTGCAGGCCAATATTGCCAATTTTGGCGGTGACCCAGACCGTGTGACCATCGCTGGTCAATCTTTTGGTTCATCTCAGGTTTACCATGCCGTGAACAGCGAGTTGTTCTCAGGGCTTTTTGTCGGCGCCATTTCTGAGTCTGGTATCCGCAGCCCATATGATACACTCCTGGCTGGGCTTGCGACCTCGTACGTCACTATGGAGGACGCGCTGGTTCACGGACAGAATTATACAAAGACACACAACGCTTCATCGATTGCCGAGATGCGTGAGCTATCAATGGAGGAGCTTCTGGTCGGTGCCGCTGACAGAGTCAATGGCACGTGGATCTGGTGGGTCACAGCACTATCAGCTAATTATCCACTCATCTTCAAGCCGGTGTTGGATGGCTACGTGCTACCCATGAAGTACATCGAACAACTGGCGCAGGGTCCTGCAAATGATGTACCCCTGATCACGGGTAACACCAAAGATGAGTCTGGCGCCGTCCTGCCACTGCAGAATTGGACACTCGACGAGTATGAGCAGTACAACACGCTGAAATACGGCAATCTTTCAAGTCGCTACTTCTCGCTTTTCCCAGCAGGCGACAACCAGACTCAGGCTAATTTGGCATGGAATGCTGCTGCTCGCGATACTTCATTGGTCAGCACATGGGCATACGCCACCAAATGGGTCGAGTCGGCTTCGTCTCCCATCTATACATACTACTGGGACCACGCTCCACCTGGACAGGACACTGGCGCTTTCCACCAGAGCGAAATCATGTACGCTCTGAACGCTTTATACGCAAATGCCGACAGATATCCGTTCACTGAGGAGGATTACTACATTGCCCACGTTATGAATGGGTACTGGACTAATTTTGTGCGTACCGGTAACCCTAACGAAGGCGGCGCGTACACTGGCAACCTTACCTACTGGTACCCAAATGACAAGACCACCCAATATGTCATGCACCTGGGAGGAGGGTGGGGCAATCATAGCATCGGTAGCCCGGAGACGGTCGATTTTGTTCTGGACTACTTTTTCCAACAGGTACCATACTAGGGCACTTCAGGGTGTTCTAATAGTTTCCAGGATATGAGGCGAATGGACTAATCTTCTTGCTTTGCCCCGTGTGCGGAAGCTGAGCTCCTAAACATCATGGAATGTGGTGTGTGTGACAGAAAAATGGAATTGGGGAGACCTAATAAGGGGTAATGGGATGAATTGTTGGAGATTGAGATAGAAGCAGGTATAAACTGTGACAGACAGCTCATATACATCCTGATTCAAGTAACAGTACTGCATTATTTTATTCTGCGTTTTTTTCCTTTTCTTTTTTTAAAGTTAGCCATGGATGGATTGAGCCAACAGGCATTTCCCGGATTTACCTTGATTATGCATGAACTCACATTCTACCTCCCTTTAAAAGAATAAGCCTATTGTGAAATGGGAATGCTAAGAAATTTGTAGACCAGGAGACTATTATGCAGAATAACTGATATGAATTGCCCGAGATTGTAGACACGTCGAAAGGAAGCCTTCAAGGTGACGCCTTCACACTGCAAATTCTACTGACAGTTCGTTGACTCAAAGTTAGCAAAATCTCGAAATATTCTGAATTAATTCTAGGCTCTCAACTATTCAATTCTCAATATTCTTACTAAAGCCTGAGTTAGAAGGCCAAATCCCCGATTTTCCAGGTGACAGAATTCCGTTGGGGTCTGTCGCGTCTTTGAGCAACGTTGTGTATTTGAGAAGTGCGTGATCATTAAATTCAAACTGCCCCGCGACCTTATCCATGAATTCTGTATGGGTCCGATACTCAGTGAAGCCGTGACTTGCGGCTAATGCGCACAATTTGTTGAACGTCTCGTGTGTCTTTTGCGCACTGGCAGGCAAGAATGTGATCAACGTGATGGGGTAGATGAATCGGTCGGATATGTGAATGTCCATGATGGCAATGGCGTCATTCTCTTCGAGAATTCGTTCAGACTCCATATAGTACTTGGAGAACGCGTCCCCGCTTGAAGGCAAAATCGGTGCGTACGAAACGTGGCCTCTTCCGGTCCCATCTCGGAAAAACGTGTCCAAAACATGAAGTGATGGCACTCCCGTGTGGGCAATCTCGCCTGGACGTAAAATAGAGGCTTTCAAGCTTTTCTCGGCACCTACAGACCATGACTTGGAATTAAATTCGGCATCTGGGATTGTCCGGGCAATGACACGCTTAACCGATGCCAACTGTGCCGGCACGACCTCGACCGTCTCAAAAATTGCAAAGACTGCTTTCCAGTGACCCCAACCTTGCTCCACACGAATCTCCTCGAGAAGCTCTTGAGGTGGTGCTCTTGCTTCGTGTAAATAGGGTCCAATCTTCCCCAGGACAGCCGGGTCACCGCTTTCCATACATTGCCTGCAGACATCATAAATGGAAGGGAAGTTGGTGATGAGTTTCTTTCGATAGAGCTCGGAAAGCACCCGTGCGAAGAGACCAAGATCTTGCCGACTTTTGATGCTCACTTCACAAGCTGTCAATGCCTCCGGGGCTGACGTTAAATGAATACCTATTTTTGTTACAACACCTGAAGCAGTCAGTATCCTTGTAAGAGGACAGATTGTATTTGGTGCCACATGTGGATCGTCATAGCTCACCCAAATTTGATTGAAAGAATAACCCATCAATAGAAGGTCCAAATCCCCTGGAGACGCGTTAACAATGGCTGCCACCAGGAATATTGCAAATGAACCTACCCTTTATGCAGTGGCCACAATTTACTCCCAGTCATTGCACCCATGCCAGATCTGACGATTTCGCCCGTCGGAGTGACTACTTCCAGGCCGCAGTGGTGCTGAGAATGCTCACCGGTCATACCATGTCCGTAACCGCGATCGAGACAGTTACTCATAACTGAACCCCAGCCTATGCCTGGAACTGAAATCCATAAGTCAATATCACGGGCCTGGATAGCCTCATAAAGATCAATGAACGAAACGCCAGGCTCGATGATTGCGTAGGCGTCTTCCTCGTTAATCTCGATGATTCGGTTCATCAGGTGCAGGTCTAGAATTACACTGCCCTCCACAATAGGAGCAGAGCCTCCATAGCTATAGATAGATGTGTTAGCTATTCATCAACTTTCTCCACTAAAAGGGAAGCATCGAACTTACCCAAGGTTTTTTACGCGAGAAATTGTCCACAGAGGCACTTTAAATTGATTTGCTGCCTTCAATACAGCCGAAACTTGCTCTGGGCTTGTTGGTCGGACAGCACCAGACGCTGTCCGCACGGTGCCCGTGACAAATGGATCGATGTAAGATGTTTCGCCATTGACACCCTCCAGTGCTCCCGTGGTGTTATCTCTAGACACGTTTTCACGGCCAACGATACCTTCAGCGTGAGTAAAGAAGTCGTTAAGAGTGGCTTCGGTGACCCCATGGGGCAACTGTCGCTTGATAACCGTGGCTGTACTCATTTTTACGATGGGTATGAGATGATTGTGGTATCAGGCTTTTTGACTTGAGGATACTTGCTGTGTATGTGTGAACAGCGCGTCTCTAATTCAGAAAATGGGCGTGTTATATGGTTTCTTGAAAGTACTAAGGACATTGCATTATTCTTTACATGTCCCGAAACAATTCGGATAACCTTCCAAAAAGATTTTAGTGACACCAAAACTCCGATGGTTCCGACTTGTTGTTGTTCGCCGGGTCCCGAGACTGAACGGATGAATCGGGGCCCGCTAGCAGATCAAAGCTTGCCCCGCAACGGAACTCGGTGGTTTCCACACACGGACTTCCTTTGTATTTCAAGGTGGATGCTTATCCCGAATTCCTAATCAACGGTGCCTCATTAACCCAAATCCATCAAGCTTTGCAAGGATTATTCAAGCAGACTACGCAATCTAACTAGCATCATCATGGCTGGACACGTTCTTCGCGGGGACCCAGTATACAGCGACGGAATTAGAAAGGGAAAGCGGTCTGAGTTTCCGAAAACTCCTCCATTTTCAAATTTTGCAGCACCCGCACGCTTTGAGGGCCAAGTTATGGATCTCGAGGTTGAGGGTGATGTTCCCGAGGCTGTCGAAGGGACATACTACAATGTCTCAATGGATCATCGATTCCCGCCCAAGTTTGAGGATGACATTCTCTTCAACGGCGATGGATGCGTTGCGGCGTTTCGCATATCCAAGGGGCATTGTGATTGGACGCGAAAATTTGCCAAGACAGATCGCTTCAAAGCTGAGACCGAGGCCAGGAAGAGTCTTTTTGGTCGATACAGAAACCCTTTCATTGATGATGCCTCTGTCAAGGGAATCATCCGAACGGCAGCAAACACAAATGTTGTCTTTTGGTGAGGGGTAATCCTAGCTTGCAAAGAAGACGGCCCGCCGTATGCAATTGATCCTGAAACGCTTGAGACAATCGGTCGCTACGATTTTGAGGGCCAAATCCTCGCGCCCACATTTACAGCCCATCCGAAAATCGATCCGGCTTCAGGTTCAATGTTGACATTTGGCTATGAAGCCGGTGGTGACGGCAATGATGGATCAAAGGATATCGTCTTTTATGAAATCGATAAGGATGGAAAGAAAATTCAAGAAACTTGGTTCGAAGCGCCGTATTGTGGCCTCATTCACGACTTCGGCTTCACAGAGAATCATATTATCTTCCCTCTTACGCCTTTGAAAATGGACATTGATCGCCTGAAAGACGGTGGGTCTCATTGGGCTTGGGATTCTAATGAAGATCACTACTTTGGAATTGCACCCCGCCACGGCGGCACCAAAAATGACATGGTGTGGATCCACCATCGCACTGCCTTCCAGGGTCACGTTGCCGGACACTATGAGCATGATGGGCATCTTATTTTCGATCTTACCATGGCAAATGATAACTTGTTTTGGTGGTTCCCCGAAGTTGGCAAGACTCCGCAGCCACCAAGCTTTCGCAGCAAAATAACCTCACCAATGACAAGATACATGTTTCCCCTAGACGGCCTTAGTTGTCTGAAAGAAATAAAGCCCACTTTCCAATGCCATACGTCTACAGAATTTTCTCGCATAGATGATCGGTATCTTGGCAAATACTACAAATATTTTTGGACTTTGGGAATTGACATGCAGCGACCCTATGATATGGAAAAATGCCGACCGGCTGCCTCTGGCCGATTTAATCTCCTCGTGCATTTCAATTGGGAGGCTCAAAAAGAAACCATTTCAATTGGGAGGCTCAAAAAGAAACCATTTACTGGGCGGGTCCAACCATTATTTTCCAGGAGCCTTGCTTCGTACCAGAGACGATGGAGTCTGACGAGGGCGATGGGTATCTTGTAGTTGTGGTGAATAAAATGGACACCAAGCTAAACGAGCTCTGGATCTTCAAAGCCTTAGACATAGAGCAGGGGCCTGTGGCCGCAATCAAGCTGCCTCTACGACCGGGTGTGGCATTTCACGGTAATTTTGTTGACGCTCGGGATATCAAGGAGTATGCCAGACGTCGCGGTGCTGGAGGCGATCTTGGGCCGGCTGAACCAGCCAAGGTCCCGCTTCCTTGGCAAACCAAGGAAGGTTCTAGTACAGTCTGAGTGAGTATTCGTTTCTGATAGATAGTGCTATATTGAATTGAATTGAGTTTCTCGCTTGTACCGCTGTTATATATCCATGACGTGAATACAAGAGGCTGTGTCTTGGATCCTGTGACGGTTTATCAACGTATAATGACGGCTGCGCATTGCCTCAACTATAACCAATACATAAAACATATTTTCTGTACGATACTTCACTGAATGTATCCCACAATCTGTGTCCAAAGTGCGAGAAATTTGGTCGACAAATACAAGGTAAGGCAGTTCGCAGATTGACACGAGAGAAGATCTTAGGAATTCAACTGGGATTGGTGGCTTCAACATCCATGAGGTCAAACATAACACATGAGTTAAAGGCAAATGATGTTTCTTTTGTAATATATATCTAGACTGCATGAAAGCAAAATTGCGTTATCTGACGAATTCTACGAGTTGAACATAGCGCTTCATATTAACCACCGCCAGTTCAATTCCGATATAATACACCATGATACTGATAGTAGGCCGGGATCTTTCGTTTTGAAACGACGATTACCGCTTGATGATCCATTCGGTGACGAACAAGTTCGGCAACCAGGAACTAAACGCAGTAACGGTAAGCGCTGTAGGGGGGGACAGACCAAAATGGATATACAGAGGCAACTGCCATCGCAGCATCACGGCGGCGTATGTCAATGCAAAGTTTCTCGCCATCCAATCCCGATGTCTCGCCACCTCATTCCTCCATATCAACCGTATAGCCAGAGTGCAGGAAACAATCCACAGCAAAGCCAAGACCGCAAAGCCATATTAGCCAATAGGGTGGGCCATACAATTGAATGAAACCCAGAACCCGCTAATACCGCTCAACAAAATCGAAATGGCATAGATGCGCCCGACTATGCGATGTGCTCGCGGTTGCTTGCGGCGAAAATTCGTGTGAAATTGAAAAGGACCTGTAGCCATGCCTGCCCCTCCCCCAATCACATGAAGCCATCCGAAAGGCGAGCTTAACATTCGTGTCTTAACAATCGGGTCACCGGGTGGTGTTCCCACCAAAAAGTATACGGTGTAAGCGGCGGCTGGTAAAGCGCACCCTGTTAAAAGCCACCATTTGCTATCTGTTGCATTGCTCTGTTGGAGGGTAGGTTTCGATGTAATGATAGATGCAGAGGTGGGCTTTTCCTCGACAGTAACTGACACCGTCGCGGAATCACTGTAGTGCCGTTGGCGCGGAGGATTTTGCTGCATAATGTAGTCCATTGTCATATTGATTGATTCAAGCAAAGTTTGATACTGTTGAGTCAAGGGCGAGGGAAAAATGCTGATACATGTATGCGTATTGTTAATAGTCTGAGTCGGATTGGTTGGGGCCCGACATGGTTGGGTGGCATCCGCGACCCTGGCCGAGCTTCGGGGCCCGATTTGAGATTTTGGGGACCGTGAAAACGTGGAATTTCGGACCATTGCCCATCTTGAATACGAATCTTCCGGGGAAATGCACTGGAAATCAACCTCGCCTCCTTCCAATAGAATGAAAGTAAATGTCAACGCTGAGGGAAATTTGTATCATCCATTCAAACTATCATTGATCAGTGGTAATAGTCAATTTTGCAATTTTTATTAATGTTGATTTTGGAGCATGGAGGCATTCTACTCTCTATAGTATCGAGGATTCCACTACCTGTAAATATTGAACAGGCCCTGGTACACCTCAGATTGCTTCTTCACCTAAAACTAAGTTCCTGGTTATCGTATGGTTTAGACCCTCTTCTTTCCAGGCAACTTTACAATGATAGTTCAAATCAATGCTCATTATAGACTGCCGTCTTGTATCCATTGAAAACCAGAGGTCCTGGATATGTCTGGCAAGACCTCATGCAGCGGCAAATCAACCAAGCCGAGCCATACTTCATTGCTACTGGTTGTCAGACAGAGACAAGAAATGAGGGAAGGGATGACGTACCAATGAATATTCTTTAGTTTCATTGATAAGGCTTCCATAGAATTTCTGCCAAACTTGCCAATGCTGAGATGGTCAGCTACATGTAGCAACGGCATATATTCATCGAGTCCGACGGCCATTCCAGAACCTTCGTGTTTCAAACATCGAAGAAAAAGCACCATGCCGTTTATTAAAATATAAAAGGCATCGAAGAAGTTGCTTGAGCTAGTCAACTTCTTCTTTTTCAAAATCTTGAGCAATCGAAGTGACTCTTCATTTGCCTTTTCGCAAATCTCGGACATTTGTGTGAAATAGACACTGGTAGGACTGCCTTCACTCACAGCCCGCAAGAGATAAGGTTGTGTGATAAGCTGTACGAGGTAATAATACCTTAAGCAAACAAACGTGACCGTCCGAAGGTAGGATGGTGCAATGGACAATCCTGGTTTTAGATAAACCGGCAGGTCGTCCCACCATTGAGCGAGTCGATGCAGCATAATATCGGCGGTAGAATCATTGGAATCTGGATTCGGTGGAAGTAAATACAGGCTCCTTATCATCTCACTATGCAAGAGAGCCAGTTCTGCCGAGACCCTTGCAAATCCAGGTGGAGTACATGGGGTATTATCAAAGGACTGACAATTTGTCAATGCTACTTCGTGCTACGAGAAGTTAAGAACTCACCAGTTCCTTGGGAATGGAAGCGTGTACGAAATTCTCATCAATCATGAGCGGCCTACCTAATGTTGAAGAGAGCATCGTATCGAGATCAAATAACGACCACCACAACATTGTCTTGCTTTCTCGTGAGAAACCGTACTCATCATCCCATCTTGATTCATGGAGGTGGAGTCCTAGTGATTGAGAAATGCGCACTGCCACACTGAGAAACGTCCAAGCCATGTCTCTCTGATCTCTAGACAAATAGGCCACCGACTATGATTTGTTAACCAATGCAATATTCCAGAAAGGCGTACCGACCATTAGCATTATTGCTTGCACACTCTCTAGAGTACCCTCTTCCATTGACGCGTGAACATATGGAAGTCCCTCTGAGAACAGAGCTTCATCTGGTGATCCGAGGAATGCAACAAGATGGATAATGGCAATTATAGCATTTGTGGTTGTGGTATCTTCTGCATAGGCATTTTGTAAGTAGGAGTGGAATTGACCATAGTTTAGGATAAATATGGTGTTGTTAATCTCAGAAAAGAACTTCTGCGCTGCTTGTCCCACAGAAGTCTTTACTGGCATGTTGCATGGCTTTACAGATGGTACTTTTCCTTTGTCCAAACAACTCTCTGAAATAGTTGGCTGTGTATCCAAAAGTTGACTATGGGGCGAAGCGGCTATGGTAGAGGTGATGGTAGAGAAGAAGGTAGTATAGCTGGACTTGTTGTAATACCCTTATTCTTTGTCATTATCTGGAGTAGGTAACCTTTTTTTTGTCATATGGGATACGAACTTGGAACTCTCGTGGCATCTCTGAGCATAAAACTTTCGCTGCTTGCTACCGAGCTTGGCGACGAAGTGGAGGATGGAGATGGGGGTATACTGATATCCCTGTTGAAAAGATTTTGCGAAATTTGGTTGGAATTCATCGCATTATCGATAGCTGCAAAGCTATTTTCGACAATAGAAAGCTCCGAACCATCGTTCTCTAATCTCAAAGGTGATCCAGGCTCTTTACTGTCAATTAATAGGCCTTCACAATCGTCACCAAAAAGGTCATCTGCTTGAATGTCTGCTCTCACTTCTCTAACAGGAGATGGAACAAGCACTCCTTCTTCAGTCTCGGTTTCGTGGGTGTTTGTTTGAACCTGTTCGTGTCCATCCAAGTTCGAAATTCCTCGGCTCTCCAATTTCTGAACTGCGTCACGCAAATCATCTTTTTGTAATGATACTCCAGGTAGAAAGTGCTGGACAATAGAAGCCATCAACTCATATTGTTCCTTTGTAGTCTGGTAGTACGGCCTCGATGACCTTTTCCTGTTTGTGGTGCATGTCACACCTGTCCTGCAGCAACGCTGACAAGAGCCGTCATCTTGCCGGATGCACTTCGATGATAGTTAATCATTCAAAGCCGCCCTTGCTAGATCATTCGGAGTTGTACTTACTCTGAGCTTCTTTGCTCGGCAGCTATCGCAGCTTGCTAAAGAACGTAATCGAGATACAGATGGCATAATGAGTGGCTACTGAAGATGCAGAATAAGTGGATCGACAATGTCACATCAAACCACGACCTGGCGGGAGGGTTAACTTATGTGTCATTTGTAAGCCCCAGGTCCTTTAGCCCGATGGAGCCGAAATGAGGGGTATCCATGTGCGTTTTGGCCCGCAACCCTGGTTCTATTCAACAGCAATGAGTGCCACTGGAGTTTTACACGTTCGTTACATGATTAAATACCTGGTGAATGTATTTCTTATCCAACAGTACGAGCTCCTTCTTTTTCTTTTTCTTTCAATCCAAACCATTTTAGGCGCCTATGCTATTTCGTTTCCCGGTCATTTCCCCCCTCGCACTCAGTACCTTACATCGGCGTGTCTTTACTTACTAAGCGGCGAAATCGGGTTTTTAGACTGTCCTGGAGGTTCTGACCCGGTAATAGTTGACTAGTCAAGCGAAATACGAACTCAATCCGTGAACTATACTCGATAAGGTCTAGTATACGCGATGGTGTCTGGTCGGATTGTATCAACCACTCTTGTCCAAAAAGTCTTTCCATCTTTCTGTCCAAGAACAGGTACCATTGTTTATTTTCCTTCCACAGCGAATCTGTTTTTTTTTTCTTCTTTTTTTTCTTTTTAAATTTAAGATTCAAACCAATCATCTACAATCTAATTAAGGCAATCCACTAGCGGCTGACCATCCAGATTGGCACGGATTTGTAAAGCAATAAACCGAGAAAAGAATCTTGCCTGGCTGCATGTCCCCCCGTGAAGCCACAGGTTTGGTTCTATGCAAGGTTGGTCAGAATGGTTCAAATGGAACTTTTTAGGCCAACTGGGAGTTAACTTACGCTTCAATGGCTTATATGCGCCACGTATTTCACCTTCCTCGTCAATACCCCAAAAGTCGTCCACACGGTTCGCCACATCTTCTCCAAACAAATCTGTCACTGATTCTCGCATGTTTCCAACAAAGCCAGTTGCGTAAACAATAAAATCAGCTTCGAGCCTGGATCCATCGTCGAATATTAAACCACCGTCGTAATATCCTGTGATCAGAGCGTCTGACTTTATTTTTATCTTCTGCAAGTAAGCGATAGATTCATGATAAATTGACGAAGAGCATCATCCAAGGACTCATCACTTACGAGACCGTCCGCAATCTTTTTAGAAGCACCCACATCCATGTAATGGCCACCGAATCGGTCATAAATCTGGTAGATGATGTCTCCATAGCGAATTAGTTTAAAACCAGCGTTTTCTAGGGCATCAAAACGTTCAGGTTCATGTTTGGCTCGTGTATGGAGCGTTTCTTGGCTGATGAGACGAGTAACAGCAAGTGGATTTGTGAAGGAAAAAAGATCCGCAATTGATGTTTCCATTTCATCCTTGTATACCACTGCCGCAGAATTAATAAGGTTAGCATTTCGGCTGTTCTTAATAGGTTTATTCTCTCTCCTTACAGTCCTGTATGCTGTTGTAGTACTCGGCTGGCAAGACATCTGCATCCACGCTTGTTAGCTGACTTCGATATTATTTTGAGTTGAATTTACATGTTGGAGACCGCTGGATCATGGTCACCGAGCTTAGCTCAGATGATAACATGTCCTCGGCAATATCATGCCCTAATACTGGTAAGCCTCTGTATGGTGGGATTTCTGTGTCCTCAACTACCTGTATTTGCTGTGCCTACAACAACACCTCTTTTCCCTTTCCATCGCTCTGCCGAATAATAGTCCACAGAGTGCACAATGTCTCCACGAAACTGATTCTGGGTGATAGTTGCATGTTAGCCTCAAATAAATCCGATAGACTGTATTCAAGTTGAACGTACCGCACCTGGATAGGTGGGCATGACTGGCACCTGGCAACCAGCACCCACTGCCATCACAACATGTGTCGATGTAATTTCTGCACTCACACCATCGTTGACGATATTCAGTTTCCAAAGCCTTTCATCATCTGACCATCTACCAGACTTGACATTTGTATTCAACCAGATGTTCTGAAATGAATGGTTAGTACCACTGTGGCATAATGTAAGTGGATCGTACAATGCTAAACTTCTTGGCCCACCAGGCGTAGCCATCAGCTAGGTCATCTTTCCCGAGGAAACGAGGGTAACTTTCTGGAAAGGTTTGATCAAAAGGCAAATGAGCTTGTGCTTGATTAGTTTGACTGCAACATATGTTTGATGGGTATGGTCGTACAGGATTCCCTAGTTGTGTGCACTAGTGCTGTGAGTAATTTCACTGAGCCTAAAACAAGAATATTGACTTACATCTTGCAGTCTTGTATCTTCTTCTCCAATTATCCCCAACTTCCGGGTTTCTTTCTAGCACTACGTATGAGATACCAAGTGCAGCAAGCCTCCCAGCCACACTGAGACCAGCCTGTCCGGATCCAATGACCACGCATTCAAACTTGGTATCGTTGTGTTGATTTATAGTTGAATGGCCATAATCATTAGTGCCTTGATCAGAGGCCATGTAGTCAACGCTCGGGTGCCCAATTAATTGGTCGAGGACGGTCCGAATTACCCACACTTTCCACTCCTCTGCTTGGCGAATGATGGATAAAAAGATGATGCACTTTCTCGGCGGTTCTGCCTCCACTATGAAGCTGTACCGCGCCTCGATCCATGATGACTTGCCTTCAATACTGAGCACTCTGGCGGAACCAGCGCAGTACGTGGGGGCACGAATATTAGCACCTAGTATAAAGCGACCCCATTCATCCAAACACTTTTGCCTGGTATAAAATGTTCTTATCGAACCAGTAAAGGCAAAAATATCGCGCCAAATCGCGTCTTCGGTGAGAATTTCACCATTCAAGGCCAAAAGCTTCGTCGAGAAGCTTGATGCGACAGTCTCAACATCCGCTCCTCGTGGAACCGAGAGTGTGGGCAACGAACAAGGTAATTTGTCTAAATTGGACATCTTAGAATCAGGATGGTGGGAGGATTGAGGCCGCAAAATCTTAATGGCTGCAGCGTTGATTGATTTGGAATGTTTTCATGTCGCCCAAATGTGGCTTGAAATTACTGTTTGGTGGCTGCTTCGGGGCCCGAGGGATTGTGTGTGCGCGCGTACAGATCTGTAACGGGACCCGATGAAGGACCCATATCAATACATAGCCTGTACGTTTCGGCGGCTGAAAAAAGCTGTTGTCTTCCCTGTACATCTTGGAACCTTATTCTCATCATAAATTATCATTATTGCGCCTTGACGATGACTCAGTCCTTAGTTGGAACTCGGAGTTTGCATACTCTCGAAGATATGCACAACTACATCGAAGCATTTAATAATGACGATTTTGAGCTCTACACTCAATACTATCATCATGATATTCACGTAGGTCGCCAGACCCCATGGACCTCAACCCAGGCACGGCCATTGACTTCGTCTAGATGAATATCAAGACCATACCCGGGGAGAAGACTCTTGATGCGTACTTGGAGTGGATTAAGCCCCTGCACAGCTTGGTATCAGAAAGGCTGGTCCCAAAAAAGATTGTCTTTGATCGGGATGGAAAATACGTTGTTTGTGAATTCCATACTGAGTTCAGGGCAAAAGAAGATTTTAAGTCAGATGACTTCTTGGGGAAATGGGGTCCGATCAATAAAGAAGCTGGCCCCATCGTGAAGATGATTGTTTTCTATCATCTTGATTCCTCGGGACGCATTACAGAATTGGAGCCAGAGTCGACATTGCTGAGGGCAGCTGACAGAGGTACAAGTGCATAAACAGCTTTCTGTGTGATTCGACATCAATATATACACAGATTGTTTATCTATAAAAGGGGAATATTCCTTTATCTACTTCGTGTACAGGCTAGATCTGGTCGTGAATGGAAACCCAAAAAGGAGAAAGTATTCACTTTATTCTTCTCCTGCTACTTCGCATCTGTGACGCTTTTGGTCCAACAATCTATAGAGATTGTGGCATGTATCAGACAGTTCATCCGCACACGCTTTCCCTGGGCAAGAAGTGGCTGTTGCACACTTCGCATAACGTATTGAATACCACGACCTTGCCCCCAAACCAACTCAAATAAAAAACTCCCCTGACTTTCAGATCCTCACCATAGAACCGCCCCTCACCCACATCGCGTTTACTCTCGGTGCTTTTTTTCCTTCTTCACGAACAAGTGACGAGCCAGGCTACTCTCTCTAAAATACCAAACAGTAGAGATTATGGCGCCTGGGCCTATGATGAAATAGCCTATCAAGATGCTGACTGCTGAAGAAATGACATCCAGGCGAGTTCTACCGACTCGCCTCAGATCCCAAATGGCTGCCACACACCAAATGTATGAGACACTGCAAAAAAGCCAAAGGTTTAGCAAGAGAACTCTTTCTGCATCTTCGTTAGGCGATCCGTTGTTTTGTGAAAGGCATAGCATGACAACAGACTGAAGACTTGAATAAATCCCTTGTGACATAAACAGTTCAAATATCGTGTACCAGTGTAGTAGAGAACTACAAACACCGGTGGTGAAGTAAATCGCATTGAGAGTGCTCAGATCACAAGGTCTCTCGTTTGCTGATGGACTTGAAGTATTGTTGGCCAACATTTGGAACTGCCTTTTGTATAGACTTCCAAGAAGCGTGACAAAGAATGGGATCAAAGTTGTCGAAAGTTGCCACAAAATCAAAGCAGTTTGAAAAGTAACTGGATCGATTCGAGAACCAAATAAACAAATCAGCGGAAGTATACACGCCATTATACTACCAACCAGCAGAAATCTGGCGTAGTGGATGGGAACAAATCGGTTGAGTGGCCACCAATAAGATTCAACATTCGAGACCAATGTATAAGCAGCGAAGTACAGTGGTGCAGATGCACCAATGCCAGCGGACTGCAATAAAATAAGCCAAAATGTCGTTCTGCAATCTTTTAATCAGCCTATTGTTTGATGGTTCCATTCTGTGCGTCGGATACATACAGGGCGAGTGGTGTCATGGCGTTACGATACCGATAAGCCTCAATATTCCAGATTGCGATAAGCTGAATCAAAATTCCGACAGTATATCGTTGAAGAGACACCAGCCCTTCATCCCAGGGTCCAGAACCTGCAAGAAATAATGCCAGTTTGCGGACGAAATAAACATCAATAATTGAAATGCCAACGTATGTCTTTTCAACGACGAATGCTGGGTCACTAGGAGGAGGGCCTGTTGACGTTGTATTGCTGAGCTGATCCCCTAGCGGCTGGGGAATAAAACCAGTCTGCGTTCCCCAAAAGCCTAGGACACTACAGATCAGGTAAAATAATAAAAGGGCCCACTGACACCGGCCTCTGGATTTTGGCGTGGCAAGGAGCTCGTCCTTATAAGGGACAAGCTTAGCTCGTGGTGAAATGTCAATCATATTTAATTTCTCTCCCGCTGGGAACTGGCAAGAAAAGCTGCGAGTGACATCCATTTCATTCGCCAATGGGAGTAAATGGAGAGCCACGAGTCGATGCAGGGGAGTATCGAGAGATTCAGTAAGTTGTCGTTTGTGAGAGTAGTCCTTTGCCTTCACCGTCCTACGGTGCCGAAGAGCTTGCACATCTGAAAATATCGATTCTACCTGTGCAGTACTGATTTGGCCTGAACGACAATGTTTGAGTTCTTCGGTTAACCGGTTGACCAAAGAAGCGGCTGTCTCGATGGCGGCATTGCCCCCATGGCCGCCAATAGGATGGAACTAAGCTTCGGTCAACACTTTTAATACCCGGTTGATGACCAGAATTGATTTCGTACCTTGTGGGCAGAGTCACCCAAGTTAAAAATCCTGTTAAAATGCCACCTTTTGTAAACGTACTCCGGGAGTGCAGTCATGATGGCGATGACCTTGTTCTCGACTAAAGCCAAGAATTTAAGATTGTCCAATATATCATCATCTGCGTAGTTTGAAAGCGCAAAATCGAGGTCAGCCTGTGTATAGCGTGGAATTGCAGAGCCATGTAATCTCTCGGGCAACTTTTGGAACCGGAACCAGTAAACTCTTCCTTTTGGGCCGCCTGTTACCAAGTATGAAGCGTTTTGTCGAAAAACGCAATGGAGATCGCCAGCACTTATTCCACGACATGGATTAGAAATGCCGAAAATGCAACTGTAATCGCAAGGCGGTGCTGCGAATGCATTAGCCATCCCGTTTAATTAACCTTCCTGGCGACTCACCCTCGCTTTCGGATGGATCAAACAGTCCCGGCTGGATGTCCTCAGCAAGTCTCCACATCTCATGACGAACCGTACTGTGGACTCCATCGGCACCAATAAGAATGTCTCCCTCCACGGCTGACTTATCAGATGTGATAGCTGCGACACGCTTATCACGTAGCTCCACTCGGATGACCCGCTTCCCAGTCAAAATTTTTGACTTGTCGCTGATGTTGTCGTACAGAATCTGCAGCAGCATTTGGCGATCAAGAAATATCATGGGGTACCCGTGACTAAGACGGCCATCATGTATTAGAATATTTCATGAAAACTGCAATAAAAGAAACTCTCACCGTTCAGTCAAAGCGCGACTCATGCCACTGTATGAAGCCAGTGGAGCCCCATCTTGGTCTCGAAACGCAAACGTGTCCACTGGTGGTGCCAACTCCGTGACTTTGTGCAAGAGCCCAAGCTGATCAAGTATCCGATTTCCATGGGGAAGGAGGCCGATGCTGGCGCCGACCTGGGGTGCAATGCTTGGATACGCTTCCAGGACAATAAAGTCGATATTGTTGGCCTGAAGCATATTAGCAAGGGCTAACCCCGCCACGCTTCCCCCGGCAATGACAACTTTGAATTGGTTGTCTTGATCCATGCTTTCTGTGTCTGAGCGAACTGAATAGCGTAGAGAGAGAACGACGTGAGATGTTAACCGGCCGGAAGCCAGGAATCGCGGCTCTGGCAAACGGAGCTAGAGACTCCGGATACAGCACGGGTGAGCGAAATCCATTTATCCGATTGTCGGTCAAGACTAGTTGAACGCCACTTCCGCGCGACGCGTCAACCCGAATCTCCAGCTCAATATGCAGATGTGGGCCAATAATCGATGATGGTTTATCGGTTCAATTGGTTCACTTACAAGCGACCGAGTTTTACATACCCCATCTAGCTTGGGAGATGAGGGTCTACATGAACCATCTCTCAGGCAAGCGTGGGGGTGAAATGATACGATTTATCCCGAGAAATGAAAAAGGTTAGGCCAAAATATGAACAAAGGACGGTCATCCTTCAGGTTTATTATTTTTAAGACAGCTGATTTGTTCTAGGGCGACAAGGCAATTCGCCATCAAGGCTAGGTGAGAGAATTTATCCTGTGCAGAATACGAAAATTCTTCGTCAAAAGTTTTTTTTTTTGAGCTAGGATTATACATTGTTTAAGCCAAACCTACGAACGGGCAGAGCCCATATGCTACAAGTCGCATTCAACAGCATTCGAATGTTCGTCAGGTCTCCAAATTTACATATTCAATAATTTCTACAAACACTAACATGACATAATTCTAGATATCATGAATATCCGAATTCACTTATATCATATATCATGGCCGCTTGCCATATACAGAAAAGCTACAAAATGGTTAGTCAAGCAACTCTAGTAAGGAAGTAATATCTCATGGAGCACGTACACAGGCCAATAGGCATGAATTTCCCTGCTGTTGAGTTCCTTTTTCGAGTCAACAAGGAAAGCTTTGACTTCTTCAGTTGTCCAACCATGAGCCCTCGTTAATGGTGCCATGTGGAAAGCCTCAAGGCCATCTAGCATGTTGCGATTATTCCACATTCCAATTTCCTTCAGTTTCCTATCAGCAGGCCAGGTGTTGGTCGGCCACTTGAACTTTTGCTCCACAATGCCCACGAACCCAATTTCTGCCATGAGATCTTTGAGCTTTTCTATCTTCATGTAAGGCCGACCGAGCTTGAGAGATGCATCATATAATAGATTCACTCCTTTAGAAAGCGCATGTTCATCTTTCAATGTGCCATCGTCTGACACAAGAAATAATTCGAGTTCTTGAAGCTCGACATAGCCGCCAGGGGTAAGGTTTCTGAAAATTAGACTCAATAGCCAAAGGCGTCAGTTGCGACTTACTGGAAGATCTTGCGAAGGTATGTTTCCCAACTTGCAATGCTAGATGTCATCATTCGGCTGTGGATATAGTCGAATGGCTGAGAGAATGTCCATTCGTCGTCAATATCATCAACAAAAAACTCAACATTTGGTGGAACACTGTGTTTGAATGAGTACCTATCAAACGAAACTGGGGTATTGTACATCCAACATACAAACTGGGCTGAATGGGAGACAGGTCGACACCAATGACCTTTGTCCATGATTAACGCGAGGGTTCGTACTGGTTCAATTTCTCAGAACACTCACATGGGCTTCTGGATGCTCTTCGGCGTAGTCCATGACCCAAATACCTGTCCCTGTTGTGAACGCATTAGCATAAATATCACATACCGCGTTGATCATATTTACCAGTGCCAATATCAAGAACTCGCTTGGCTTTAAACTCTTGGTCATTTGGTGGGGCAAGACCCAGTTGGTTTTTAAATGTCAAGAGGCACAGATGATGTTGCAAATCTTGAATTTTGAACATAAGCCACAAACTTCTATTGAAACAGTGTAGGTGAGCAATATTTACCAAGCCTATCGCTTTCTTCTTCATCATTTGGCAGGTGATATTCTATACAGATTAGTTTGGATCTGTCACAGAAATAGCATCTATGCATACTGCCATCTTTATACGTATGGTATGTTCGACCATTCTCACGCCTGTAGTTCAAAATGGAACTAGAAAGACTCTCGGTAGAAGATGTTATTTCCTAATAGGTTTCAATGAGAAAGAGGGGCATGGTTTCCGGGACTCATATGTTTTACCACAGAAAAGGCGGAGTCAAAATCATCATTAGCCTATAATAATATCAAGTCAGCCTTAGTAGGAATTATGATTCGTTGCTATGATGAGGATATACCTCTGTATCAGGCACAATCGCGGGATCTGTGTACGTAGTAGTCATGGCTTTGGTCGGATTGCAAACGATACCTAGATTGATCGCGTCAGGGAACCGAGCTTTTCGAGAGAAGAGTTTCTGGGAAAACTTTTGATGGCGTCACGAGTAATGAGGGGGTGGGAAATAAACCGGAGGCGGTCAGGCGATGGTTTTGTTGGTTGTGGGTGATGATCCCTGGCGATTTACCCAGCAAGGCTTGGTGCAGCAGCTACGCCACAGCGTTGCATTTCGTCGGATTCCCATATACGGACGGTCCGAGTAACAGGAATATACCCAGTTGCCTATCTACTGATACGTTTACTTGGAGCTCACCAACGTTAAATTACAATATGATTATTAGACATAGGCCAAATCCTATGAGGTATCTTCCGATTTGTCCATAAGGGTATACAAACCCTGGACCCAAAGGGGGCAGATGATCTGAGCAAGTTACTGGGGTATTGACTATAGCCAAAATTTCTCGCAAGACCACAGGGTCTCTTGATTGGCGAAAAGACGTCAAGAATTTAATTTTCTGTTTACCCATTTACCAATCTTTTCGAAAAATAAATGTGTCTTTAATGATTTCAGTCGCAATCTCTAGGAACCAAACACTCATCAACAAGTAGCTGAGGTACTCACCCAATTATCTATACATTCTCATTCCCCCTTGACTCTCGATCGTTCATTCAGAAAACTTCCAATGCAGCCAGCTACTTGTTAATGTATTTTTCTTTCCCCTTTAATTGCTTCACCAGGCCTCCTATTTCATCACATCATCGTCAGTCATGATGAGGTATAGCGATTGGCAGCTGAAGCAAAGGCGCGAGTGCATGTAGTTTTTCCCTCCATCTTATGAAAATAATCCTTCGATTCCCCAAGCAGTTTGACTCTGATAACAATATGTCTATCGTAGCTCTGATATAGGCTTTTTTCCTGGGACGAAAAGTTTTGCAAATCCTCCAATAAGGGATATGAACTTGACATTAATCAGCTACATGTTCAATGCGACTTCTTCCAGGGGTACTTACTATCCGATCCAAAATTTGGCTACCCAGTGGCAGACTGGGATAGGTGTCGCCGTCATAAAACGTACGCATTGTGTATAAAAACGTAGATGGCCAACCATGCTCCAGTAAATCTCGGAAGAACCACTCTTTGAAATCACCTGTTGGATTTGTTTCTTCTCGCATAATCGATCTGATTCCCGCAACAAATTTAATGCTGTGTACGTGGCCCCTGGGAATATGGAGAGGTTCATCTCCTGGCCGAAGTCGCCTTGTCACACCGTCAAGTGTGAAGTCCACCTCACCCTCAAGTACTGTCATTCTCTCATCGTGGTCCCTGTGCCAATGGCTTGGAATTTCTAGCAGCAGCGACCCAGGTTCACCATCATAAGTTACCTCGTTCCAACGCTGTCCAATGGTATCTTGGCTCTTGCTGTTGTCCACATACACCCGCATGACACATCCCTAGTAATGGTGGATTAATTTGTAGTTCGAGTTATGCTATCCAGTAGGTCGCGACCTACCACACCCAGGGAGATGGGTTTGAATTCATCTATCGACATAGTCTCAAACCTCAAGTCGTAAAGTTATCGTATTTTCATAGATTTAAGCATTGTTTCATCTTTTTTTCCTACTACAACCGTTGTTTAAGTAATGCTAGCATTGCGGCGTAGGTTTGACCTTCAGACCGGTAGAGACATCCGAGTACAGTCAGAATGACGGTTCGATTCGTCAATTCAAGATTAGTCGTAAGCGCAACGCCAGCCTTATCTTCCATACCACCAATCAGCAATTTGCGTACACAAGTGGCTCCAGCAAAAGTTCCATATGCTGACACGAATTCGGCTAGTAAATATACCCACCTCAGCCATAAACAGGGCCAAAATGTGGCTTGAACCCTGGCGCAATAAACTCATTGGAAACTTGGGTGGGTTAGTTCTGTAATCCCCAACCTTCGGCAGGCTTACCTAAAGTAGAGCGTTTATTGAACCGAATGAGCTCTAGTCTGCCACCAACACCTTCATCAGGCAGCTTCCCTTGACATAAGGTGAAGTGCTATTACAGGGCTCAAAGGCTTTTTATGTCGATTGCACACGATCCTAGCCAATTTATTTATCTGCGGAGCTATTTATCATCTTTCTTTTTGTCATGCTTTTAAGTGTTGCTAGATGTTTTTTTTCTGCTCAAGGCTACCCTGTAGGAGGTCGACCAAGTGTCAGCATCAATGGTCGTCGTTGATGGTCTGCAAGCCATCACAGTTTCTAAGGGGAGTCAAGCTGGCATCTCATGTACCTGTCTAGATCAAGCTGAAACATTGGTACGCGAATCGGGTGAAAGTCCATGTCTGACCCAGCAACGCAAGCTGAGGACCCACGGTGTAGAGCTCATTGCGAGAGATCGCAGCGATGTGGCAAATCAAGACGCGAGTTCTGGATGCCCCACAATAACGCGCTAACTGCCCTGGAACTGACGCGCACCACACCGTCCACAAAAACGCGCACCCTGGGGATACGATGGAAATGCAAGTCGCAGCGGCAAGGCCATCCGCTAGGCTACATTGAACTCGTGCTTACGTGTCATGCCATGCACGATCCTTCAGGCGAAGGAAGAAGCCGCAGGCCCAAGACCCTAGTATGCTAAAAGCATTGCATCACCTTCATTATATCTTACATTTGCTGCTAGAGCGTAGCCTAGTCCGAAGCCCCTCATGGCGTCTTTTGCTTCATGTCCACGCCTTGCCGAGATTTTACCCTGGCCAGATCGAGCTTTTCTGGTCCCAGCGCGCGAGGATTGGCTGGCAAGACTGCCCTTGTAACGGACGCCCGAGTCCACCTAGGTTTTCAGAAAGCCAGTCCGGAGACGTCAGCAGCTCTCTAGGTATCCTAATTTTCCTTGTTCATTACGACGGGTGGACATCGCTTCAATAATGTCTCAATCTTGGTCACATTTTAGGGAAAAGATTCAAAAGAATGAGGGTTAATAAATTCACCAGCGGAGGATTTCATGTCAATTGGCACGGTCCCTTTTTTGAATATGAACCTTTAGTTGGGAGGATGGAACTTTTCCCCATTTTCCGTCCGTGGAAACTGTGCCTTAGAGCTAAGCCATGTCCCCGCGTCTTTGGCCTCAAATAGCCTCTTCATCACTTGCAAGCCCTCGTCGCTGTTCCATCTTTCAAGCTTGAACGCACCTTTGCCTGTTTTTGTTTGGAAAAATTCGGCGACAGTCTCCAAGATGAAGGAAACAATGATGATGAATGCCCCGAGCCCAATGAGAATGGAAAGCCAGAGCACAGAAAAGTTCAAAGTGCCTTGCGTTGCTCTAACGCGTTGCTTGTGACACATCTTCTCAAGAGCACTGTTGAGTTTGCCATTTTCGTTTTCGCCTGTGCTGTTCGCAGAAGCTTGCCCGAAACTTTGGACCGTGACGTTGGCGAGTGACAGAGGTCCCGCAGCGAATTCGTGGAACTGGTACTGCAACTTGGCGAGGGCATCGGAAAACAGAGAAGCCATCTCAATCTTCCACTGGTTTGATGCAAGGCCCGATTGCGTGAGACCAGCGACGCGCTCTTGAGCTTTGAGAAAGTTCTGCGTGCGCGTCCAGACCACGTGGTAAAACGTCGACAGTCTGATGTTGAGGCCCAGCCGCTCCGCAATTGCCAACTGCTCTGGGTTGAGAGCCATTTCTGACTTTTGGGAACTTTGATGGACCTGTCTGCTGCCTTGAAGCGGCGTGCAGAAGCCTGTTGTTGGATTGCATATTTGGTGTCGATCAACGCATGCAATCGGACTCACCCAACGATCTGGTTGAAACCCTCCAATGGTGCCAAAGTTGGCGGGGATATTGGCGGAGAAGACTGGGTCGTCATTCTGTGTTAGGTGAATGATAGAATTGGGTGCGATCAAGAAGAGCGAAACATCCCCATCAGATACATCCAATTCCTCCACTGGACGCCAGGTGGTGTTACTGCCCGCCAAGGAGTAATATGTCCAAGTGGAGTAAGCAATACTCATGTTTCTTCCCATTGTGTTGTATAGGTAGGTCCAAGGGGTGTCTAATTGGGTCCCTAATTGGCGCCCATACAGATATCTGATGAAAATATCATTCTCAACGTCCAGTCTTTCGGCTTCGCTGCCTCGAACAACCTGTGCAAATCCAGGTTGCGTTACTAGGGGTGCACACGTAGTCTGTCGCTTGTAGCTAATCCTATTGGCCTTAGGCTCGTTGATCCCTAGATGCGAATGGGAATCTATCATTTCCGTCTCCATTTGGAAGCTTGGAACATCTAGGCAGACTGCCGCACCAAAGGGACAATCAGCGCTGGCGTTCTTCCACTGGATCGAGACGGTCGGCAATTCTTGGCACATGGCTGATGAGCTTTGGTAGCATTGTCTAGAGTAGATGGCCGCCTGCAAATTATCGTAACCATCCTTCTCTTGAAGACTATCCCGATCTACCGGCTCGAAAAAGCCACAATTCGATGGTTTGATGAGCCTAAATTCACTTGCCCCTTCGGATATCTCAGAGGAGAATATCGCAAACAAGGCAAATAGAATGACAAAGACTCCCCCAGCAGCTGCCCATGGGAGAGTCCTCAGAAGGGCTCTGTCCGCAACACCACGCCAGTGCCACGCTTGTAAAATAAACAGCCAAACGGCTCCAGCCGGGGTGGCTGCATTCCGGAAAATATGTTGCCGTTGATGGTGCAGCCCGTCGCGTGGGCCGTCAGACACCAGATACTGGTGGAACACGAACACCAAGATGCGCCAGAAACGGGTTGCGATGAGGGTCACAAATACAGCCGTGAACGCAAGGAGAAGTCCTGCATCACGCGATGACAATGTAATTGTTGCGCCGAGAGCCCTCCCCTTGGACCAATCCGTCCAGACCCCGGTTTGAATGACATAAGACATGAGACGGGGGATTGTAGTTGTGAAGAAGTTGACAATAAGAATGATGGGCAAGAATAATGTCACAGAAAGTCAGGGGGTGATATAGGCGTTCTCAGAGCCTGTTTTCGAAGCTGAACATTTAGCCTTGATTTAAGTTCTCGACGGATCTCTTGGCTGCATGAGCTATTGAGCTTGGCAATTCAACCAACGGACTTGGCAAAATGGTGGTACATTCACGAGCGAATTGCGGCGCAAGAAATTCCTATCACGTGGGTAATATGGCTTTGTGGCTGCTTGGCATATATGTTTTTGGATCCGTGGGCATAATTGAATGCGCAGCCGCGAACTATATGCCGTATGCCTAGACGAGCGCCTCCAAAAAGGGAGAACCAAGAATGCCTAATTAAGAGAATTAGGAAATAAGGTGAGTTATTTTGGGAGAGGGGGAATGTGGCTGACGCCATTACCTTTGTGCTCGAGTTTGAGATATGGGCCCAAGTCTCTCGTGTTCAGAGTTGAACGGAACAGATGCAGCCATGTCTCCGTTGTATTGTATATAGACCATCCGATCTTAAGCTTTGGCCATTTTGGCTCACTATTAACAGCCGAATCTTTGCCTGGGTTGCTGGCTAGTTCGGTAAAATGCTGCGAGAGTGAGTTTGATATCACTCGAGGTAAACTGAGCCCGCTCGAACGCTGCACCATCAAACAGTAAATCAGCTGTCGCAGAGGAGCTCATTGATTTGGCTCTGCCGTTGCACTTTGTATTTCATCCATGCCCCAGACACCCAATTGGAGAGTAAGCGATTGTACGCAACCCCATAATTTCCAATGCACCCGATCGAAAGCCTTGGTGGGTTAGCGGCGTCTTTGCACACGGGTGTGTTCCTATTATTTGCATCGGGGTTTCTATCACGTGGGTAATCCAGAGGATCTATTTCTAACAGGGTAAGGGACAACTACCACCCGTCCGAGGTTGAAGGAAGTTTGATACTTTGTGGGTATCACTTGAAAACAAGCAGAGGCGTTTCAACGGACTCCTTCTTCATACCTTTTACTAAGAGCTTTGAATTGCCTCCATCACATTCCCTAATGAGTAAGAGGATGCTTGGGAGTATGAAGAAGCGATGGGAGGAGGGGCTGGGCTTTTCAAGCCAATAAAGAAGAACCAAATTTATTGCGCGTAGCTATATCCAAAGTCTCAAATTTCCGCAAGTATTTATACTGGTGGATCAATTAGTAGCCTAGGTATGACCAATGTTTACGAGTAAAGGACCCGAGAAGCGAGTCCTGGCATATAAGTACCAGTTAGCCACTGCGAGTAGGGAAGCTCCTAGAAAAACAACGATTCCATAGTCTAAAGAAACATGTCAGGATTTGAAAACTGAATATCCATAATGCAGGTAACTTACTCATGGTCGTGACTCCGGGACTTTTTGTTGTAGGGAAGAGGAAAAGCGGCACAGCCAGGATCGCAAATAGTAATGTGACAATATTGGCGACCCAGCCCACCAAGGATGGGAGCTTGAAGGTTCTGTCTTCGGGTAAAATATCGGCGGAGCGTTTGTGGTAGAGAAGGAACACGATCGGAAGAGATAGTGTGATTTCCTGGAAGATTACAGTCACACCAACGATTGAATTGAAGGCTAAAACACATCACGATCAGTATTGAACTCGACATGGAACAGACACAAGGATTCATACCGAGAGATGAGAAGAGAAAAAGACAACCAATTAAAAACATGATGCTGGCATTGGCTAGCAGGGCCCAGATGGGTGTGTTTAGGTTTGTGTGAATCTCAGTAAGACGGTGATCAAATGCCAGACCCTTGTCTCGAGAAAGACTCCACGTCATCATCGAGGCAACTTGCGTACAGGCAATCGTGCCGACAGGCACTAGAAAAATTGTGATGCTGGTGAAGACTATTGGAACTGTGGTTGTGGACGAGGCTTGCGACCACACCTCAAAGAGCGGGAACCCGGATCTTGTCGCCAACACAGCATCAAAGTCAGAAACGCAGTAGAGCATGGCTAAGATGAATACTAGTGAGGTCACAAACGACATGATTAGAGCCGTCAGAATGGTGCGAGGAACAACCTTTTGGGCATCCTTGACTTCTTCCACAAGGTGAATAGCACCATCGATAGGACAGAAGGCCACAACAGGAGCACTTAGCGCAATGAGGAATTGGATTCCTGCGGGCCAACCAGAAACTTCCGTGTAACTTGTCCATACAACCGTGGAGTCTTGCTTGGTTTTTTGCATGACCAGAGTCGCGACAGTAAAGCCCAAGAAAGCAGAAACGCTCAAGATAACTAGTAAACATCTTATTAGGGTATGCGACATGCGAAGAATGACGTTCAACATACAACCAAAGGAATAGTATTTTGGCAAGACTCTTTTCCCGAAAATATTAGCGACGAGGCTTAAAAGGACTGAGGCCTGATAGATCAAGAACGCATGCCACCCCTTTGGAACGAAAGACGGATCGGCGTTCATAATCAGAGCATAAACGCAGAATATCACGGCGCTAGCACTCGAAGAGCTCATTGCAATCCACGATAGCCAGCTGAAGAAGCCGCAGAAGTAGCTCTAACAAGATACGTTAATCGGGCGTTTGGGTCGATTTAGAAATGGTTCCTATTTTCTGACTTACTGCGGGCTTATTGATTGACGACGGCGCCATGATATAGGTCCAATGATATTGGCCGCCAACGGTCGGATAGACTGAGACCAACTCGGCCAGCGTGAGCGCAATGCAAAGATAGATCGGGGTGACTACTAGAAGACCCCAGATGCTGTTCATAGGGCCATATGAGAGGGAAATGGCCAATGTTGCTGCAATTACCAACCAGCTGTTATTGACATTGAATCCCGCGGCTAGGATACTCAACCAGCCCATGTCCTTCTTGAAAGCCGCCCCATCGCTGAGCTGAATAGTCCAAGAATCCATCTCGTCCTCCTCTTTGTTTTCCATAAAATCGCCCAAATTGTCGCCCGGACCCGCTTTGTGAACTATGTTTTGATTAGACAAGCTCGGAAGGTCAATCAACGCTTGGCGCGTCTTACTCTGGTCGTTGAGCATAATTTTACCTGACGCGGCTGCGTCGGGACTCTTTGTGTTGCCGCCCATTCTGATGTGATGTGATGAAAGTAGATCTGAGCAGCCGTTGCAAGGTGATGAGAAAAAGTTGGATGATGGGGTGTGATAAACATCACGCTAGTTCGTCTTCATGAATAGGCGTGGCGGATCCCCGTACTCCGGAACGTCGTTGTTTTTGAAAGGATTTTAGTAACGTTCAGTGGGAACCCGGATCCGAAGTCCTGATCAATATCAGCCACGTGCGGGGTCGGAAACCACATTTTAGCTTCCGGAGCCCATGGCCAATAGATGATGGGTGATGGTTGGCATGGCCTATCTCTGATAACCTACAGCGACCTGTCACCTACCTCTTGGTGGATAGAATGCCTCATTCCGGGCGTCAGAAACGCCGAGGAACGTTTTAGCAAGGGTTTGGATGAGAATGCGCTACATTGGAATGGAATTATTGGACTTAAGCCTGCGGCTGATGTGCGGCAGCGTGCTTGTGGTATGGCAAGTTTGTACAGGAGACGAGGCCAGCGCCTCGTTTCTACTACATGCGAAGCCCATTGTGTCCATACGATGGTGTGCATAAAAAGAAAATATTTGGTCCAATATTTGCGATTAAAATGCAAGCCTCATTAATGAATTTTGACGCGACAATACTCTGTATAGTTTGATTTATATCCCAAAACCCATTTCCCAAAAAAGCCCATCCCATGCATAAAAGCCTTGCTTGCTACGATCCCCAAACCTTTGAAAGGAAGGGGCAAGCCCAGTGGCGTGTCACTCTCCCGTAAGAAGACCATGAGCTGGAAAAGACTGGGGTTTTGGCCAGCCTTTCTGCAGTCATCCAGGTAGCCAAAGAAGTTGCGGAAGAAGCGTTCCTCCCCTTCAACGTCCTCAGGCGTGAGGGAAACATCGAGTATCAATGGTTCGGTTGTCGACGCATTATTAATGGTGTGGTATGTGTTCGGGGGGATGGAAGTCGTTTTGAGGCCATTCGGATCGTGGGCTGAGAGCGTTTTCCATGGCTTATCGGCATTATCCTTGAATAGATGGCATTTTCCCGACACTATACTGAAATGCTCAGTTTGGTGGATGTGGAAATGGAATGGCGGCACCATGATTGATGGTTTTTCCTTGTTAAAGGGTGGGTGCATATTGCGCAACAAATAGTTTGATTGCCCTTTGCGAAACTCAAGCGATGAAGCCCCATCTTCGTACTCAATGAGATCATCATTTGATCGGTCTGTCCTTGGGGGCAGCGGTGCTCTAAGGAAAGACAACATGTTTGGATGGTACGAATGGTTAATTGAGAAGTGTTGATTACAAGAATGGCTCAACACGTAAAATAAAAGCAGAGAAAAGGCCAGTCAAAGGGTCGATTTTTGGTCGATGTGCATGAGTATATCGGACCACACATGTACTATTGCGCAGCCAGCACGGACACGATAATTCGCGTTCCACTCACTGTAACCATCGTCCGCCTCGGGGATGGCTCTGGAGCGCTGCCCGGAAACCGGAAATCCGGTTTCCGCCCCACTTTTGATAGCGCGTCCTGAAGTGGCTGGCGAGTGCTGAGGGTGTGGACTCTAGAGACAAGGAAAGGGTGCTGAGCGGGGTCACGACCCAGGATTTGATCCGGTTGGGTTTGTAACTATCTTGGGGTTGATCGTCACCAAAATCATATGAAGATAAGAAAGAGTATTTGGTATTTGTGGGAGGAAATGGAGGCTACGTGACATCATTTATAAATATTATTAGGTGGACCCACGGTATCGTTATCGTATCGAGTGGTATTAGGTCTGGTGCGTCGTGTCCTAGTTAGGCAACCGAGTTTCTGATTTCTCTGGTTTCTCCTCAATTCTCTTGTCATGACTGGACTAGAACTGCATCTGGAAAAGTGCCAAGATGTACATCGAGATACCACTTGGCTTGGCAAGGATCATGTGCCTAACTACGATGCGGTCTAGCTTGTCCCCGTAATTGATAACTTGCTGATTGGCTACCCCGCGTTTTGGCCTTATCTACCCAGTCGCGTTATCGCCATCAGCCATTGACCAGCGTAACCTCGGGCTTGCTGCAAGTTCTTTACATCTTCCTGGGTCATCTAACACCGGAAACGTAGAGTCGCAGCATATCTGCCTTGTATCAAGTCGCATCGGCCCATTGGAGATCATTCTTTTCCGGGATTCCATCATGTCGGCTGCAGACCCGCCCATAGCTCCACGGATTCTGCCCGCTGTAAGTATGGCTGATTCGCCAAAAGATCTCAAGGCTAATGTCTCGCTGGAGTGTGATCATTGCCATACCAAAAAGGTAAGATGTGCCGCCTTTAGAATGATGGTGACCTGAACAAATCGACTGATTGTACGTGCAGACCCGATGCGACCGCCAGGATCCATGTGGCAATTGTGTCGTTGGCAAGTTAGCATGCCTTCGCCGTCGTCCACGACAGACTGCGCCAAACAAGAACAGGTATATACAGTCTGTAATATGCCATATTTGAATGACCCGTGGCTAAAACCCTATCGCTAGCGAGCGTCTTGACGCAGTCCTACAGCGGATGGCTCAATTAGAACAAACGATCAAGACGTCCGCATCGGCCAAAACAGCTTCCCCTGCCCGTCGAAGTTCTACTGCAGCCTCCAATCCGTCAGAAGTATTCAGTCAATATGCAGAAACAGTACATGAAGGCACACCAGAATCTAGACTTGCGCCAGGGACAATCGAAGATCCTTCCAGTCGGAAAAGATCAGAACTATATCCAGTTGCCCCAGATGAAAGCAGCGTTGATGTTGAAGGAGAGTCACCGAGAAAGCGGTTACGGAAAGAAGATGACGAAGAAGAAAGACAAACTCCCGAGGATAAAATGCTCGCCAATCTTGACCTGAGCCGATATCTTCGATTGGACAAGCAAACTTGCGATGTTGATAAAGAGCGGCAAAATGTTATCGAATCCGCAATACGGGTCGCCAAGAGTGTAGCAATGGCAAATCCTCCGCTCAAGCTAAACACGGACAACCGTCCAAACTTCTATGATTCATCAATGTATCCGACTGCAGAGTTATTGCATCTTTTGTTTCATGGTAGGTCTTTTTGTTGGCTTGGGTACATTGACAATCCTTGTTGACACGTCTGACCAGAATCATCCAAGGACGCCTTGCTCGCTTATTCTCTTGTGCACTTCTCAGCTGTGTCTTGGCCCCTTCTAGAGGAAATGGCTTTTGCTTTGATCGATCATACAGTGCACGATCAGAGGCGCATTCAATACATCATCTGTGTCAACCATGTAGTATATGCCTTTCTCATGGCTTTCAAATCCGAACAGAGTCCACGAATGCGACTCGAACTTGCAAATTCTCGACAAAGATATCGGGAGAATATCATGAATGCGATTGCACATCTCGATATCGCAGTCCGCCCTGACATTTCTTTGCTATATGCACTGCAATCTGCTGTATGTAGCTTCTGATGGTTTTGTGAGGCTGTAATCTTGAGTTAACAGCGTGCGAAATAGGCTATGATAATGCAAGATACAGGTCGAATGCGAAGATGCTGGCGATTCAACTCGCTTGCCTGCCAAGTCGGTGCAAGTATTTCAGAAACCTTACCAGTTGATCAGGCGTTGAGCAAGGCAGAGATGAGACTGCTGCGCCTTACATACATTAGGTCCTATGCATTTAACTCGGCTCTATCAGCAAACATTTATCAGCCAGCATGTGCCGCAAAACTGGAAATTGACCGATCCGTGCTGGACACTGAAGCCCCAGAAGACGCTGTGTTGGAGACCTTATTATCCTTTGCCGAGGTCCAAGAGGTAATTATTCAAGAAACTAAAAACTGCGCGAGCCACCAAGAAAATTATCAAATCAATGTTAAACGAGTCGCTGGTCTCACACACCAAATGAGAAAGATTCGACTCAAAATCGAGGAGGTGCGTTGTCCGTCGATACAAAACGTGCGTTACCGACTAACATGGGCTAAAACTATGTGCAGTACCGGGCAAAATCTAAATCAGCGACAAATGATTTCCTCAAGTTCGAGTGGCTTTGCCTAGACTTTATCTTCTATTCCATGATGACATCGATCACACGCCTTGGAGCAACACAAAACGACTCCCATGCCCATTTTTCATGTCTTGAAAATGCACGACAATCCTTGTCTAAGCTAAAGCAACTTCTCGATATATGGGATAAATGCGATAACCCTGATCTGTATGGATGCTCCTTGGCCTGGTAAGTGTTAGAGTGCGAGTAAATTAGTACCCTTTGTTGAGGTTCCTTTTCCATTGACAGTTGCATCGCTTTCAGGGTTATTCCATTATTCCCGTTACGCCCAATCTATTTCGTATTTACCAATGTTGTCGCCACATCTGATGCCCTTGACCTCAGAATACTTGAGGACATTGCTGGAAGCTTGTCGAAGAGAATCGAATCAAACCCCTCCGTGTTTCAAATCCATCGGCTATGCGCGTCATTAATTGGCCTGTATAAAAGGTATAATGACCGAGTGATGAATCAATCGGAAGCACAGCGTCCAGGGGTAACAGATCGGGATGACTTGGCGTCTAACCAAGCCATGGACAAATTTCAACATGGTTTGGATCCTCGGGCCACTTCATTATCAGACCATCTTTTCACGCAACCGGATAATGGCCTTTTTGAGCAGATTCCTTATGGAGATTCATGTTTCGACTTTGTCGATGGTCAGGAAAACGAGCTGTCGCCTTGGGACCCTGGCTACTTTGACCGGCATATCGACTGGGATTTAGTCAACATGCAGCAGATCTCCAATCTTTTCCAGTGGCCAGATTCAACCGAGCAAGGCCATCCGGTAGATGAATAGGGTTTACTGTATCACTACATGACATCCGTAATCTACATTTGGGCAATTCGATGCCATGTGAACAGATGGCCTCTCCCAATTACACTCCAGAGAATTTTCTCTGCTATATATAATACATCTTATTGATCATAAGGAAGTAGCTGGAGACATTTCCGCAACTCTAGAAGGATGCTGAGATATTTATAAAAAGAGGAAATGAGCTGGTGCGTCTATGTCCCTTGTCGTCCATACTCCTACAAAGTGAGCAGGGCTTTACCGACATTCTTGCCCTCCAAAAGCTTGACAAGGCCATCCGCAGCATTCTCAATATTGTAGGTCTCGCTTATTACGGGTGTAAAGCTCCCCTCCGCAATCCACTGGCTTACAGCTTGTTGGTGCTTGACACGGTAAGCGCCGCCCATGTGATCATCGAAAACGCTCATTCCCCTCCACGTCAGCCGTTTCCCAATAACCATACTCGTATTTCGAATCCCATATTGTTGGGATGGATGTGTGCTATATTGTGATGCATATCCACACGCAACTGGTACATGGCATGTTAGAATGGACAGAAGCTTTGGAGTGATACGCTTACCAATTCGGCCCCAGTCATTTAAGCACGAGATAGCCGCCTCTAGTTGCTCCCCGCCAACATTGTCATAGTATACTTTGCATTATCAGTAAAATATCTTTTTGGGGGACTTGATGCAAGACGTTGGCTTACTATCAATGCCGTTTGGGGCGAGCTTTTGCAGCTGAGACGAAATATTCCCATCCCGATAGTTGAAGCCTCCATGGAATTTGAACGTATTTGTCAACAACTTAAGTTTCTCGTTGCTGCCGACACTACCGATCACGTGGAGCCCCTCACGGAGAGCTAATTGTCCAACGATCTGACCAACGGCTCCACTAGCAGCAGAAATGAAAATTGTCTCTCCCCTCTTCGGTTGCCCAATTTCGAAAAGTCCGGAGTATGCAGTCAACCCAGGCATTCCAAGAGGCCCTAGGAATAACTTCCAGTCGAGTCCGTGCGGGTTCTCAATGGGAAAAAATTGCGCAGCATCTTCTGATGATACCGTGACATGCTCTTGAATCGGTCCCATACCAACTACAACGTCGCCTGCCTTGAGTTTGTCATTGTCGGAAGACACGATGCGAACGATGATTCCATTCGGTATCACGCTTCCAGGAGAAAGAGGTTGAAATCCATCTCTCGCTTCTTCGGGTTTGACCATCAGATGCCGCAAGTACGGGTCAAATGAAGCATGAAGAACGCGCCCATTGAAGCCACCAGGCGGTGGTGGACTGGAGGTATCAAATTCATTCGTCTGAACAAGGATGTGTTTTCCGGCAACGGGAATACCCTCTGGGCTTTGGGCAAATATAAGGGCTTTGTTCTGTACCATGTTGAAATGTGCGTTTCGTGCAATTCTTGAGAAGGTATGGTGACTTGTGGACGCAATGTCCTTAATAGCCCATTGTTTGTTCGGTATTCTACAAGCGGTTCACACTTAATTTTCGGTCTAGCCAAGCAATGAGGAGGCTTAATCCGGCTTCCGGGCCCACCCTGGGAATTGGGATTCCATCTTTCCGCCCGACGGCTCAGTATTCCCCACATCTGGGCTTCAGAATTAGTCTGTACACTTTCCTGGCATTTTAGCACCTGGTAATCTATCACGAGAGGTGATGGACTGTTGACATCAATGTCTCAGTTTTATGGTTGTGGGTTGCTTCTTTACTCTGACTACCGATGGGTCATAGAACCTACCTCATAACCGTTTATCCTATCGACTTTAGCAGAAATGGAAAATATTATATTAGATTGCACTCAGTATTTTAATCCTTACGATCTCTTCCACTCGTTCATCAAGGTGCACCTCTGGGGAACTTGCATATTTATTTTGCTTTTCTTCCCGAATTCCATTATTTGAGCAGCCGATCGTTTTGCAAAGAACTAATTGAATTATTTGACTTTATTTTTACAATTTTACAATTGAAAGAGCCAACCTAATCCTGCTAGGGTATCTTTTGGATATACCTTACTCAAAGAATGCCCTGGGTAATTAGGCACAAACATGTGCGGAAGTCCAGGGTAAATGTCCACCTTTGTCTCGGTGCCGTATTCCTTTCTTAGAACACGCTCATAGATCAATCCTTCGTCACGTAGAATGTCTAAGCCACAAATCTGAAAATATGTACGAGGAAGCCGGGAATGACTTCCATCTCCCCCGGGCCAATTGATTGGACTCCATATATATGAGTCAAGATCGGGAGCATAAGCCTCAGTGTACATGTCCATGAATGCTGTATTGAGAACCGGGGCGGTGGAATTCTGATCACGGCTGCGATACATTGACATGTATTTCTCGGGCACAGCTTTCGGTGCTAGTACAAGTGGAACATTGAGGTAGATGCCCGTCAAAGCCGGGACCAAATTTTGGTCCCTAGCTAAGTGGGATAGTACAAGGGCGATGTTGCCGCCGGCGGAGGTTCCACCTAGGACAATGCCTTTTGACGCATCAACCCCAAGGGTACTCATGTTCCGGTAGATCTTCAAGTCATTAACTCCTACATAAGCAACAATATTTGATTTGAGATGCAATACTTACCCATCTTAAGGCATCCCAGCAATCATCCGTTGCTGTAGGGAACTTGTGTTCTGGAGCTAACCTGTAGCTTAGGCTCATGGCCACACAGCCATATGATTGAGCTGCATGGATGCATGTAGGTCCCTCCATTTCTGGACACCCGTAGCAAAAGCCACCGCCGTGAATAAGAATAAGCAAAGGGCGTCCCGCTGTTGATTTTTCATTTGGTTTATAAACCAACGCACGCTGAGCACCACCATCGCGACGCGGGATTTGAATTTCTTCGCAAGTAACACGCCCATTGGTAGCAGTCAGCGCTTTGTCAGCAAAGGCTTGGTATTTTGGGTACCAGGAATCACGAGTTGATATGACAGTATTAATGTCAGGTATTTTTCGGAACTCGGTGTTGGCATCAGTGAACAGTATCTGGCAAAAAGTTTTTTTAGCTTTCTCTCTTGCGATATTCTCTCCTCAACTGACCTGCTTCAACTCCTCATCCATTTGTCCCCACTCAGACCACGTTGTTGGGTCATCAATACTGGCCACCATGGCTTCGGCACGTTTTGTTAGGTTAATTTCAACACAATCAGATGGGAATTTCGCTGTTATTCACTAATCTAATGAGATAATTTAGTGAGTAAAAGCTCATGTTATACTGAAAGATCTAGGTAGCAACGTGTTCATCATCATCCTAGTGGGGCTGACTGTTGACGGAGTCGCCGGATTTCCGGGTTCCCGGCGTTAGCTGGAAGGCCAAGCGTTAGTCGCCGAGAGTGGAGAAGCGCTTGATAATTTTTGGATTTGCAATCAAGCACATGAATATGATTTAAACTGACATGGCTCGTAAATCATGGCTGGCAGAAAAATCATTAAGTATGGACATAAGAGTGGACTCTCTTCTGATAGTAACTGACTCAGCTAAACTGAGCGGCACGGAAACTCAGATCGCGAGTAACTCAGGGACTAAAATGACAGAAAATCAAGCACCCGCAAACTTACCAAGCCTCTTGCATCATCCTGCGATTGGATCCGTGCAGGGTAAGTACGGCAAAGGTGTCATTCAATATCTGGGACTCCAATTTGCATCACTGGAACATCGCTTTGCTGAGCCTCGAGTGAGAAGATATTCTGGATCCGAAGCAATTGATGCTACGCGCCATGGGTATGTGAAAGTCATTTCCTGTTTCAAAAATAAGAACCGACTTTTTCCTCAATCTGAAATGATGCTCATCTATGAATGACAGTCCTCCAGTCGTATATCCCGCCAATTCGGCATCCATGGAAATGGACTTCATCCAGAAACACATTCCCATGCTGGATGTGCCACCCATGTCCGACACTGAAGGCTTAAACCTGAATATTACCGTGCCAATTGATGGCGGAGAGAACCTCCCAGTACTTGTTTACATTCATGGCGGTGGTTTTGCTTTCGGCTCATCCTCGTACCCACATTACGACCAAAGTAAAGTGGTTGAGCTTTCTGCCATCATGGATCAGAAGATAGTTGCGGTGAACTTCAAGTAAGGTCAAAAAGACAGAGCTCTGAAAAATACTAACCATTGTAGCTATCGACTCGGGATTGCGGGGTTTCTCTCGTCAGCAGAATTGCGCAGTGCAGGATATAAAGATAATCGAGGCTTGCTTGACCAACGCGCTGCTCTGGAATGGGTCAGAATGTACATCTCAGGGTTTGGAGGTGACCCTGAAAAGATCACGGTCGCTGGGCAGAGCGCCGGTGCCGGTGAGTCTATTTGCCAAAGTCAATTGCTGTGTCTGATATGGAAAAGCGTCCACAAATTTCTTGATGCATTCTGAAGAAAGACTCTTCCATCAAGCTGTACTGTTTGGGGGGTCGTTTCTGATGATGAAGCCGTCAAACCCTGATACTGCGGAGAGTTTGTACCAAGCAGTGACTCAGACTCTTGGGCTTAATAACCTCCCATCAAGTGAGAGATTGAAGCTTCTTCTTGAAATCCCACAAGAGAAACTGGTCGCTCAAGTTTCCAAAGAAATGGTATCTTTAGGTCCCGTAGTTGACGGGATCTTGATTCCAACCGAAGCCACGTTTGCTAGGGTTAGTAATCCAGCGGAACTCTCCGTTCCTGGTTTTCAATGGTGCAAACGGCTGTTCTCGATAGAGAGTCAACATGACGTAAGTCTCAATGCATATCTATTCCATTAAAATTGCTGATAGTGGAAAAGGGAACTATTTTTGCACTTGTCAACTTAAACTTTCGTCAGAATGGCATCCGCCGTGCCTTCAGTGATTATGTGTCTCAACGCCTGGGCGGTCTTGGTTCAAAGCTTCTCGAATTTTACGGCATAAGCGAGGATACAACTGACTTGGATGCGCTTGAACTGATCACAAAGTTTGTCTCGGACATTGCCTTCTTTGCGCCATCCGTAAAGTTGGCAGAGGCGTGCGCTGGCAAGGCTTATCTCGGTCACTTCAACGAGCGAAATCCTTGGGACGGGCGATATAAAGGAAAGGCTAATCATTTGTTAGACATTGCGTATCTTTGGGGCAACTACAATCAATCATACACGACTCAAAATTGGACGGTCGCCCGCGCTATGGCTGAGGATGTTATCAGTTTCACATCTGGGAAGGACAGTTTGCCTGAATACGATGATAAAACGCGACTTGCAAAGGTGTATGGTCCTAGCGAGGAAAGTATATCAAGTTGCATAGTCACCGAAGGTAGTGAAGTCACTCAGAGGAACGACAAGATTCTACGCCTAGTAGAGGGGGCTGGCGGCCTTGACACTTTGCTTGATACGATGCATGGGTTCCTGAACCATTAGATGATTATTTACGTTATCTTATTCAAATACTGGCCCATATATTCGCCTTAAAATATATAAGTCACGTTCAAAAAGTGAGGGCCTCTATAAGTAGATCCGCATTTTTCCCATTGATACCATTCATTTATTTTCGATCACCGACTGCAAGTAAACGTACGTTTCAAAGGATGCATTCATTTGGTTCCTATGCAAGCCTTCCTCTCGCTCTTCTCAGTGCTGAAATTCTAGGATTCCATACAGATTAGAATCCGCTCGTTTTGAGTGTCAATTTACTTGAATTTTAGTATTGCGCAAATTCCTTTACAAAGTATTTTACCGCAACCTCAGTTGTGTCACCAGGTCCTGTAAATTTAATGAGGTCCCTTACTTTTTCGGTTTCTGAAAATACCGACATAGATGTATTCTTTTCTTGCAGCTTTCCCTGGCTATCTCTTTTCTCTTTTTCTTGCCACCGTGCTCTTCTGAAAACCGGATCGGCCTAGCCACTAATTAGATTTCAATTGAATTTGATATTTGTGTGATTATGGTGTATACGGGAAAGCATTAAGATACTAGCAAGCATTCATGATTGACCCAGAACCTTTTGCGATCGGAACACTGAATTAGATAAAGCAGAATAGTAGCAATATAGTTTGAGTAATCTAGCTGTTGAACAATTTACACTGAATCCTTAGAAGGAGCACGAATTTCAACAAAATCACTCCATCGTGGCCCACGCATCTTCCAATAGTAGTTCCAGAGACGATAGTGATTGTACATGGGCGTTGCCCCAGCGGGAGTCTGATAGATTATGTTAACAGTTATTACCGACGAACGTAAAAGTTGATCATAGTACCTTGTGGTATGTGGCACACTGCGATGAGAGAAATGAGGGGTTGCCTCGGTTATCTCTGAGCCAGTTGTTGAAACCTTTTTGAACTTCAGGATCCGGATAGATGCCATATGGGCTCTTCTTGCTCTTTTTTTTGATATGACGAAGAAGCTGACAATGATACTTGACTTGGATCTCAACAACCGTTGTTATGTTTGACCAATAGTTTGTTGAATTTGGTCCTAGCGTGAGGAACAAATTCGGAAAGCCGGTGACAGCCACACCTAATTTGCTCAGTTAATATGGGCTTTAGTAAAGTGCATGGGGAACTATCATACTCCAATAGGTTTCTGGATAATCTTTCCATGTTTTGGAGAGATTCATACCGCCGACTCCATATATTTGGAAATGACCACCTGAATCGTTCATATCGAACCCAGTACCCCAAATCAATACGTCAATTTTGCGTTCGACTTCTTCATCAACCACGTCATTTGGGCCCTTCAATTGATAAGACCCGGTAGGCTGTTGCGAACGCTCCTCCGCCGACAACGTACCAGTAGACTTGGAGATGATTCCATTCTCGGTGATACGAACTGGTTTATCTGTTACCAACTCGACGTTTGACTCATTGTACAATGAGTACCAGTCGTCAAGAAACAAGACGCGCTTGCAGCCAAATTCGTCGGATGGACGCAGCTTTTCCCTGACAACTGGGTCCTTGACCTCCCTCTCAAGAAATTCAATGCATGCATCATGCATTGCCTGGTTCTGCTTTGTACCAGACATCCACATGAATCTTGTTCGATCAAACTGAGGTTCATTGTCAGTGACGTGATGAAAAACGAATGGGTGATGATCTTACGAAAACAAACCAAGAAACATGATAAAGCCAGAGTATAGGACGAAACCATCGAAATAAGACTTTTTTCCAGCGAGGAATGTCATGGTTATTTCTCGGAAGGACATGGCCACAGCTCCGCTGAAACATATAAAGCTCTTTGACAACTGGCTGGATTCTTGGTGCGACTTGGGCTGCACTAGGACCAGTGCCGATTAGAGCCACGCGCTTTCCCTTTAGATCCGCTTGAGCCGGCCATTCAGCGGTATGCCACTGTTCACCCTTGAAGCTACTAGCTCCGGGAATGTTTGCAAACTTGGGGCGGTGAAATCCTCCACCATTGTCAAAGACAACATTGGCAATCCACAAGGTCCTCTGGCCAGTTTTCCGATCTTCAACAAGGACTTCCCACAAAGCGGACTCTTCATTCCATCGGGCCTCATGGACGATGGTATTGAAGATGGTGGAATGTTGCAGCTGTTGTCGATTTGCAAAGCGCGCGTAATATTGTTGGATTTCTTTTCCACTGGCGAACTTTCTAGACCAGTCTTTAATATGTTAGCCCATCAGTGAATCAGAAGAGGAGCTTCCAAAGGGCCTTGTGTATACCGGCGTTGAGATATGTCTTCATGACATAGGCATGGCTGGGGATATCACATGCCGCCCCAGGGTACCGATTGGTCTCCCAAACACCTCCAAAATCATTGTTTTTGTCGATAATCACAAACTCATCCCGTTTTAGTGTACCTGATGTCAGCAATTCATCACCAAGGGATATTCCGCACATTCCTGCGCCAACGATGACGCAGAATATGTACTTTTTAGTGGTGTCGTTGCCCTCCATGTCGCTTATTTGAGCCACTTGTATTGAGATTTGCTTGCCGAGGCTTTTTCTTTTTAGGAGGCTTGTTGTATTGGCGCTTTTAACGAGAATTTCCTTGTTTATTTATGGATCAAACCCACTTGACTGTTCAAAATTCATGTGGTAGTCTCGTTTTCCAAAGCTATCCAAGAAATGCTATTTTTGATAGAACAAATTCCTATTCATAATCACAAATGCCCGTGTGGCCCAGCTTGCTATCTCACGAACGGTAATGATTCTGGCCATTCCGACCCGATCTGCTGACCCGGATTGCGGGATTCCGTCCCTTGCAGCATGGAATGAGGCTAGTCAGGGGGCGATTTGGATCCACTCATTCACGAGAGGAACCGGCTTCCGAAATCCGGCCCCAAAACGGCCCCGGAAAAAGGAATGGTTATCATTTCCCCGCTGGGAATTCAGGACGTGAGCATTGTAAAACTCGTATCTTTGAAAATATTGGAAGGTCTTTATGGGTCAACATTTGTCGCTTCCTTGTTTTTCAGGCAACCAAATGACAGAACAGAAGAACCGAAAAAAGACACGTGATTGAGATTATACGAGAGAGAATCATCTCTGCATATTAATTTAATTATCAAGAGCAAAGAATGGCTAAGCAGAACCAGGAGAATCCCTTAAGGGCTCCAGAGTTACGCTGTGACCTAAACAGTAGGTATTTAACTATCGTTTGAGTGACAATGTTCATATTTCGTGGTTCAATAAAGACAGCGATGTTGCACAAATTCACGCACAAATGTAATTAATGTATTCATCACACAAAACACCATCACAGTCCAGGGGAATTGGCAAATGGAAGCTCTTAATTCAACAAATGTCTACAAAGCTATCTAACTTTAGAGAACCCTATTCCTCATCAAAATCTCATACTTAGGATCCGGGGATACCTGTCATTCTGTATCAGTAATATGAATCGTAGTTGATGTCCAATATTGCTACTTACAAGTGCCTCAAATGCGTCGCTCAATGGTGGTGGTCCGCCTGTTACCTTGAAATCATATTTTCGTAGAAATTCTGCAAGCACCAACTTGATATTGAGATGACCGAGGTATCTTCCTGGGCAAGCATGCCTGCCGTAGCCAAATGACAGGTCATCCTTGCCGACACTAACATAAAGATGCTTATTCTCATGACCGGGTAGCTGACGCTGCTTGTAGAATCGGAGTCCATCGAAGGTAGTGGCATCTTTGTAATGCGTTTCATCGTGATGAATAGAGTACGTATTTGCTTCAATTTTAGTGCCCTTGGGTATGAATGTGCCATCAGGCAATACCATATTAGCTGTTGCGGCACGCTGAAATGTTGCTGGAATCACGTCAGTGGATATATCTTTCAAGAATAAATCCAAGAAACATACACAAATCTGCCGCTGCAAGTCGCTGACTCTCTTTGATAAAGCTGTCTAGCTTCTGCAGTGCTGTTATTGATTCTTTCATAAATGTTCCATCCCGGTTCACAGCAACTGACTCTATCTCTTCTCGGAGTATAGGTATATACTCTGGGTGCAAAACAAGGTCATATATAGCCTGTACAGATGACGCAAAAGTGGTGACTGTACCAACAGCGACCAGAGTCATCTGAAACAAAAGTTGCTTTTCCAAGTCGTCGGCTAAATGTGAGTTCTTACCAGAGCTTAGATAGTCTAGCATAGTCGGAGGGCTGTCAATATTGCTACCCGTTTTTTTCCGCTCTTGCATGCATTGCGAAACCCTCAGTCGCCCTTTCTCCCACTGAGCTTTGATAGCATCTCTCTGAGGGGTCAATCGATAAATCAACGGTCGGATCCATGGGGGCCATTCTTTTAGCTGTCGAATGGTGTCGAAAACGGATAACACATAACTTGTGGAGGCATCAACCCATTCCTCGTCGAGTGACGCGCTCGTTCCAAGAAAGACGCGAGCATTGTTTGTACCAACAAGTTTCAAAATCCTGTCATGGATTACCACTGGGGTCCAGTCTTGCCCAGATTATTCTGTTAGTATGTACGCACTTATACACAAGCATGTCGAATAACGAACCTTTGTAATCCCCAACAATTGTAGGCATATTTCTTCTTGTCATTTGGTTCAGAAGCGGGGTAAATGCCGCTATAATCTGTGAGATTCTAGTCATAATAGAGATAAATCAGACTTCACTCACGAAGTGACGCAGTCATTCCAGCTTTGATTGCATGAATAACAAATTCGGGTGGGCCCCCGAAATAGGTATAGTCAGATTGCATATCCTACATTTTGTCAACCCTGTCTTGACCAGTTTTTGGCATATGCAGCATCAGAACTGTGACGTACGTTGTCAATAGACACTTTGAAGCTCAAGCTGGGATGGCTCTTCAGGTCGTCTAAGAACCTAGGAGGAACAACCACTTTTACACCTTCGCAATTCATTATTAACCAAGATGACCCGAAAAGCGCAGGAGTAATGTCTTACCATCTCTCGTATTCATGCCGTACACCTGGTCGGGATACTAATAGCCATTAACACTCAATCTTCCTCCATGCATTCAATCCGGCGCACCTGTTTATAGCCTCTCAGCATCAGTTCTCGGGGTCGATAACAGTACTCAAGAGCACGTGCCCTTGAGCTTCTTATCTCATCAGCTAGCAAAATTTTGACTTTGAGCTTGCTTTGACGAGACCACTGAATAGCCGAAAACACAACAACTAATAATGTAATTGTAATGATGATGGAGGAAGGTGCGTAAGCTTCGCTAAGTCTGTGCAACTCATTTCTTGAATTTACAAAACTCGGAGTTAAAGTGTTGAGATCGAGCAATAACATTTTGGCCATTGATAAGACGGAGATAGTGGTTCTATCCCAAAGATGATTTGTCATGCCGATGCCAGTGGATGAGTGAGTCGGGTGCACAAGATAAGAAGTAAGTCAGGAATAAAGCTGGAAGCACTTTATCGGGAGTTAAACGAAATTTACAGTTATCTTCAATCATCACAAGACTTTTTGTCCGGATCTGCAGGTTTGTGTTGAACTTTCGGAAGGAGCAAGATCGTTGCTTGAGAGAGTAGCGCTCTTTCGGACCCCGGACTTCCGGATTCGGAACCCCGCCAATCGCGCCGTGTGGGCCATGACCAGAAATCCGATTGCATATCCATGGGCATTTATCGGAAGCCAGAATCGGAATCCCGTAGCAATTTCTTTATCTATTATGCTCAGTTTCAATTCCTAGCTGGGAACGCATTGAACTATCTCGCAAGCCTTTTCAAATTTTAACCTTTTCGCATCTGATCTTCATATTACTCTCATTTTCTGTCGGATATTCTCTGACACTGCTATTAACATGAAAGGAAAAACTGCACTCATTTCTGGCTCTTCAGCAGGTATCGGAGCCGCTATCGCTGTTGAGCTATCAAAAAGAGGGGCGAATATCGTCTTGAATTTTCCATTCCCGCACCTAGAAGAGGAATGCCATCAAGTGGGAGCAAAGCTCAACACGCCCTGGATTGCTGTTTGTGCAGATCTTTCCACTGTCGATGGTCCGGCGAGACTGGTTGAAGCAGCTGTGGCAAAGTTCGGTGTTATTCACATACTAGTGAACAATGCGGCTGTTGTTCCCCACTCTCATACTTGGTCAACTACAACGAAAACATGGGATGACACGTACAACTTGAACGCGCGAGGAACATTCTTGTTGACGCAAGCTGTCCTACCTCACCTGCCCAGTTATAGTCCATCATCTCCCCCGTCAATTTCTGGAGTCAAAGACGGGTCGAGAATTATCTGCATAGGTTCTGGCTCTAGCCGAATTCCTCAGTCCGATTTGTTGGTTTATTCGTCTACAAAAGGTGCTCTCGAAGCCATGATCAAGGTCTGGGCCAAAGAGCTACCTCCAAAATACGGCTGCACAGTCAATGGCATTGCTCCTGGTCCAGTAAATACGGAAACTTTTCGCAGTGGTGCTGGAGATGCTTTAGAGCAAATAAAGGCTGATTTTGAAAGAGATACACCGTGTGAGGGAAGCTTGGCTGATCCTGAGGATATTGCATGGACTGTTGGATGGCTGGCTGACGATCGGTCAAAATGGATCAACGGGGAGTACATTATGATTAATGGAGGATTATGTATGGTCTAGGCGCATCAGAAGCTCCAGCGAAAGATGTGAGCCCAGTTAAATTAAGCTTACACTTATTGATTTACCAGGCCTCACGTTGAGGGGCTACTTGTGGCATCCCAGCAAAAGTGGAGCGCACCGTGCGAATAGAGCTGTTTTTACAGTCCTTGTACCTTCACTTCACACTTGGTGCGGTAAGCACGGGCCCTGCATCTGAATAACCCCCGTAGCCGAATTAACTGTTGTCCTGCTTTAGCAATAATGATGAACTACCCTAGATTTAAATCCGCATCCGCATCCGCCGATACACCACACGTATAATGTTGTGCATTCACTGAAAATTACTCATATTTGATATCTAATATTTTATTTCCATACAATAAATGTATATCCCATCAATCATGACAGCATATCGTCTCTTTTCAGCACTGTCGTATCGGTTGTAGCTAGAGAATAAAACGATTCTGTGTGCGTGGCGGTAGCATTACCTTTAGTAGTCAACGTAGCTGTCACCTTCTCCTTTCCTTCGGCAATATCAAGACCAAGCAGTGAACGTCTAAACATCTCTAGCGCAGCTTTAGGTTGATAGTAAGGCACAGCGTGACCGGCTTCATATATGCGCAGAAATGTAAAGTTACCAGCCTCACGGACCTCTCCATATTCTGTTCCGTCAACATGAAATGGGGCATACCCTGCGTTTCGAAACAGGGACGAGTCTGTATAGTTGACGGCAAGAGAGATGGCCTCTCCTCCGAACCAGTTGCACTAGGTGGGGTTTAGTCATTGTCATAACGGTCTTTGGGGTTCAAACATCATAATCGAAAGGAATAACATACGATATAGTCGGCATCTCCGTAGTAAAGCACGACCCGGACACCAGAATCCAGAATTTCTCCTAAATCCTTGATGAAGGTACGATACACCATGTCGCCACTTTGCTGAAATGCGTTGTAAATCATGTAGTTGGATTTAGTATAGTTGACGTCGACCCCCAATGCGTATTGAACCTCTGCTTTGTTGAGATAGTCGACAAAGTAGAAGGGTGGTTCGGTGTCATTTTGCGGATGTCGGATGTCATAAATACCTCGGCCAGAGTAGTAGTAGTACATCGCCTCAACATTGTCTCGGCACATGTTTTGTGCAGCAGAACAGACGGCATGACGAGCAAAGTCCGCCGGGTCAACTGAGCGACAGTAGTCGATCTGGATCTGGCAACCATTGGGTCTTTCATAGGCATACACTGTCTTTTCATAGATAGTATCATTGTATGCCTTGATGCCGTATGTGTTGTTTACAGCAAACTCTGCATAATATGCTGCTTGAATGGATTCATCAATGATACCATTGCCAATCTTGTGTTTAAGGTCAGTTTGTTGAACAAATTTGACTACTGCTGGAATAAACTTACTCCAAGTGAGGCAAGAGTGAGCTTTGTTCCCTTGGAGCTACCATCCTTGATCTTACTATTCATCATCTGGAAGTGTCTAAAGAAGGCGGGCCCGTAGTGGCCTCCGTAGGACTCAGTCCAAAGGTTGAATACTCTGGATCCTATTTTGCTATCGAGTTGCGGCAGGGCAGCGTAAAAGGCTTGTAGCGCCTCCCACGCAACGATAGCTGCTAGATCAGTTGTGTCGTAAATTGTTGGGTCGATGATTGGAAATCGACCCTCCACTTCAGCTACCGCAGGGTATTGGAAGCTTCCAGTCCCTAAAAATAATGTCAGCCTCTAAATTTGAAAAATGGTATATATGAACGCACATCTGTTGATTGAGCCGGCACCCTTTTTACCATACGAGAATCCTGCACCCAGTGGCTGTGAGAGAAACAACAAGTTTGACTCTTCTGTCCAAGAATGCAAGTTTAGTTGAGTTTTGAGATCTTCCGAAATGCTACAAGGCCCGAGTTCTTTATTTAATATACCACATTAGTACACTGGACTGGAACTGAAAGGCTGGAAATCTTCTTTTACCTTGGAAGAGGCCAATCAAAGAGTCTGCTCCAGGGCCGCCATTCACTTTAACAAAAGCAAGATCGTCAGCACGATTTTATGACATATAACGAAACAAAAAGGCTCTGAACTTACACCAAAGAGTAATTGGGGCAGTCTCTGCATTTTTGCGAGCCTCAAAGAACCAGAAAAAGATGTGCTTGTCCGTGTCTAGATCAATGTAGCCAGAGAAAGACTTGACCCCTCTTGTTGTTTCGCAGATCTGAGGCTGCTTATACCGAAGAGATGCACCATTCAAAGAGGGAATGGTCAGCAGGTCTTCAACAGGTGCTGGAAGACGGCTTCGTGCTGCTTCACCTGCTGCATCATCTGCTGCATCTCGACCAAAGCCCCCAGGACTGGCAAAGGATGGAGCGGTATTAAGGAGACAAATGTACGCTATAAATGATGCAAGAGTTGTAAACGACATAAAAATTGAAACCAGGTACATTGCGTCTGATGTATGATAGCAGATGAACCTCCCGCTTTCGTAGAAGAAAAGAATGAGTTGATTTCAAGAGAGCGATAGCAAGTCAAAACCGCCTTCTAAAATGCTCACAGAATAAAAGAAATGGGGATTGTAACAAGGATTCGCATCATTACAGCGGTTGAACAGCGGAGTGCGGCACGCGGAGGTAGCACAATCTCTCTTCGACGGATTGGACAAGACATTTGCCTCGGCTACAGCTCTCTAATGTCTCGCATCCTTTGACGGGGGTACAAGGAATCCATCGACATGGATGATGCTGTGCGCAAAAGTTCCTTAGTCGTCGGAATGCTCTGGATTTGCAATGCGTTCTTTCTGGCTATCATCGTTCTGTGGTGTTCACCTGCTTGGTGACTTCGCATAAATCGTAAATAGAAATTGCCGGATTGCAATATCTCTGGAAGGATCGCATCGCTATACTCCACATTTTACTATTTTAGGGTCAATGCCGCATCTCCGGGTAATCGGCACATACGGCGAGCCCTGTCAACGCCTCCTTCCCCGCTTAATACTACCCCGGCCCGCCGCCTAAACGTCCATATGAGGTTAAGCATTTGCCGTCGTGTTAGTTTCATCCCATTCCCACGCTAATCCAATACTCGGTCTTGATGGGTAAATGGCTCGAATCTAATCGGAGAGGAGTTCCAGAAACGAAGAGGTCCGGCGAGACCCTCTCAAATGCATACAATTCCACTAGCCAACGGCGCAATTGATAACACTACCCACTGACTACGCAGGTGGGAGCAAGAGAGCTAGCCTGATCATGGAACGTCGCCAGCCGCACAGATAACGCAATCCTCAGCTCGGTTCGGCCTTTTTTCTTGCTACCCTGAGGTGTAATTTCTGATTTTTGGTACAAAGTGGTGTGCTAGAATGTTGATTTCTGGATATTTCTAAACTTGGTAATGATAGGAAAGGCTAACATAACTGAATTTAAAAATAAAATGACTAAAACATGTTAGAGTCGCATGTGATTTTAATTGCATTGATTTGTTGCATAACACCAGCATGATATTTGCTATTTAACATCTAATAGCGATGAACTTGGCTAATCCACTCTCAACTAATACAAAAGTCTCCGTTTTGAAAGCTGGCGATTTGACTATCTATTTCATGGCGGGGGTGATTTCAAAGCATACGCATCAGCGGGCTTTTTAAATTCTACCTGGCCCGGATTTTCATCCGTGTACCTTGAAAGAGGTTCCAATTTACGGCACTTGTGCCATGTGCTAAAATCGGGGTATGGCCCTGCACGTCCTTCAACCCAATTTGCAGTTACAATGCCAATGTCACCATGGCATGCGATAGCCTGCCTAAGCGAGTCAATGCAATGATCTAAAGGGTGATTAGTCTCCGTAAATGAAAAATGGTTAGATGGCATTTTACCAAGATGAAGCCGTTGGGTTTTGAGGCTATCATGAAATGCTTCCGGTCTGTTTCCCTCTTTCTCATAGTACTCTCGGTATGAAGATTGCCTGATAAAGTTTATGCAATGTAACTAGAAACATAAATCAAGTAAGCAAAGGTCATGAGGAGAGCTTGGGCATTTCTTCATACTTGATGGAAAACTTCAAGACCGCCCTGAAAGGTCCCATCAGGATATCGGACACTCCCTTTTTTATCTTTCCCAAGCTTATCAAAATCCTTTTCGGATACACGCACTCGCCCCACTTTCTCGGTTAGTTCATGACTCCCCACGATGGCGTCACTACTCACAATTGACCATTTTTTCCCAGGCTTCATCAAGCTCAGGAGAAGGATAACCTTTATAGGGGTTTACTGCGTCCAAACCACCTTGGAATTTGACCATTTCATACTCAACTGAACCCAATGCCGGCGCTAGATAAAGCTTGTGAGCGATAAGTGAGATAGAGAAAGAGATATTGTCTGAACCTACAGGTGGCCGACACCATGGCGGTGCACTTCTGTTCATTCAAGCTAAGATTCTTGAAGATTTGTGTGTACAAGACACCAGATACAATGACAAGAATAATGTTGCAGATAAATGATCCCCACCAATACCACCGAATGGAGGTATTGGTAGAGGTTCGTAATCCCAGCATTTTCTTCTCATGCATCAATGTCTCTGCCTCATCTTGATCATCCAAAGACTGCCTCGACAGATCTGAAGAGTTGTTTTTTGAGTCATCTTCAAGATCACGCGGGGTCAATTGGTAGTTCCATTTGGGGTGAAAGAGTGAACGCATTTGTGAAGCCATGCTATTGTCGGGGAATAGAGGTTTCGCGGCAATAATTGACGAGGACCAAAATGATGAGAAAACATTCAAAAGTCGGTGGAAAAAATCAAGCAAACAAATATAACCTGAGATTGGTTTCTATACCGCTGTTTCATTCATGCACGCCGGGCCATGATGCGCTAATTTGATTCCAATGGTAATTGCCACACGGGGTCGGTGGAGCATTACGGAAGGATGCATCTGGATTCCGATCCCACGACCATTTACTTGTTATCTTTATCCCTGAACTAGAAATAACCGAGGGCTACCAGGGCTAGATGGGTAATATGCACATGTGATGAAGATATCATAGTACTAGAATTAGCTAAACCGTGCAGGCCAGTACAGACGGAGATGTCCGGTGTTTTGTTCGAGATCAAAACAGGAAAGGAGACCCGAGGGAGACGATAATTATCCGTTATAGTGCAGTAGATGGATATCAAATTCCATGGGTATGGTACTTTTGATTAGGAGCTTGTCCGAATACAAGCCGACATGCATAGAATCACCTCAATTGATGAGACTCCTACCCAGCAGGATCAAGTAATACCTCTACGTAATGACGTTTACTGGTTACTGGCTACGCAGCTGAGGCTTAGCCTGCCGTTACCCTTACTCCGGTTGCTACGATAGCTCCGTTGGAAGTCCACGTCAGACGGCCATGGCAAGTTGCTCGGCTGCGGTGGTACAATTCAGTCAACTATAAGTAGTCTACCTGGAGTACTGGAAGATTGTAACATTGCCAATCCACCAGCTTTCTTGGCATCTTTTCATTCTCAAAACCAGTAAACCTACTCGATTCAGTCTTCATTCATCCAGCTACACAAAATGAAGTTTGGGTTAACCGCCATTTCTCTCCTCGTGGCACTTACCACTGCTGCGCCTGTTGCTGAATCCGAGTTAGTCTCCATTATTGACCCATTCTGGATAACCAAATCAGCAGCTGACAATAAATAGGATCAGCGCGGCCGTCGCAGCCCGCAGCCCTCTTGGTGGTTACAAGGACTACGAGACCTATGACAAGGTGAAGCGCAGTGAGGAGGTTGAGAAGCGTGAGCCTCTGGGTGGATACAAGGATTACGAGACTTATGACAAAGTCAAGCGTAGCCCTCTCGGCGGTTATAAGGATTATGAAACCTATGATAAGGCTAAGCGTAGTCCCCTGGGTGGATACAAAGACTATGAGACTTATGATAAGGTCAAGCGCAACAGAGGCGTTGCAAAGCGTGAGCCCCTCGGTGGCTACAAGGACTATGAGACCTACGACAAGGTCAAGGTTAGGGCTTGAGTCAATGCTAGGATAGAGTAGGATTATTCTGTCAAACGGCCAAATTCGAATACGAGACGGTTCTTCAATTGCTGCACAATTTGCTCTTCCCGAGCCACACCTGTGCATGTGCAGCTTACAGTCATTATTACCATGCTGACAAGATAACTGTAAGTGCAAGCATAACATGGGGCACCGCCAGGATGTGTGTGTGTGTTTTTCTCGTCGCCAATGTAAGCTTTGCCAAGATTGCCAAGGTACGGCCCGTTGTGTGGGGAAATCTCGGATGTAAGTGAGCCGTTGGATTCTTGTGCAGCGAAGCGGAACCTTGCCTGGTGGATCTCGGTTGCGACAGCATGGGTCTTTGGCACCACATTCAGAATCTAGACCCTACCCTGGCTAGCTCGCGGATTAGGTCACGCGCACCTATGAGGTTGCCTGTTTAGTAACCCCTTGCATTGCAAGGCACGGGCCTGTAGATAGGGTGTCACTCGGATCATGGCGAATGGCAAGGCTAAGCAGCCGCCCCAGCTGTTGATCAAAAGATCTTCCAACCCGTTAGTTTGGTTACTAGCCTGCATCATTAGCGGCGACGAACCGCCCTATTGATTCGGCGACTTCCTATTTCAACACAGCGCTCGGATCACACGGCAGAAGAGTTGGTCTACATCCCTGGTTATGCACAAGGGCGCATATCTCTTATCAGCAATCTTTGATTGGGGAATCTGAACTGACAACAGATAAAGGGGGAAATGATGGAATTCCGGCTCTATCCTGCCTCACCATGCCTCTTTCTGATTAGTCACTTGGAATATCAACACTGGACTGGCGATAAAATCACTGCGTTCAAGTTGGGTTTCAGTCGCATGCTGCATAGTCGAAGATGGCCTCCGCACTGGTATTCTCAAAGTACTCGCTCTCTTTCGATAATGGAACCAATTCATGCACCCGTGGCTCTTTGGATGTTACAGACTTTGGACCAGCTAGCCACCAGTGCGGGGACAACTTTGACTTCACTTTGCTTTTTGAGCAAACATTTTTATCCATCGTACCTTCGGCGACCTTCTTCATTACAGCCGTTTTCCGATGCTGGTATCTCTTATCCAGCAAGAGGAAAAGAGTTCGGAAGAATATCCTGTGGGCATTAAAACTAGTGAGGTATTATGTGGTCGAGAAAGATCTGTAAGCTAATATTTTGGAGGCCTCAATCATCGCACTTGGTTCACTCCAATTGGCCCTTGTAGTCCTTTGGAGTCAGACCTCGTTGGCTCAGTCCGGAGTTACGATTTCTTCGGTTGTTCTCTCATTGGTTGATGCATTGACTCTTTGCTTTCTGTCTCATGCAGAACATGTAAGGTCTGTGAGAACATCAACAGTTATCAACGCCTGGCTTTTCTTCTCTACCATATTTGACGCGGTCCAAGTTAGGACTTTGTGGATGTTGCAGGGGAGAGGGGCTATACCGGTAGTTTTGTTAACCGCGACTGTCGTCAAAGTCATCATTTTGATGCTCGAAGCCCAAGGAAAGGAGAACCTATTCCTGTCAACTACCAAGGAAATATCACCCGAAACCATAAGTGGCATTTTTGCAAGGATAGTTTTCTGGTGGCTGAATCCTCTTCTTGTATATGGGTCGCGTATCAAGTTGAAACTTGATGATCTATTTCCGAGCACAGAGTTTTCAGATGGAGCACTCAAATCCCGATTCCAGCATTCCTGGGCCAAGCAATGTAAGAGGGGGTCTCTGCATTTCTTAAAAACTAGGCGAGAGTTAATAGTAGTGAGCAGACAATAAGACATGGAGGTTCGCTCTTTTACAGTCAACATTTCAGACGATCAAATCGCCTTTATTATCAGCGGTGTTTCCTAGGCTATGCCTTACTGGATTCAAATTTTCTCAGCCATTTCTTTTAAATACGACAGTCAATTATATAGCTGAGAAGGAGATGCTCTCAGAAAACAGGAAAGCGATTGGCTACGGTCTCATAGCCAGTACAGGGATAATATACATCGGTCTTGCAGTGAGTGGCAATCTTCGATTATCGCTTATTTAACAGCCTGTTGATTCTAGTTATAGTTGTGTAATGGGGCCTATAAGCACCATACCTATAGAGCAATTACAATGATGCGTGGCGCTTTGGCGATCGCCATCTTTGATAAAACCCTGACTCTGGATACCAGCAATAGCTCAGACAATTTGGCTTCTATAACATTGATGAGCACAGATGTTGACGGTGTTGCTTCCATATTCGAGTCAGTTCACGACATTTGGGCGGGCTTGATTGAGGTAGCACTTGGATTGTGGCTGCTTGAGAGGCATGTCGGAGTGGCCTGCATCGCCCCAGCATTGACAGCACTAGGTATTCACTTCGAAGCACGAAGATTCCAATCTTGAGAGGGAACTAATAGTTCGCAGTATGCTTCCTAGCAAGCTTGTATCTTTCTCAATTCATGGGACGGGGGCGCCGAGAATGGAACGGAGCTGTGCAGAAACGAATCAGCACTACGTCCTCATTCCTCGGTCAAATGAAGGAGATTAAGATGCGCGGTTTATCCACGGTGGTCTCCTCTCATATACAGCAACTGAGAGCTGCAGAACTAGAACTTTCGAAACGGTTTCGTATTATGACAGCTTGGTCGAGTTTTCTATGTGAGTCAACACGAAATACACCAAGACCTGGCAACCTTATATCTACAGTAGTTAATATCTGGGAACAAAACAGCTCATGCCACACCAATTCTCTCACCAGTTCTCACCTTCGGACTTTACGCTCTCATTCAAAAAGACGGAATCGGAAAATCACTTGATGTTGCATCAGCATTAAGTTCGCTGTCGCTCATATCCCTGCTCACCGAACCAGCATCCAATCTATTTCATGCGATTCCCACTTTCGCATCCGGTCTAGGATGCATTGAAAGGATTCAAGAATTCCTGCACTCAAGATCTATCAAACTAGGTCCAACTTACACTATAATCGAGGGAGTTGCAGCTACACCTGAAGAGAGCTTAGTTGATCAGTCTCCAGAACGATTGGAACTAGAATTTCAGAGCGACACTGAAAAGAGCTCTTCCAGTATTCTTTTTGAAGCCCAAGAAGCGTCTTTTGGCAAGAGGAATAAAGGCAATGCCATAATCTCAGGCCTAAGCTTTACGATCCAAGCTCGTAGCCTCGTAGCGGTAACGGGAAAGATGGGGTCTGGGAAGTCAAGCTTGCTCAGAGCCATCCTGGGAGAGCTGCCTTGTACTTCTGGACTTGTTCAAAGGTCTTTCCAATCTGCAGCATACTGTGATCAATTGCCTTGGCTAGAAAGCGGGACAATCCAGGAGAACATACTGGGAGTCTCACGATTTGAGTTGGACTCCAAGCTTTATGACACAGTTATTGACGCCTGTGCCTTGAAGCCAGAGCTAATGCAACTTCCCAACGGTGATAAAACTATTATCGGTTCGAATGGAGTTACGTTGAGTGGAGGACAAAAACAACGCATCGTATGTATGGCCCACTACATAGCAACGGCTGATTTTAATCACATCTATAGTCGCTTGCGAGGGCTCTGTATAGCCGCAAGAATATTATCCTCGTCGACAATATTTTCAGCAGCCTCGACCAAGACACGGCTGACTACATATTTGACAATGTTTTCGGTCCCAACAGCTTCAAAGACACGCATAATATTACCATGGTTTTGGTGACCTACAACGGTAAGACCTTACCCAGAAATTTTAGTGTATTTACTAATCATCAGAGCACGTAGTTCGATATCTACAGGCTGCAGACGCAGTTTTACTCATTGACGAAGATGGCTCTTTTGTGGACTCTAAACCGTTCAATGAACTGAACGACCAGGACAGGTATATAGCCAGGGGTCCCAATGGTACAGAGACGGCCAACTCAGAGCATTCTTTGAAGAATGTGCCGATACAGCAACAAGCTCGGCCTCGAATGGATCACATAATTCGATTGAACAAAGAGATCGATGCCAATAGGCAGTCAGGAGACTTGTCAGTCTACGCTTACTACTTTAGAGCTGTCGGATGGCCGAACAGTGTTGTTCTTGTCATACTTGGGGTTTTGAGTGCATTTTGTGACAAATTCCCCAGTGAGCAAATTCGGAATAGAATCATCAACGCAAAAGCGGAAAGCTAATTTATACATTTGCAGCGATTCTGTTAGAGTGGTGGGTACAGGATTCGAAAAAGAATTCGAGTAAAAATGGTCTGTATTTCGGAATTTACGCTATGCTCGGGGTTTTAAGTCTCGTCCTTGTCATCCTTTTTGTTCGGTACGTACATCTGAAGCGGATAGCCTGGCTTAACTAATGTGGATCGTTAGACATATGTTCGTACGAATTGTACCAACCTCTTCTAAGAGACTCCATAAAAAGTTGCTGGACATCGTGATGAGGTACGGAGCATGACTTAGATACCCCGCCGTTGCTGACATCTACTAGAGCCCCTCTTGCGGTCATTCTTAATACGGACATTGGAGTCACGCTTAATCGGTAGCCCTACCCTGCTTGATGACCTCTATAACTCGGCTAATCAGATGCGGATAGCTTCAGTCAAGATATGACTTTAGTAGATATGGTGCTGCCACCCGCAGTTTTTCTATCCTCTATCAGTGCGTTCACTCGTTATTCAGAGTTGATATTCTAGTCTGACCTATAAACTCACCAGACATCTTGAACTGCGTTGGCGGAGCTGTTCTCATTTTTATGGGTGTAAAATACCTTGGAGCGGTAATTCCAGTCATGTTAGCGACTCTTTACGCTCTACAAAAGTTCTATCTACGAACATCACGCCAGATGAGATTCTTGGACCTAGAAGCAAAATCACCGCTCTATACTCATTTCATCGATACCTTGAAGGGACTGGAAACCATCCGAGCATTCGGGTGGACATCAGCATCTCAAGATTCTAACTTGGTATTTCTTGAGACATCTCAGCGCCCATACTACCTCATGTTTTGCATACAGCGATGGCTCAATCTTGTACTTGACATGTTAGTGGCCGCTTTGGCAGTCCTACTTGTCGCCTTTGCTGTCACTTTAGAAGATATCAATTCCGCAACCATTGGTGTTGCCATGATAAATCTTCTGAACTTTAGCCAGGATCTGACGAGCTTTATTGAATCTTGGACAAAGATGGAGACATCACTTGGTGCCATATCACGGCTGAGAGACTACGACAAGGAAGTGCCAACTCAAATTGGCCATACAGGCCCAACAAACGAGTGGTCTTTCCGGCGGTGTCTTGAGTTTAAACATGTTTCAGCATCTTATGGGTAAGATATTTGTCATCTGGTAGCATGTTTGGCTTCTATATTGACGTAATATACTAGAAGCGGGAAACCCCTAGTACTTTGCGACATATCCTTCACTATCAACCACGGCAAAACGATTGCAATCTGTGGTCGAACAGGCAGGTATGAATCACCTGCGTATATTGCTTGTTAAGCTGCTTTCTAATTCAATATCAGTGGGAAGTCTTCTTTGCTCCTGTGCCTTTTGGGACTCCTAGATGTAAAATCTGGATCGATTCTAGTCGACGATGTAGATTTGTCTACAATCCCCGATGAATTAATACAGGAACACATTATCGTCATCGCTCAGAACATGCCGCTTCTACCAGGCTCAGTACGATTCAACCTTTGTCCTCACGACCCTATTGGCCAGTATCAGACTGCACTATCCGACGAGGTACTGATTGGAAGCCTCAAAACTGTAGGACTATGGGAAAAGATCGCCGAAAAGCATGGTCTTGACACCGATGAGACCGACCTCGGCCTGAGCTCAGGTGAGCTGCAGTTATTCGGCTTTGCATTAGCACTCTGTCAAAAGCAACGACTCGCGGCTCGCCATGAGGGACAGGATTGTGGGGGCATTATAGTGCTGGATGAATCTAACAGTAATGTTGACAGAGAAACCTCTCTATTGATACAACAGATCCTGCGACAACACTTTGCCGATTGCGGCTGGACTACCCTTGTTGTCACTCATCAAAATGAAACTATGAACTTAGCTGATGAAGTTATTTTCCTTGATGCAGGAAGGGTTAGTGACGGTGGACGCCAGAGTGAGAGTTGATATGATCGATGGGACTGATGACATAAATGCTGTGTCATTGGTAGTACAGTTTCTGATAATGGGAGGGTGGGGTAGCCACCGTCCACGTTGTGAGCACAAGGAAACTAATAGGAAGGTTTATATGGATATAAGTCGATGAAAGGAAAATCTCGTCCGTCTAGTGATTCTAGCTGCAAAATACAACATGGCCATGTACCGGGAAACTGTAGAGCCCATAAGTAACTCTAGGTTTCAGTGTTTTATACAAGCCGGATTATCCCGGTATTTAACATTGGACAAAGAAGGTATTTCGATGTGATGCGATATTGGGACGAACATAGTAAGGAAAGGAGCTATACCTATTTAGGGTATAACGATCCATCATTTACGAGCTGATTCAGTCTACCCAATCGTTCGGCCAACGTAGCTACCGCAAAACTTAGGCATTCATGCAGATGCTGTTTGACATCTGACCCAGATGCGAGATTTCGTGAGCGCTTCGATGTCGCTCCTATGTTATGCAGTATGGTTGTTTTCGAGGTGTTCACGGCTTAAGGCGGGGCAGGAGACGTGTTCAGAAGCGACAACGACTAAAGAAACTAGGCAGACTACAATGACTGCAATTACTAATAATAATAGCAACTGTTGTTCATGGAATGAATGGCTGTTGTGAAGGAGTTATGAAACGTCAAAACCACACACAAAGCCGACTTCAGTGAGTGCGGGGTTTAGGGTAGGTCGCTGCCTCTGAAGGTGAAAGGCATCAAGTTGGGAAATGACCTGCATCACCCGTGGTCCGATAAATAAAAACATGGTCGCAAATCGTCCGATCCAGCGGTACCCCAACAAGGAACCTTCAAAATCGGTCCAGAAAACGTGAATCGAGACGAAGCTACTATCTGGATCCTGGTATTGAGACAAGGGGGGCTGTAACCAACTAACACACGGGCCCCCTCCACATATCTCGGTTATCCCGTTCAATTGATACACTGGACTCCCTGTAATTACAGCGCCTGTCGAGTATTGGTAATTTAGGGTAGCACACAATGTTTTCAGTGTCCAACATTAATTGTTCTAGCCATGCCATCCTCGGCTCCAGATGTAAAAAAACACATAAAATTCCAACCGTGGTGACACTATTGTGCCAGCTGCACTCCTCGTTCTACAGTATTGCCATTTTACCTATTTGGGTAAACGTCGAAATGTGAATAATAATACTGAATTAGGAAGTAAGAATGTCTCCACACATGTTGTAGGCTTTGCAAAATTGCGCAGATTCAAGGACGTCGTCTCGGGTTTGTGCATGGGGATTAAATAAGACCTCGCGCATCTTTCTGACTTTAATCTCATGCTAAGAGTACTAAGCACCGAACGCATATTGTTGCCAGCATCTCGCTTTTACCGTTTTAGAATTGAGTGAGAGAGAGATACGATGGGTGAACGACTGCAAGCCCACCTGGCGCCTGCTGAATTAAGCGAACCCGGAGATTGGTGTACGTAATCAGCGACCCGCAATCTAACCGAATTCATCTTGCACTATGCTAAATTAAGGAATAGATCTACCAGATAACATGCTATCAAGTCAGGTTTCCCAAAATGGATTAGTGGGCATACGACCGTGTATACTAACTACCTTCGAATGCAGGACATCCTGGGCAACCTCATATTCCTGGTGGGTTTTAGAAAATTGCGTGCTTCGATTGGTTGCTGATGCGGGTTAGATCTTGATGCATATCGTCAACTGCACAAACTTTCCGTCCAGGACCCTGAAGTATTCTGGGGGGCCGAGGCAAGAAGTCTCTTGACGTGGAGCTCCGACTTTCACACCGTCCGACATGGCTGCTTGGCTGATGGCAATGTGACCTGGTTTCTCGGCGGAAAACTAAACGCATCTTTCAATTGCATTGATAGACATGCCATAAAGGACCCCCGGAAGCTTGCCATTATTTACGAGACTGACGATGGGAATGGCAGTTATACGTTGACGTACGGTGAATTGCTGAGCCACGTGAGCAAGGCTTGCTGGGCTCTCAAAGATTTGGGTGTTGGGAAAGGCGACACTGTTGCTATTTACATGTCCATGATTCCTGAAGCTTTGATCGCTATTCTTGCATGTGCCCGAATCGGCGCTGTCCACACGGTGGTTTTTGCAGGTTTCTCCTCTGGGTCCCTCAGAGATCGCGTCGTCGATGCGAAGAGTAAAGTTGTTATCACCACTGACGAAAGTTATCGAGGAGGCAAGACGATTGGAATCAAAAAGATTGTTGATCAGGCGCTAGAACAATGTCCCGACGTCAAGACTTTGGTATTCAAGAGAACAGGTGTCGAGGTTCCCTGGGTTTCTGAACGAGACCATTGGTGGCACGAGGAGATGGCCAAGTGGCCGAGCTACATTCCTCCTGAGCCGATGGATGCTGAAGATCCCTTGTTTCTTCTATATACCTCCGGATCAACTGGAAAGCCAAAAGGTGTTGTGCACACGACTGGAGGCTACTTGGTGGGCGCTGCCGCCACCGCAAAGTACGTATTCGATATTCATGAAGGGGATCGCTATTTCTGCGCCGGTGATATAGGTTGGATTACTGGACACTCCTATGTGGTTTACGCGCCACTCCTTCTGGGAGTGTCAACCGTCGTGTTCGAAGGCACACCAACCTACCCGAGTGCCAACCGCTATTGGGATATTGTGGAAAAACACAAAATCACACATTTCTATGTGGCACCAACTGCCCTACGGCTTTTGAAGCGAGTCGGGTCCTCTCCCTCAAATCATGACACCGGGAGCCTCCGCGTGCTCGGGTCTGTTGGGGAGCCAATTGCGGCTGAAATTTGGAAATGGTATTTTGAAGCCGTGGGCAAGAACCAATGTCAGGTTGTTGATGTGAGCACCCTGACCCAAGTATAATACAGTTTCACCATGACACCATGCTGACCAGAGTACAGACCTACTGGCAAACGGAAACGGGTTCCCACGTTATTGCCCCATTGGCTGGTGTTACTCCGACAAAACCTGGATCTGCATGCCTACCTTTTTTTGGCATCGAAGCAGTACTAATCGACCCTGTCTCTGGAGATGAAATAATAGGAAATGGAAAGGAAGGCGTGCTCGCTTTCAAATCCCCGTGGCCTAGCATGGCGCGCACGATCTGGGGCGACCACAAAAGGTTCCAGGAGGCATATCTGGATTTGTACAAGGGGTACTACGTAAGTCTTTCGTGGATCTCCTGTCAGGAATAGAAAATTGACGTTGGAAAGTTTACGGGTGATGGAGCCAGTCGCGACCAAGACGGATTTTACTGGATTCGAGGTCGGGTTGATGATGTGATCAACGTCAGCGGCCATCGATTGTCGACAGCTGAGATTGAGGCGGCTATGGCTGAGCATCCAGCGGTTGCAGAATCTGCTGTGGTGGGGGTTTCCGACGAGCTCACCGGTCAATCGGTTGCGGCATTCATATCTCTCAAAGATGCGTTTAAAGCATGCCAAGACAATATTCAGGAGGAGCTCAGGCAACAGGTTCGGAGCTCCATAGGCCCGTTCGCTGCCCCAAAGAAGATATTTGTGGTGGCGGATCTCCCCAAGACCCGATCCGGCAAGATTATGCGCCGAGTATTGCGCAAGATTGTCATGGGCGAACAGGATCAGCTTGGTGATACAACGACTCTGTCTGATCCCTCAGTAGTTGAAAAGATAATTAAGGTAGTTCTTCAGAATTAAATGCATTACCTTTTCTGGCAAAAAAATGAAAAAGCCCAAGAATGAGTCTTAGCTATAGAAGACGTACTATGTAAGTGGTTGCGCGTCGTGTGGATTGGTTTGGAGTGTTTTCTGGGCGAATTATTACGCAAGGGATATAAATACGGGCACAAAAAGGTTCGGAGTCATAGCATTGCGCAATTGTGAAAGATCGAACTCAAACACGGACTACATGACCAAACCTTCCACATGTGGAAAACGCTTAGTGTTATAATTAGGGTCATGGCAGAGAGCAATAAGAGTTCCAATGATGCGGGTTGCCAACAGATTACTTCATGAACAAGAAAGCTTAGTAGAGTAGATGCCATTCAAATGCGGCTCTTATTATTCAACCAAGCAGCAACAATAAAGTCCAGTCCAGCGCGCAACCACGGCTCATGGGTGGAAGCGGTGAAGTCAAATCCATGATCACCTGGGCGCAGAGACAGATGTACTTTGGCTTCTGGGTCTACGTCTTGTAATAAATTAACCAGCTTTGTCGTACCTTCAACCGGCACCGCTGTGTCACCCTCACCGTGAAGCAAGTAGAGTGGCGGAAAGATGGGTTTCCCCGAATTCCTTGGAGGTAGCACATTTTCTCTGATGCGTTCAAGCACGAAGAGTTCTGGCTCGTCTCCAAGCAGTTCCAACAGCCTGCCATTTTGAACCACGGCGATGGCAGAGTCGAGTCGCAAAGGCGGGTCTGCCTCGGTAATAGCCCTAGAAGAAACTGACAGAAAATGATCCACCATCGCATTTTCGAAATTGGAGACCCCAACAACGGGCTTTCGGTATGCCTTTGTGTAGTGGGATGCCTGCATGTCTATCATGGGATAGAGTGCAATGATTGCTTTTGGGCGGATGAAGTTTGAGAGGACGGATTGCAGTGCCAAATATCCACCTGGACGAGAAGTCCAAATATTAGCCAGAATTATACCATAATCCAAAAATGAACCTACCTGCGCTTTCACCCACAAGTAGTAGCTGTGATGGGTTGATGGAAATATCAGATCGTTGAGTGGATGCGAGATGCCGTTCAACCCCTCCATCATTCAGCCAGCTCCAGAAGTTCGACATGTCCTCGATAATAGCACGTCCTTTCACCTCTGGCAAGAGCCGATAGTTTGGACTGACAATGATGGAATCCTGCTCCTCGGCAAAATCCAGGATCCATTTCGAGAACCAAGCTGGGAACAGGCTCGATCCGGTAATCTAGATACATTAGCAGGAGGTATATGAGATTCTGGATCATGTTCTCTTACAAGAAAACCACCATGGATTCTGACCATAACAGGATAACTCTTAGTCACCCTCCGTTTCGGTATGAGAATGTCAACCCCAATTTTGATGCCACCAGACCGGTAATATGTCCGACTGATGTTGAAACCATCAAAGATTTCTGATGAGACACTTTTCAGCAGGTCGACCAGGGCTTGGAACTGTTCATCGCGGTTTTCCGTGGCTTCTGACATGGCTGATTGTAATCGAAAGCTTTAACTCTGTATGCTGTTATCTTCTCGATCGTTAATTGACCAAAGGGGGATATAAAGGGAAAAGAAATGGAAATATGCCGCTCAGCGCTTTTTTTCAAGCGCTAGATGCTGTAAATAGACTAGCTAGTACCCCGCTTTCTTTGGTATTTCCTAAAACGGATCATTGACGCTAAGAATATCTTAATCACCCTTTTTGCCACGCTGGAGAAATGGTCAGCTAGATAGGAATCTTTGGTGGAATTAGGGATGCCATTTTGTCCGAAAAATGTCGCCCAACTACATAAAGTGAGTGTGGTCGGTGAATGCAAGTTTTCGGCATATGCCAAATTAGTGAATTCCTACTACGGTATCATTTGTTTCCACTTGGGGAGATTGACATTGCACCTTTACAGAAAAATGACTAGAGAAGCTATCAATCATGAATAAGCATTGTTGAGCATCTTGTTAAACGAAGATTGAAGTGGTACTGAGATACGCCGTGATGAAAGCAATACAAGCACCGAACCAATTCTGTCTCGATACGGGTTAGGTAATCTCAGTTTGGAAATAAAAGCTCATTTCTTGACTCAGTGATTGACAGCACACTGTTTTACGATATGGATGTAAGACCAAAATTTCTGAGTGTTCCCTCATGGCTAACGTCTATTCTCCGCCACTCTCCCGCAGCGCATTATATATCTCTGATTCTATACGGTCGGAGCATTCAAGGACTAGTCGGTCTGTTATTCAAAGTCAGTGCGATGAAGCTTCTCAGTCTCGCGCCGAACACACCTCCGTATGGAAGAATCTGGCTCGCAATTATCCCACCAATGTTATTGGCTCGATCAGCAAACTAGTAAAGATTGGCTAGCCCTTCCCATGATCCTACACCGGCAGGTCGACCTGTATTGGTTGGAAAGTGACTGATTGAAAAGGACAAGCCCCATCCTTCAGTATGGTCATCCGGCAGAGGAGTTAAGGGCGTAGGGTTGGCCAGGTGAGGTTTCGCGACTGGAACGCATACGTTGCTGAATCTTGGCTTATCAGGGATTTGATCTGTGAACATGTCTTTGATACACAGCTGTTAAAACATAAAACTTCCTCTAAGTAATAGAATGATTGCCTTACCTTTCACGGTCTCGGATTTTAGGAGTCTCACTCCCGTTGCATCGTCCACCCCATCGTTTAAGAGAAGGGAGATGAGTCCTATTGGGTTGTTAGTGTGAATCGAAATTGTGAAGGATCAGCTGACTTCTAAACTCTGCTGGTTTACCAAAACATCCGTGGCCGCCAGCGCAGGGGATTTCATGTTTAGTGGTATCATTTCGGTTCAGCAGTGGGAGCCGGTATAAGTGGTCAGTGTGCGAGAGCTTCCCGTTTGGCGACCGTTGATGCATAAATGCAAGGTTTGACTTCGCTTCTTCCGATGGGTGGAATGTTACACTTTTCATGTCGAGCGGCTGAAAAATGTTGACCCAAAAATATTGATCCAAGGATTCTCCAGAAAGCCTCTCGATAATGAGCCCCACCCAATCCATTGATATTCCGTATTGAAATACCTTTCCAGGCTGGTTAGCAAGAGGATGATTTGCCTTTTCGACAGGCTCCCCTGAAAAGTCATCGGCACCAATAGGCCTTGCATATTCAGCTAGATTTTCGTCTTCAAATGCGTAACCAAAGCCAGCTATACACACGTGAGAAGGCTAGAAGATTCAAGTGGTACCTGATTACATACCAGTGTGAGTGAGTAACATTCGTAGTGTGATCCTGTTTTCCTTTTCTGCAAGGTTGAATTTCCCATCGGCCGTGCGAATTAAAACCTTGACATCCTTCAACTCCGGGCAGATGTTTTCCACTTGATCAGCATCGTCTAATCTCAATCGCCCTTGCTCAACCATCTGCATACACGCGACAGAGGTTGCTAACTTCGTGAATGAAGCCACCCAAAAGACTGTATCAAGTAACATGGGTTCATTCGACTTAATTCCTCTGGTGCCAGAAGCGTACTCAAAGATTGGTTGACCATCTCGTCCGAAAGCAGAATAGACGAGACCTGGGATTTTTCGGTCTGCATCTCCAGATGTGTATTCGTCGACAATACGGCGGAGCTTTGCCTCACGACTTGCTGAGATAGTCCAAGCCATGTTGCGCAGGATGCAACCAAAGGAGGCTGATGAAGACTATGTAGAGGAAGATGGTCTAAAATTCCAGCAAAGGCGAGGCCCACACTCGTCGCCAGAAGTTCCCTAGGCGCGTTGCAACCGTGGGTGTTCGGTTTCTTATCGATCCGCTAGGTTCACGGCTGTTGGGATGGGAGAAAATTCACACACCGGACACACACTGCAGGGCTTGAGTCAAAATTACCGGAAGAGGACATAGAAGGAACATTAGGGTGGGGCGGGTTCACTTGGATGGGGTCGAGGCTTATTACCGGATTAGGAATGGCCTTGGATCCCAGCACAACAGCAAGGGCAATATCTTAGATAAAGGTTCAGCTGCAAAGACTTTGTGAATTTGCATACGAAAGTCTTATCTGTGTATCCGTTTTACCGTCCTTCAGCATGTCTGCATCAATCCGCTACCAGTGGCTTCCCGGGCCTGTCGGGGAAATGTTGCGTTCCTCATCATTAGCAACTACGGCAGCAATCCCACTCAATGGCACGCTGGTCATCACTACTGGGCACGTTGGAGTCAACATTAAAACCGGAGAGCTCGTTACCAGTTCTATAGAGGATGAATTTAATGCCGTGTTTGACTGTCTCGACGCTGCGCTCCGCAATGCTGGAGTCAGCAGTGGTTTGGCTTGCGCTCACAAATTGGTGGCGTACTTCACTCGCGCCGAAGACGAGGCCATTATGTTGGCTATATTTCGCAAGAGATATCCAAACAATACCCCGACCTGGACTTCTGTGGTTGTTACCGCCCTCGTCAACCCGGGAATGCATGCTGAGGTGCAGGCCGAGGCGGTTTCTTTTTAGTGGATTTGGTGGCTACGCGGATAGTGATCAAACATCATTGAAGAGCATGACTTGGAAAAGGACTGGGAGAATTACGTACAAATCGTGTATTTCAATACTGTTCAATACAATCATGAGATAGCCATTACAATAGTCTAACCCAAAAGTGGAATTGGATTTTCTTGTGAATCAGCTTGAAACAAGTATTTTTTAATCCTATCTGGGTAAAAGGTGGAAAAAGAATTCTACCCTACCCGTTACTCTAGGCTCTATCCGGCATATTTCGGAACTGGTTGTTTGGATCTGCCATCTCCTCCTCAACCGAAGGGATCGTCTTGACCACCTTTGCGGGGGCACCCAGGGCGACCGAGTATGGTGGAAGGCTCTTGGTGACTACTGCACCAGCTCCCACGGTGCATCCTTTGCCAATAGTCACCCCTGGCAGAATGATGACATTGCCTCCAATCCAGCAGTCATCCTCGATTCTAATAGGATGACCGAACTCAACAAACTTTATCCGAGAGAGGACACTCGTCTCGTGCCCCGCTGTGTAGATGTGCACATTGGGCCCCATCTGAACACGATCACCAATTATGACAAGACTAGTATCTAGCACTGTGAGACTGGTCCGGGGTTAGTCAAACTTGTACGGATGGGGGAGCATCTCTACTCGCCCAAAATTCATGAAGCAGTTTTTGCCGATCGAGATGTTATTGCCGTAGTCCGGGGTAAAGGGTGTCTCGATAAAGGTACCCTCGCCAACCTTTCCGAGCATGTCCGAGAGCATCTCAAATCGCTTAGCGGCAACTTGCTCGTCATTTCCCATGTTGGGATCCAGGTTGTTGAACTTGTAGGCTCGTTGCCGAGCCTTATGCCGACCTTCGAGCAACTTTGGGTGAAGAGGATTATAGCTGTACAAATTGAGCCGACAACATCAGCATGACGTGGGGGCGACCAAGTACGTACAGCATGCCGGATATCATTTTTTCATACTCCTCACACCAGGGAGTTCCTTGATAGCCCTTTGCCAGCTCAATGATTTCTGCGTCCTTCTGTTGCTTGGCCATGATGACTACCTAACAAGCTGTTGGTGCTGTTGTATTTTGGTGGAGATAGAGAGTAAATGGATGGATTTTGTCTGCAGGTGGCTAGAGGAGAGCGCGAGACAGATCTTTTTCAAACAGTCTCGAATTGTTCGCAGATGCCGAACTCCAAGGTCGGCGTGGCGATGCTGGCTGGCTTTAAGGTGCAGGGCAGTAGACGCCATACCTAAACAGGTATTAAAGGAACTCTGTGCAACACGCAGACGGAGGCGCTCCGCACAGTGCTGATTTACTGAAACTTCACAACGCGCTACGGCACAAAGATAGCCGGCTACTTTTCCCCGCGTTCCGGTGGGGTCACTCTCACTGTGGGGATAGATTAGACCTGGGGGCCGGAGATACGGGTTGCATCTTTAGCTTCGAAGCGATACGGAGCTGAAGAGCTTGGAGGACGAGGGAGACGGGCCAACGAGCATAGTACCGACTCCCGCATCTTCCATAAAGGGAGGCCAACCACCGTGGTTGTGCTTCCCTCATCTCGTCCCAATGCAGGTTGCTGCACACCAGCAATTTACCAAGCCTCTAGACCCTCTTCTGTTCTTTGCTCTCAACCATGGCGGATACAATCCCAAAGGAAAGCATCACCAAGGTGAATACAAATGCCACCAACGAGTCTGAGGTCGGTGTTGGCACCATCAGCAAGCTAGGTGATGTTGATGACAATATCCTCATGGCCCAGGGCCATGCTCCTGTCATGAAACGATCCTTCAATCTCCTCGGGACTCTTGGCCTTGGCTTTAGGTATGGTTAGCTCCCATTATGGTGATTGAGCTATATGGGTGGGCGGATGTGCTCACACTTTCAGCATCACAAACTCGTGGCTTTCCTATGCCAGCTGTTTCGGACAGAGCATGGTCTACGGCGGTGCTCAAGCAACCGTCTTCGGGTTGATTGTTGCCTGCGCAGTACAATGGCTCGTAGTTCTTGGCCTCGCCGAGCAAGCTTCAGCGTTCCCATCTTCAGGAGGTCAGTGCTGCATTGTCAACATGGCACGCACAGCAGGCTAATCTCGTGTAGGACAATATCATTTCACCTACGTCCTCGCCCCCGAAAAACATCGCCGATTCGCCGCATTCGCCGTTGGTATCATCAGTGTGCTTGGCTGGTGGGTTATTACATGCTCTGGAATTTCGAACAATGTCCAATGCATCATTGGCATGATAATCTTTGCGAGGCCAGATTATAACCCCAAACAATGGCATTCATACTTGCTGTACGTTGGGCTTATTTTGCTTACATGTAAGCCTCTGTACCAACGCCGATCTCTGATAAGGTGGAACACGCTAGACTAATCGCTCCAAGTGATTCCCATCTTCACAATCCCTCAGCGCCATCTAGGCAAGTGGACCCAAATGTGCCTCGCTCTCTCGGTACTCGGGTTTGTCGTCACTACCGTCACCATCCTTGCCATGTGTGATGAATTTAACCACCCAAGCGCCATTGTGCGGTTCGATGGTGTCAGCGGATGGCCAAAGGGCGTTGCGTGGGTCATGAGCGTCGGCAATGCTATGTATGCTTTCGCGAGTATGGACGCAGTAATTCACGTCGCCGAAGAAATGCACCATCCAGGAAAGGCCATCCCCAAGGCGATGTGCGTCTTTCAGGACTCCCTTCTTCAATTTGTATACTAATTGTGGGCACGCAGGAATTTAACTCTTTTAATCGGCCTGCTCACGTCTGTGCCTTTTATTTTGGCCATGATGTTTGTCATCAAGGATGTCGATGCTGTACGGTCGGCTCACCTTCCAAGTCTCGAGGCATTTTACCAGGCTACTGGGAGTAAGGGTGCTGCACTAGCATTGCAAGCGATATTGGTTGTTCTCTTTTATAGTAAGTCGAGCTCCATATGTGTGCCGCGATATGATATTGACTCCGATATAGCTTGTATGCCAAGCCAATGGATCACCTGTGGCCGATTGACTTGGGCTTTTTCGCGCGATGTAAGTTCCCCCACAAGCTTCATAGTTTGAACATTGCCAACAAATTTTCCATTCCTAGCGCGGCCTGCCATACTCCGAGTACTGGAACCACATCTCTACTTCTCGTGGCTTCCCAGTTCGCACTACACTCCTGTCTGTAGTCTTTTGTATCATCTACGGCGTGCTATATCTTGCAAGCAGTCAAGCATTCAACTCGATTATCACCTCCGCTGTGCTTGGGGTCAATATCTCGTACGTGGTACCGCAGGCTATCACTTTATTCTATGGGCGCCAGAAGCTGCCTAACCGACCCTTTAAGCTCGGATCAAGTATTGGCTACTTTTGCAACGCGTGGACGCCGCTATGGGTCACGACCATTGGCGTCTTCATCTGTTTCCCGAACTATCTTCCGGTCGAAGCCTCAAACATGAATTTGTGGGTTGCGCATTCAAAATAAAACCCTTTTCAATCTCACTAACAAAATCCAAGCGTCTGTGTCGTGTTAGGTGTTATGGGTCTGATCTTAGTTGGCCTTTGGGCAAGCGTTCGCCGCTACTTTGAGGGGCCCAATATTGACTGGGACATACTCAATCACCAGTACGAGTCTGAACACTGAACCATGGCATCATTCAGCTAGGTAATGCTAGCTTGACAGGACTCACGAGAAATTGAGCGAGAACTATTGAATCATGACGGTCCTTTCCAGGCTCAATTACTAGGAGGAAGGATGAATAAGCAGCTGAACTTCAGGACAAGAGCAGGATAAATGCACTAAAACCTAAACTAAAGGATTCTCTTCGTCTTCATGTGATTGTAAAATGAGTCGCTTGAGTATGGCGGTAGTTTTAAGGGCCTGTAACTCGAGATTCGGGTCCACGGGGAGCAAAACAGAAGAAATAGACAATGTATTCTACCGAAATTATTTTTACAGACGTACGAGTGGCCCTAGTGATTATCTCCAATGAGATGGTAAATAGTACCAGTATTGTGCAGCCCTCGCTGAAAGGAAGGTCGCGGCTTGCTTGGAGCTCGGCATTCCTTGCAGGTTTGGCAAGCTTGGAAGTGGTCCTAAACAGTATCAAGTTGCCTCAATATTCTGACTCATATGTGATCCTTTTGTATGACGCTGGGAAATTGGATTTAGTATTCCTAGTCAGACTGAAAAGGCTCACAATGACTGAGACCATATTGTCGAAGACTGTTTGTAACCCCTAGCTATATAATCGAGTATCTCCATTATTCTTTTAAGCCTATTCCTTACTTTTAAAATAGAGATTTTATTGGAATCCACAAACTGAAGTATTTGTTGCACTAAGCACAATATTTGACATACCGCATTCTTCTGACTATCTTTCCGGTGCATAATTATCGGCTCCGACTTATGACAATTGAAAACGCTATTCACAACTTACTGTTACCTACCTTCTTGCTGATTACCAAAAGCTCTTTGTGAGCTGTATGGGCATTCAAAGAGCCCTGCTCCAATGCCCCATCGATTGCAGCTCTCCAACCATGTGCCCAATCAGCTGAAGCAAAGAAAACGTTGCCGTGGCGACTTTGAAGCTCATCCTGATACTTTGACATGTAACCCGGCTGCCACCAAGCAGGGCCGCCTTTGGAGTAAGGATCTGTGCTCCAGTTGTGGAGTAGCTGTAATGGTCATTACTGATTAGCATCAAGTCTGCATAAGAACATGAGGCTTGCCTACCAGTCGTTTCACATCCATAGGGTGAAGCTTATTCAAGGCCTCTATGGTCTTCTCTGCATCATTCTCTGGCACAAAGGTTTCTCGCTCATCAGCGCCAAACGCCACCACATGGACGTCGCCATTAGGCAAAACGCCGTCGGCATATCCATACATGAGAAGGCCCGGGAAACGCATTCCGTTCCATCTCTCGAGCTCTTTGTTGGAAACATCGGCGTGAACCTTGGTCATTTGGTTGACATGTCCGATATTAATTGCATCCTGGCGGCGCTGAGAAAGCGGAGGAGAGAATTTTATGTCCTTGAGTACATTAAGGGGGATCGTATTGATGACCTTGTGAGCACGGAACTCGTGGCCAGTTTCGGTTTTGATGGTAACGGGGCCGTTGCTCAGGGGCCTTTGACTGATGGACTGCACTGGCGCGGAAAATACGTAGTCCAAGCCAGCCTCCTTTGCTTCCTCAAACATGTTCATGGCAAGAGCCGTTTGCCCGTCTCGCAGTTTGTATCTCAACCAGACGTCGGTAAAGTTATCAGAGCTGTGCATCAAAAGAGCATGTGAACGAATCATGTCCCATAAGCTGGACTCGGCCAATCTTCCTCCAGATATGTGGAGCAGGAGCGAGACTAAGAGCCCCTGCTCTTCGGTTGTAAGCTTGTGTTTGATCTCGTCGAAGCGGTCCTGGCAAGATAGCTGGTCCCACTTCTCAACCACTGAGCGTTCTACAATTGGGTTTTCCAATTGCGCATGAGGAAGGGGACATATGGTTCGGCCGTATTGGCCATCAACATTGACAAACATGTCCCATGCCTTGGCTTGCATCGCACCAGCTTCCTCATGGCTAAGCTTGCGTGACTCAGCCCCTATCAAGACAGATTAGCCTTTTAAGGAGAATGAGCATGCTCTTTTGACAACTTACCTTGCGTATCTATGGTGTAATAGCCCTTGTGCATGTCAGGGCTTCCTGTAGTAATCAAGTCACGATCCATCTTGTATCGAAGCATTTCTCTGAACAGATAACCCATGTGGTGGGTGACCCAAGTGCCTCCCATTTCAGAAAGAAATCCTAAGGAGCTTTTAGAAACGGATAGTATAGCAGAATTGATGAGTATACGCACCATCCTTTTTGGCAGTGTAGGTTCTGCCGCCGATGCGGTCTCTTGCTTCCAGCAGCAGGACTGAGTACTCTATCGAATTGTTGAGTCAAACGAAAAACACACCAGCCGTAGGAAACTGCACTTACTCAAGAGGGCGAGGTCTCGGGCAGCAGCAAGGCCTGCATATCCAGCACCGATAACAATGGCGTCGTAGAGCTTGGTCGTGGTGGCACCTGCCGAGCGTTGAGGTGAGATGAAGGCATCACTCTCAATTCCCTTTTGGAAGCCAGTGCTGGGTTCCCACACGTGGCCGTCGCTAGTCTTGGGTGTCATGTTCGTTGGATTGATTGGATAAATCGACAAGCAGGATGAAATCTGGCAATTGATGGCGATCAGAAAAAGATCAACGTTATCAGCGCTAACCTGCCTCATCCAGCCGGCTTGCTTAGCTGCCATGTGGGCACTTTTTAGCTTGATCCACACCCTGGTTCTCCGTACAGTGCGACCTATCACCAGCGCGCGTTTGGAGGACCCGCCTCTGAGGGTTCACATGTTTTATGTTACTTCCTATTCCGGTATTAAGGAAACCCCACACGTCTTATGCCCAAATCCGGCAATTGTAGTTTATCACTGAATTGGGGAAGCACACAACCCCGCATACACGCGCCTAGCAGCATGGCAAAGCGGACGCCAAATTCAGATATTGTGCAAGATTGAAAGCACCGCCACGACATACTTAACGACTTTCGATATCCCGAGATGCAAGTTCTGGTTCAGTAGTTGTCCCTCGCATCAGAGCATCCAATTACGTTAATAGCCATTCCAATAACTCAAATTATCTGTGACCAATTTAATCTTCAATCACATTCAGCAACCATGCCTGATTTTACTGGACTCGAGCTCACTGGCAAGACTGCCATTGTGACGGGTGCTTCACGGTACGTGCCTGCACCTCCTCCAACAGCCCCCGGCTTCTTGGCGCTGATAGCTGACGTCACATACCAGTGGCCTGGGTGCCGGAATTGCAGTTTTGCTGGGCAAGCGAGGCGCCAACGTCGTTGTCAACCACGTGTCGCCAGGCAGCCGCGACCGCGCCGAAAAGGTGGCCAAGGAGATTGAAGCCAATGGCACCAAAGCTATTGTTGTTCAAGCAGATGTGGGAAAGCTGGACGACATTCCCAAGCTGATTGATGCTGCTCTCAAAATTAGCCAAACAGGAAAGATTGAGATTTTGATTCATAAGTAAGTTGAAAACCCAACAATCCCAACGAGTATGACGTTGACAGAACCTCTCTATCCGCAGCGCTGCCCAAGGAAATGAAGCCAACCTTGTTGACACTACCGAGGAGTTTTATACACGTCATTTTGATGCCAACGTCAAGGGCCCAATCTTTTTGACGAAAGCAGCCGAGCCTCACCTCCCAAAAGGCGGCCGCATTGTCTTCATTTCCTCCGCTGGTGCTCGGCTAGGTGTTGCCGGCCAAACAGTCTACGCTGCCACAAAGGCAGCCGACGAGGCACTTGTTCGAGTCTGGGCTAAGGAGCTGGGTCAGTCCCACGGTATTACAGTCAATTGCGTAAATCCCGGTCCCATTGCCACAGGTATGTTTGCCACTAGACATCCGTTGAGCTATGCTAAAAAAGGGTTTCCCAGACCAATGGTTTCAGAGCGACGAGCAGTTCCTCAAGGATATGCAGCCCCTGATTGACTCTACCCCTGCTGCCGCTCGTGTCGGCGAAGTGGATGATGTCGCGCCTCTCGTTGCCTTCCTATGCAGCGACGACGCCAAGTGGACGACGGGCTCGGTTCTCTCGGCCAATGGCGGCTTGTACAATTAAATTATTTAAATTCCATTATAAATATAGCCATGGGCATCATTAGACCAAGAGAACTCGCAGAGTGTAATCGCGTCCCAAGTGCATGTGAAACAAGTCAACTATGCAAGCCCCAAAACTCCGCTTCGCCGCTTGTTTTTCTTGCAAATTTAGCCTTCTCGAAGCCTTAGACCCAACGGTTCGTCCATGTTCGAGAAGCTTAAGGGCGTTGCCTCTGTGCAATTGCCCTCCGAGCTTGGTGTGAACAGCAGAATATAATATGGCTCAGCGCTAAATTGATGAATGACTCGGGGAACCCCGCACCAGCCGTCTCCAACCTTCCCCCACTCCAACGCACGAGCTGTTGAGCCGGCCTTTAAGTCTGTGGGTCCCTTTCACTTTTCTTCCCGTTGGCGATTTTCCGACCTCTTTTGACCTGCTCCTCTCCATCCACGATAGCATCATCCATTATGTCTCAGCCAAAGCCACCGCGCGAATTCAGATTTGTTGGCGCCTTTAGTCGGAAGAGGCGTCGACCAAACGGCTCTGGGCCAAATGGCTCGAAGTCAACTCGTAGCGCTGTGTCAGCAACGCAGTCCGCACCCACGCCACCAACAACCGCGCCAGCGGCGCCATCGACAAGTCCGAAAAGCGTTGCTGAGGCCTCCGTCAATACAGAGAGACCTCCCAAAGATCTGCCTGGTGCGGCATTGCAGGAGCCTGGGCTTGCATCGGAGATTGCGCCATCCGAAGAACCCGGGCTTCCATCAGAGATTGCGGCGTCGCCTTTAATCGGTCATGGGACCACTAATGCAGCTGAAGCAGAGATGCTGCTGCATGCCTCGGTCAACGTTATTGGTCAAGGAAATGACGTAGACTGGTCTTACTCCAGCCTAATGAATCCCTTTCTCGACCCAGGGCCATCTTTCCTCCCACCATTTGACCACATCGACGGGCCACACCAGTTGCCAATGTATTTCGGTCCCGATATTCCGCTCGTACATTTGGATGAGAGCCCTTCCACAGAAAACTCTCCCCATGATGAGTTTGTGGGGCCGGCAATGCCAGCTAACGACGATGAAATGAGGATGGAGGGTGAGGTGACGGGAACTCCCGATCCGCTCGGTGAAATTGTCATTCCCGCTCAGCTCACAAGAAATCCCATGCAACATCAGTTTGACAATATCAGAGCTATTGACTCGCTGTACGCTCAAATTCCTTTCTACTTTGTTCATATCCTTAACCTTGTCTAGATGACCAAGAATTCTGCGTCATGCCTCTGACCCATGACTTTGACGCCAATCCATTCAGGTTAGATGCCGAAACCCGAAAGGGTTCTCAGCTTCTTCTCCATTGTATCTTGGCTCTTTCCTACAAGCACATTAATCGAGACACGGGTTCCTGTGCGCGCGAGGCCAAGTTGCACAAGAAAAAGGCTCTCCAAATGCTTGGGGACTTGGATAACACATCTCAATCCTCGCCGCTTGAAGCGAATTTTCTAGATGCTGTATTAATTCTTATGACACTGGATGTAAGTGCTCCTCTCCGCCAGTAAAGAAGGTGATGGGCTCAATTGATGCTGACTACTGCAAAGTGTGCGACATCTGCACACGGGCCATGGGTTTGGTACCTGAAGCGTGCTCACAAGATGATACAAGCCACCGAGGCTCTAGATATCAAGAAGACGCCAAAAATGCAAGCTCGCATTGAAATGCTGGTGTGGTAAGTATATATCCCTCTGCAGCACCAGCGACTCGGAAGACTGAAGATTTCAGGTGGGACGTAACGCTTGCTTTGACCAGCCGCCAGGGTTGTGTTCTCTCAGAATCAACAATAATTAGTCTTTTCAATCACGAAAATGACAGCAATGAGACATTCTACAGTGTATCGGGCTGTCCGGAAGCACTTTTCCGCCCCATGATTCGTCTAGGATCGTACGCAAGAGAGTTTGAACTAGTTTCCACCATGACATGTGCCAAGTTTGACATGGAACCAGTCCTTGAGGTCGAGAGGCAAATAAGAGCTTGGACAGATCCAGAGTATGGGGAGCACCAAGACCAATTCTTTTTTGATTCATCGGCATCACAGGGGACACAGCTCTGCGAACTGGGTGACATGGCACACTACAAGGAAGACCTTCATCATTGCGCCGAGGCTTGGCGCTACGGTCTGCTCATTTATATTTGCCGCGTCTTTAAATGGCAGCGTGATCAGCCGGCACCTCCAGTCCTCGGCTATTTGGCGCGGAAGACACTCAACCATGTTGTATCTTGCAGGTATACCTCAATGCTTCAAAAGCAACTTCTTTTACCAGTGTTCCTTGCAGGCTGCGAAACAACAGATGAGCATCTTCGCCAGGCTGCTAGGTTGTACTGCAACTGGTGGAAGGAGCGAACACGATACGACATGTTTCTCACTGCTAACGCCTTGCTCGAGGAAGTGTGGTCCAACGATGACCCTCGGTCCTGGTGGGGGTCGGTCATCGATCAAAAGAGCCGCTCCAATGTTGCTGCAGGAGATGCGCGACAGTATCTTTTTGGATGAGGATGAGACAGGATGACTCGGGTGTGTTGATTCTTCAAACTACTGAGTCTAAAAGAATTTAAAAAAGAAAAATGTAGAATGAAATGAAAAGCACGAAACGAGAAAGGATTGTAAAGAATCGAAATGTACAGCGGGAAGGAAATTGATGGAAACCACACAGATTTCAATATCCCCTTTTAGGAAATTGTCAAATTTGTAATTACTAGTAGCGGTAGCAGAGCTAGGCCATATAAACTCAATTTTAGTGCCTGAACCTCGGAGACACGAGTGTTCTGCAGGTCTTTCACATGATATTTTACAGCATTGTCGTATGCTACAAGAGACACAAATGCTTTAGCACGACAAGGGTTTTGGTGATTGTTAGTAAACTCTCTCAGTGATATTCCAGTGAATAAGCGTATAAAATTGGAACAGGGTGGTATTAAGTGGATAGATCAGTATAGGGTAGGGGGATTACTCATGATCATCGGCCAATCTTTTGCTTTTTGGCTCATCTTGATTAGGTTTCCTTTTGATAGTTTGATACAAGGGCGATTATACCACAGTTTCGAAAAGCCTACTTGTTCTGTGGGCGATGGTGTTGAACTGTCCCTTTGGGAATAAGAACTTCAAAAGATTCAGGTGAATAAACATGTCTTGTGTTTTCATCTAGGGTAGCTCTATCCTTGTGGCGCACTAGTCCAAGATAGTATTGGTCTATCAGACTTGATTGACGATTGTGTAGGGGAAAAAAGGTTACCAAGTTCGAAAATTCCGAATGTATTCCCTCACTCAATGGTAGTTTGCATGATTCCCTTACTCTCAATCGCAGTACTGTGCTGTATGACCCAACTTAGCCAAGCTGAAAATTGTGGACGGGTAGCATTATCTTGAGTGGGTCAAGAGTGCCACTATCGGTGGGTCGGGTAGATTACCGAAATAGGAAGTACGTGGTCGGCGAGATTCTGACATTGCCTTCGCAGTGGAGCGACCGGCGATTCATTGTCAACAGCATCACCTACTTAAGCAAGTTGTAGCATCGTGAGCTGGCACAGAAGTTGCAAACATCAGCACACAAAATCCTAAATCAATACATCTAATCTAAAATGGCGACAATGGACAAAATCTTTGACGGCTATGCCAGCCGACAGGCGATTCTCCAGGCAAGCCAGAACCCCCTTGCCAAGGGAGTGGCTTGGATCCAAGGAGAGCTTGTTCCCCTCCAAGAGGCCCGAATTCCCCTGCTCGACCAGGGTTTCATGCACAGCGATCTCACCTATGATGTCCCGTCTGTCTGGGACGGTCGATTCTTTCGACTCGATGAACATATCGACCGACTCGAGGCAAGCTGCAAGAAGATGCGACTAAGGATACCCATCCCGAGAGAGGAGGTCAAGAAGACGTTGGTTGATATGGTTGCCAAGAGTGGCATCCGCGATGCCTTTGTTGAATTGATAGTTACCCGCGGCATGACGGGCGTCCGAGGAGCCCGACCCGAGGAACTACTCCAGAACAACCTTTACATGTTTATCCAACCGTATGTTTGGGTCATGGACCCTGAAGTTCAATACACTGGCGGCAAGGCAATTGTCGCAAGAACAGTCCGTCGGGTTCCGCCAGGCTCCATTGATCCCACCATTAAGAACCTGCAATGGGGCGACCTCGTCCGAGGTCTTTTCGAAGCAGCCGATCGCGGAGCCACGTACCCTTTCCTGACGGACGGTGATGCAAACCTTACGGAGGGATCTGGCTTCAACATTGTCATCGTTAAGGATGGTGTGTTGTACACCCCTGATCCTGGTGTGCTGCAGGGAATCACTCGGAAGAGTGTGATTGACGCTGCCAAATCCTGCGGTTATGAGATACGTGTCGAGTTTGTGCCAGTCGAAGCTGCCTATCATGCAGATGAGATCTTGATGTGCACTACTGCTGGTGGTATCATGCCAATTACCACTCTCGACGACAAGCCTGTCAATGATGGTAAAGTTGGACCAATCACCAAGAAAATCTGGGACCGTTACTGGGCCATGCATTATGAGGCTCCGTTTAGCTTTGAAATCAACTACAGTGTTTGAGATAGATTTGGAAAGATGTAGTCCATATTGATGAATTAAAACTATTACATTGTTTCCATGTTGATGAGTCTGGAGTATGATGAAATCGATGAGTGAAGTCATACAATAGCTTTCCTAATACAGTAGACCATGCAGCGGCCGAGACCGCGTCTGACTCATCTTTAAGAATGAGAAATCAATTTATCTGCCCATAAATCCTTTACTTTTATGAATATCCTCTCTTGTACATCTCTATCGCAGTGATATGTTTCTGGACGATCTGATGGACAAGATCTTTAGGTAATGCAGCCTGAGCCGATTAGCTCAGCATCGCCAAAAGTGCTTTAACTAGATTAGGAAGTAATGGTTTTTAGGCCCATAATGGCTGGGTCCATCAAATTCGTAATGACCTAGTTTAGACTAGCCTTCGCTTAGCCTCCGTAAATAACCGATGAATGTTCTTGAACCGGGCAAGTTCGCCAGACTACTGTTTTCGGAAGTATGGCATACATGACCTGGAATCCACGAAAATAGATTGTGTGACATCGGAACGCCATCACGGGAAAAGTGATGAAGATTTCTTGGTGTCTCTATTTTGCTTATATGTCTGAAAAGACGAAGAAGGGACGATTGACAAACAATGCGATGAACATCACTTCTTGATAACTAGCGGCCAAAGAATCTAAAACAGAGAATAACAGACACTATGACACAAGATAGCATTGTTATTGTTGGGTAAGAGAACTCGTCTCCTGCTCGTCACCCGCAACCTTAGGCTCTAAGTTCTTACACGTTGGTAGCGCGGGAATCATCGGCCTGGACGTTGCTTTAGTTCTCGCAGAACGGGGGTATGGAGGATTCATCACCGTGGTTGCTGAGCATCTTCCTGGCGACACAGCTCCAAACTACACGTCACCGTGGTGAGCAGAATATCACACGAAATCAAGATATAAAGGTCTAATTGGAATATAGGGCCGGGTGCAACTTTTCAGCTATTTCAGGCGTGGACACTAATGCCATGAAGTGGGATAGGTTGGGCTATTTTCATCTGTCCAAGCTCGCGTCGGATAAGTCAGATGAAACATTCGTCCAACGAACCCCTTCGGTGGAGCTCTGGGATGACAATGTTCCGCATGACAAAATCCAGGCCATGTCGGAGTACCTCGAAGATGTAAGGCTGACGAGAGATGGACGTGTACGGTTTACTAATTGGATGCAGTTTCGGCCGTTGCCGGTCGACGAACTTCCAAAGGGAGCCAAGTTTGGTGCTTCATTCACGACTCTGACGGTCAATGCCCCAAAGCACTTGCTTTACCTATATAATAGGCTAAGAGTCAGCTACGGGGTAAAGTTTATTCGCCAAAAGCTTCCGAATATACAAGCTGCATTCTCCAGCCAGTCAACACAGGTGGTGTTCAACTGTGTGGGAAACGCAGCAAAGTCCCTGCCCGGAGTTGAGGATCTCAAATGCTATCCGACAAGAGGACAGGTTCTCTTGACCCTCGCCCCTGATGTGAGAACCAACATTATGAGACATGGAAGGGACTATGAGACCTACGTAATTCCGCGCCCGCATTCCAATGGGCACGTTATCCTTGGCGGTTATATGCAAAAGGGCGTTGAGTATGGTTCCTAGATATATCTTAAAAGCGCAACTAACATTTGCTAGCGACAATGCGACTTATTCGTACGAAACCGAATCTATCCTGGACCGTACTAAGAGCCTCAGCCCCGAGGTCGGAAAAAGCAACCCGGAGGTCATAGCTGCATTTGCCGGTCTACGGCCGTCCCGCGAGGGAGGCGCACGGGTTGAGCGTCAGGACATGACGATTGCAGGGAAATCGCGCGCGCTGGTTCATAACTATGGCGCGGGTGGAACAGGCTTCCAGGCTGGCTATGGAATGGCGGTTGATGCAGTCAATGCTGCTGAGAGTTTGCTTTTGGAAATCAGGCGGTTGTTTCAACCAAAGCTATGATTAGAACAATGTCCCTCAACTTATGTTCTTGGTACTTAGTAGTATGTTGGGAACTAGATCTAGCCTGGCAAAGCAGATATGATCAAGTAAGCTAATTGAAAACTCTTGGCCCGTGTCTACTTTACTCTACTACAACTTCGAACACTCTGTATTCGAGATTGCCGGATTCCGGTCCTTCACAATATCTCCCGCAACGCTAATGTAAGCATCATAATTCCTCTCACTTGCTAATGTCCGAGATAACACTGATCGGTGGACGAAGCTTAAGCATAGGCCGCACATATGCGGTGCGAGAAGCAATTCTGGGCTGAGATTTCCTCTTGTAGGACCCGAGTGAGAAACCTGTGGGAATTTTGAGGTAAATAGGGTGGATTTTGTGGGTTTGGGGTCCTTAGTGGGGGTCTTGCCCTTCTTCTCCACCTCTTCTCAGTCGACCGGTGACCCATTCCTTTCTTCCGGACCTGTCCTTTCTCCTTCAAAGCCAGTGGGATCTGGAGTCTATTCTTATTTTTCGGTTCAATTTGCCGGGTGATTGTGGGACCAGGATCGTTAGAGATCATTGGCGGACCCCACATATATCCCAATACCTTAAAAAAAGCCTCCAGCTGCCTATCTCATCCCGTTACGATCAATATCACATCTCGCTACAGCGCCATTTGATCACCCTTGGGAAAAGTCCCAGAACCGCCCCTTATGGCATATGATCGAGATAAATTTATCCGTCTTTTAACAGACTACTACAACTTCTGCAACCGCGCCTTCTGGGAACTCACCGTTAACGAGGCCCCACCTGGAGGCTGGCCCTCCATCAACCAGGAAACTTTGGCCAACCTCAAGAGGAATGATACGGTTATGGACCTGCTCTGTTACCTACCCTACGTTGACCACCAGTGCCATGGCACCCGCGCGCCACTTATTATGCATGACACGCATATAGTCAACTACCGTCACGAGGACATACAGAAAAGAATCCGCGAGGGTGATATTGAAGGCTTTGCTGCGCCTCTTACTGGCCAAGACCCTCCGATTCCACCCTCGTGCGCGGCTATTGCTGTTACTACGAGCAGGAATGGTTATTACGTTGTCCTGGATACCAACGATGGCTACATCTACTGGGGCGACCCGGTCAGGCATGACCAGCCCCCAACCCCGCTGAATAGTGTTCTTAGGCAGTTCGAGGGTGATGAAGCGAACGAGTGGAGGTCAACGTCTAATGTATACGAACCTGCTGACTTTTTTGAACTCTGCAAAACGCGCTTCCGGGAACTATCTTGGATTGGTCATGGCCCAACGGATCTGGACTGTGAATCCTATAACATGGGTTGGGAATATACATCGGAACCTGACTCAGATTCTGACATTGAAGACGAGTGTCGGCATAGTAATGTGGCTAGGCTGATGAAAAAGGCGGGCTGGCCTGGCGATGGTGAAGGCGGGGGCTGGGACAAAGATGAGTTTCGGAGATTGTGCCGAGAGGGATGTATCGTAGGGCTGGCTGAGACATGAGGGTCCATGGACTAGAATAACCTGCTCAGTAGACATACAAATGCTGATAGGTGGGCAGGATTGGATTTTAGACGAGGTTAGTAGTATTCAACATTATTTTAGCAGGGCAAGCTCTTGGTGGAAGAATATGCCTTTCGGAATGGTCCGTCGGTTCTAGTGTGCTTTATCCACTGTCCTTGATTACACATCAGAGTACATTTTCCGCCACTGCCATTGGTGAATTCTCGGTTTGAAATCCTACTGAAACAGTGATAAAGGCATAGGGTTTGGGCCAGAGCTTCCTGCAGTCACTGCCAATGAATGGGTTCAGGTATGACGGCGCTTAGCAACATCTACATAGATGTAACCACCACGGACGAGCTCAAACCTCTTGACCCAAAGGAATGGCATGGTAAGGATTCTGAGTCAGATATTCTCGTGTATAGCAACACTGAGTGGGTGGCCTGAACGAACCACAAGACCAAAAGTGAGCGCGTGAACAAGCATAAGGGTCTGGACTTCGGCAGTGTCTCTGGCTGGGCCGTCAATCCGGATGAGGAACACGTCCATAAGCAAATCGGCATCGATAACAGTGACGAGACGAGTCTCTCAGGTGGCAGAAAGTCTCCCCTGAGCAGGATATCCACTGATGTCGAACGGCTTTCCCGCGACGCAGACATTGCCTACAACTACAAATCAATCCCCGCCATCGAATATTGTCAAAAAATATACTTGAAAAGACATTGGCTAGCTATGAAAACCTGGATAATAGATAGGATATGAGCTTTACGGGGTATCGAGGCGTTATGAATGACGTCGTTAAGCAGTCCATGGCTAAGTTTACCAGCTGGCACAACGGAAAGTGCTAAGATTTATTCCACTGTGACATCTAGAAGGAAGGCACCAATTCAGGGCCAATGGAATAGCCCTTGCTCTGACTTTAAGAAGCACATCTTGGTCTGGGCATGAAAATCATCATCAGGCCTAAACTGAAGTAAAGAGACGGCTTCTGGAAGGTCCCGGAGGAAGAAACGGGCGTTATTGAAGAATGGGTAGAGTTTGGGGACCTCAAGATCAACATAGACTACAATAACATCCCTTAAAACTGCCCGCCCTCTGTAGGATTGATGGATCAACACTGCACGCTTCCATTGAGTCTCTCAATTACGGGCTATCCCAAATAATGTAATTATTTTTACTAGTCTTGATTATTTAAATCAAAAAGATATTATGAAAGCATTAAGTTAATCCCCTTTTCCATAATTACTGAGCACCAGTGGTAATGCCCCCATTTACTCTCCCATCTTTGCCAAATTTCGTAAATAATATCGTGGCTATCTCTGGTTGCCCCACATCCAAAAGATGTCATCTTGGAGAAGAGGTCTTCGAAACGGCCCTGTAGTGGGGTGTCAACTTCAACGGAGGCAGCCATAAACATCGGCCATGGTAAATATCCTTAGTGAATACATGCCTCTGCTTTGAACCTCTCGATAGCTTCTATATGTGCCAAAACAGCAACCATGTTTGCCCTCAAGTAGCGATATTTTAGACCTCTGATGCGATAGGCAAAGTAAATAATCAAGGCGTGGTGAAACGCGGGTATTTCATGTTTAATAATCTCTGCATTATTAGCATTGGTACATTCCTTTACAAGTCATTTGGTTTTAGTCTCTATGGGCTAGTCAAATATCTCAGCCTTTAGCTTGTCACACAGGGACATGACTCCCTCGGGGGTACACGAAGTGCTGTCATACATTGTGCGCAGGTAATAGTGTACGCGGTGCAAGGCGCGGGATTTCTTCGAGTAAGACGTCTTGGACTTGTTGGTCATTTGGATTAACTGTTCGCAGCCATTGAGAAGTAAGATACAGGAGTTTATATCATCGGACATGACCTGATACCAAACAACGCGTTAGCAAAGTTTCTAACTGGTGAATGGTCTCCGGGACAATTCATTTGACAGGACGAATGCACCCGATGCTAGAGCAGCATAGTAAAATACATGACGAACAAGTGTGGTTTCACCAGTGGCTGCACGCTCCCCCGTGGTGTGGAACAGTCTGAGAACCTGAATTGTATGCCAGGGGCGTTTCGGGTTGTCAAGAAAGCAGAAGCGGTTGATAACATTTTGAGAATAATATTTTAGTAAAAAACCCTGATAGTTATACGATGGTTATTTCACTTCTGGCTCATTTATTTGGGTAAACTTACTCTCTTTTATTAATTTAATATTATCTTCTTTTAGCATTACTTACCTTTAACCTAATAAGGCATACTTGTAACGGTTGTGCTATTGACCGCTGTACCATGGGGCAAAAGATAGGTCAATAATCGCTATTGCGGCGATTGTTGTAGCATGTAACAGCACCTAAGAGCCCCTGTCAGGTTGATCAGACCTGCCAAAGCCGGGCTACGGGGGATCAGGCCGTAACAATACTAAGCTTAATTATTATACTTTATATTTTAATTTATACTTTATATTATAAAGATAATCTTTTTTTTTAATTTAATTAAATTATATTAAAAATATTAATTTTAATAAAAAGTTTAATTTTTTTTTTTTAAGAATTTTTATTTATAAAAATTATAATTTAAAAAAATAAATTAAATATATATATATATATTTATTTTATTAATATAATTTTTAATAATTATTTTATATATATTTTTTTTAAAAATTTTTATTAAAATTACTAATTATAATAATAATATAAATAATTTTAATTATTTAAAATTAATATATTTTATAAAGCTTTTATATTACTTTTAATAAAATAATTATTATTATAATAATTTTATTAAATATAATCTTAATTATTTTAATATTTAAATAAATTTAAATATAATATATTTATTATATATTAAAATTAATTAAAAAATTATTTTTTTATTATTTATAAAAATTATATTAAAAAAAGATTTTTCTTTTTAAAATTTTTATTTTATATTAAGTTTTAATTAATTATTTAATATAAGAGTAACTATACTATTAAATTAAAAAGTCTATTTATTTTATAGGCAACTATATTAAGCTTTTCCTATAAGAATAGGAACTTTAAAATTTTAATCTTAATATTTTAGTAAAAAATAAAGTAGCGATAAGGAAATGGAAATAAAGGGCTTAGGCTATTAGTATAGGGCAAAGTACATAGCAATGCAGCACCAAGTGAGGATTGTGTGGCATGCTCGATAGACTCACCTCCGCACGTACCATCTTCATCAACCTGATCATATAGTCTACCTTCTTGAGAGGCTGGATTTTAAGAGGCTAGAAATGGGGTATCTGGAACAAATTTGACTTGTGCATCATAATTTTGCGACTGATGGATGCTTCTTTCCTGCATGTGATTTGCAGATTGCCGCTCCGGTGGAGGGCTATCAGAGGATCTTGCCGATGTCCCAAGGACAGGTGGATTGGCAGACAAGTCCTCTATGTCCGTGTCTGCAGCCCCAGAGAACTCAACGGCTGTGGAAGAGGGAAGAATAAAAGTCTGTAGCGATGAGTTAGGCGGACAACTCGTAAAGACTCCGAAGAGGCCTGAAGTTAGAGTATCGCCCCCAGCCAAGCACTTCCACTTGGGGATCGATTCAATCGCCACGTGACTTCCCTCGCTGCACTTAAGGTCAACCGCTACGTCCGACTTGCCTAGGCATGTCTCAGCTATTTGTATTCCCTTACCATATCCTGCGAGAATGGATTGCGACCTACCCAAGAGGAGGCGACGGCTGCTCCCCTCAATGGAGACCCTTGTCGGTATGAATGCCATATCCTACGTTTGCGGATCTAACCACCGCAAACGAGCGTCATATCCACCACAGACCAGGTCCTTCAACGTGCACTGCGAGCAGGCCGGGCGGCCTTCGTCGCATCGAAGCTTGAGAGACAGGCAGGTCCTACAGCCCGTAAAGCGTTTCCCCCTGGTTCGTTGCTCGCCATGTGCCGGTGCTCGGAATGCTGCGGCGGACATTGCGGGATACCTGTCACTCGATCTTGTCGTCTTTCTGGTTTCCTGTCTTGCTACGCATACACCGTCGCTTGGTCGGTTCATTGACTGCAAAGGGAGTGGAATGAATTTTCCAGGAAGAGGGACACAAGAAGCGATAGCAACTAACGCCGACGGATACTGGACGGGGAGAAGATGTATCCTAGTTGGAACCCTTGTTCGCCCCGCCCAGATAAGCAACTAGCCATGCTAGCAAAAGTGGACCACTCCATTATGCAAAGTTGTTAGTACAGTATACGGCTGTTCACAAACCCATTACCGCGCGCAATCTTCCCTAATATAGCAACTGGCTCTAATTAATTTGCCTAGATGTGTTATTGCTATTATATGGCATAGCTAGAAGCTTAGTTAGTGCAAATGCCACTGTGTAAGCAAGCTCTATAGCTTGTTGGAACTGGATAGCTAATTTGTATATAGGGGCTATTATTAAATTAGGTATAGGTTATAATTCTAATTATTATATTAACTTTAAATTAATTTAGCCTCTTTTTTTCTTATAAGGATTTTAAGAATATTTTATATTTCTTAATTAATAGTATAATATTCTTATAATTATATAATTTATATATAATATTAAATAAACTTATATATTAAATTATTTATAATTTAATATACTTTTTTAGGTTAAGTTAAATAAAATAAAATTATTTACTTTAGTTTTTTATTTAAATATTTTTTTAAATAATTATTTTTAATTTTTTATAATTTTTTTTAGTTTAAATATTTAAATATATTTATTAATTTAATTTAATTTATAAACTTTTAAAAGATTATATTATTAATAATTTTTATAAAATTATTTATAATTATATTTTTTATTAAATAATAATTTACTTTAATTTTTTTTTATATTTTTTATTATAATTAATAATTATAAATATTAATATATTATAGTTTAATTTAAAATTTAATAATATTTTTATATATTAATTAAATAGTTTATTAATTATTATATTAAATATAAATTTATTTATTTTTTAAGCTAATTTTTAATTTTTTAATAAATTATAAAATAAATATTACTTTTTTTATTATTTATAATAAAACTAATAATTCTATTTTAATTATTAAAATAATTATTATAGCTTATTTATTTACTTTTTAATTAATAATATTTTTAAATAAATATATTATATATACTTAAAAGCTTTTATTTATTTTTAATATTATTTATAAATAAAGTATTATTTATAATTATAAATTTATTATTTTATTTAAATTATAAAATAAAGCTTTTAACTTTTTTTAAAATAAAGTAAAATTTTATAAATAGCTAAATAATACTTTATAAAGAAATTAAATTAAATTATATTAAATATAATATTATAAATATTATATTTAATTAAATAATTATTATAATATAAAAAATAAAATTTATTTTATATTAATATTATTTTATTAATATTAAAGTTATTTAATTTTCTTTTTAATTTTTTTTTTAATTTCTTTTTTTTTATAAAAATATTATATTTTTAATTAAAACTTTTAGTAAAATTAATAATTTTATTAAAATAATTTAATTAAATTAATTTAATTAAAATAATTATATTAATTTTTAAACTTAGTTTTAAATAATTTTATATTTAAGAATTATTATAAATTATTTTCTTTAGTAAATTTATATTATTTTTATAAATTTTATATAATCTTTTATATTTTCTTTTTTTTTTCTTTTTTTTCTATATATTAAAATAATATTATTAATATAAAAAAAGATAATTATATTATTTTTAATTATATTATAAGGTTTTTAAAAAAAATACTTAAAGCTAAAATTATATAAAGTATTAATTAATCTTTTTTACTAAAGTAATAAAAATTCTTTTAATTTATATAATACTTATTATACTAAAAATTACTTTTTAAATATTTTATATTTTAATAATAATTATATAAAAATTTACTTTTTTAAATTAATATTAATAAATATATTAATAATATTATATTATTTTAATTTTAAATTAAATTATATTATAATAATAATTATTATATAAAATAATTTTATTATTAATATTATTATATATATTTTTTTATTAAGTACTATAATTAATTTTTAAAGTAAGTAATATAAATTTAATAAATAATATATAAGTATATATTTAAATTAAAAAATATATACTTTTTTAAAGAAATAAATAAATAAAGTAATTTATTATATTTTAATATATATAAAATACTATAAATAAAAATACTTATTTTTTAAATAATTTAACTTTTTTAATATATATATAAATTTTTCTTTTTTTATATAATTATATTTTATAATTAATAATTTTATAAAAACTTTATAATTAAATTACTAAAAAACTTTATAATAACTTTTTTATAAGATTATAGGCTTTTTATAAATAATTTTATAATAATATTATAATAATATTATAATAATATTTTAATAAAATCCTTATAATATTATATAGTTTTATTATTATTATATTACTATAATATTATAAATATATTATAATAAGAAAATTTAATTAAAATTATAAAGTATTTTATATAACTTTTTAGCTAAGCTATTTTTTTTTATAATATTAAGTATTTTACTTTATTAATTATTTTAAATAATAAACTTAGCTTTATATTTAATAAAACTTTTATATTTATTATATTTATATATATATATTTATATATAATTAAATACTTATTTTTTAATTAAATATAAATTATTTATTAAAATTTTTATTTATAATTTTAAGTTTTTATAATTTTAAAATTAAATTCTTTTTATTTTTTTAAATTTTAAGTAATAGTTTTATATATAATTAAACTATTAATTAATAATAATTAATATTTAATAGTATTTTATTAAATTCTTTTTTATTTTATAAAAATTTATAAATATTCTTTTTTTAAATTTTAATTTTATAAATTATACTTTTTTACTTATTTATTATCTTATTTTAAATATTTTATATTTAAAATATTTAATTATTAAAATTTCTTTACTTATTTTTTTTTATATAATTAAAATTATAATATATATTTTATTAATACTCTTATTATTATAATTAATAAAAGAATATTAAATTATATAAAAAGCTTAAATAGTATATAATATTAAAAAAATAAATAATCTAATATTCTTTTAAATTTTTAATTTAAATATATATTATTTTATATTTTTTTATATAATTAATATATTTTCTTATTATAAGAAAGTTATTAGTTTTTACTTTATAATATTTTATAAGTTAATTAAAATAATTAAATATATATATTATTACTTTTAAATTAAAAATTATATTAAAATAAAAAAAGTATTTAAAAATAATAAATATTATTTTAATTTTTAAAATAAAATTAATATATTTTTTAATATTTTATTTATATTAATTTCTTTATTTTTATTTTTTATTTTTATTAATATATTTTTTTTTTTTAAGTATTTTATTTTTATTAAAACTTTACTTAATTTAATTATATAAATTAGGATTTTCTTTAAACTATATTAGTACTTTATTTAACTATATATAAAAATAGTTAAAAAGAAAATAAAGATTTTTATATACTTTATATTTAAGCTTATTTAATTTAATATTTTACTTTTTTTTATACTAAAGTAATATTACTAGTTTTTTTCTTTTTTTAATAACTTAAATAAATAATTATCTTATATATTATTTATAAATTTATTTTCTTTTCTTTCTTTAAAAATTAAATTAAATATTTTTTATTTACTTTTATTTTTATTATTTTATTTTTAAATTATTTTAAAATTTAATTATTAACTTTTTAATATAAATTATAAATAATAAAGTATATAATTAAATTTTTATTTTTAAGTTATTAATAGTAAATACTTATATATATAGTAATTTATTTATTAAAATAAGATTTAATAATTTTATATAAATTATTAAACTTAATATTTAAATTATTAAGTTTTTTTACTTTTTTTAATTAGGTTTTTTAAATAACTTATTTTTTTTTAATAATTTACTAAAAAATATTTTTAATATTTCTTAGTATTATAATTAATATTTTCTTATACTTTTTTTAAATATTATCTTTTTATTTTATAGTAAATATTTTAATATTATTTTTTAAATAAGTATATTTTTATATATTATTATATACTAATTATTATATATATATATAATTATATTAAATATACTTTTAATTTATTAATAAAGAAAGCTAGTTTATTACTTTTTATATCTTTTTATAGCTAATACTATATATAATAACTCTTATACTACTTAATACTATTATTACTATTTTCTTAATATTTATTATACTATTTTAATATAATTTTAAATCCTTTTTATTTAAGTATTATAATAAAGCTTATTAATTTTTTAAATAAACTTTTATTACTTTCTTATTTCTTTACTTAATTTTAATATTATAATATTATTAAGTATTAATATTACTTTTAACTTTATTATTTATTATTTTATAAATATAATATTCTAGTTGGTTTCTAATTATAATAAGCTAATTAAAGTAAAGGGTTTATTATTAATAAAGAGATTAGGTATATTAAGTATAATAAGTAATATAGTTAAGGTTTATAAAAAGGTATTATATTAAATAATAGTTAATAGGTAATTAAAATAACTAAGTTATATTAAAAGCTAATTACTTTATTTTTTATAGTAAAAGTAATTTATTTATATACTTTTATTTAAATTATAGTTTATACTTAAAATTAAATAGCTTATACTATAATTTATCTAGCTTATATTATAATTTCTTAGTCTTAGTATATAAGCTAATATAATTAATTATTAATTTAGTTTAGGGTAAGTTAATATAATAAGTCTATAATAATATATTATAGTACCTTTTATAGGTTTAAAGTATTTTACTATATATTACTATTTTAAGTAAATATAGATTATAATATAATATTTTTTCTTTATTAATCTTATTTTTAAAATTTATTATTATAATTTATTAGTATTAAGTAAATAATTTAAATTTATAATTATTTTTATATTGTTAATATACTATTATATAAGGCTATTAAATATTATAAATTTACTAATTTTATTAAGTAAAATAATATTATATTTAAAATAATTTATTTTTATTATTTATTAAAAGACTTAAAATATATTATTTATTTTAAGTTCTTTAAGTATACTAAATATATTTAGTAAAGGTATATATATAATATAGTAGGGATTACTATTAGTTTTTATAAGGGATTTTCTAGTATTTACTATTGTTTATTTTTTAGCTAATTTTTAAAGTATAGTATTTTAAATTAAGGTAAAATTTATTTATTTAAATAAGGCTAAGAAAAAGGTAAAAAAAATAATACTTAATACTTAGTTAAAGTTAAATAAGACTTTAGTATATTTAATTTACTTTTAAAGATAAAAGTATTTTCTTAAAATAAAAAAAAAGGAAATACTTTAGTAAAATTTAAATTTTTTAAATAAATTAAAAGAAATAAATTAAGAGAAATTAAAAGCTATAATTAATACTTAGGTAATTAGTATTATTAGGATTATTAATTAAAATATAGTTATTAGGGATTTTTTTTTTTTTAAGTTTTTTAAAGGAATTATTTTAATAATTTAGAGTAGTATATAAGGTTTTTAATAGATTTTTATATTATTTTTTTATAGTCTTTTTATTTAATTTTAAATTTTTTATTTAAATTCTATTATTTAAGGATCTTTTTTACTTTTTATTAATCTTTAGGGGTTTTTATTTTTAGTTTATATATAGGGCTAGTTTTTATTTAGATATTATTTTTTAGTTTAAAAAGTAAAATATAGAAAATAGGGTAAACTCTAATATTATTAGGTAAGTTTAATTTATAGTTATTTTTTAATATTTTTTATTTAATAGGATAAGGCTTAATTTAGGTAAAGTTAAGTTTTTTGTTTTATTATTTTAAAGATAGGTTTTTTATTATTAGGTAAACTATATCTTCTTTTAAAAAAAATAGTCTTTTTAGTTTTTTTAAATTATAATATCTTTTTATAATAGTTTATATAAACTTAAGTTTTATTTTTATTTTTTTATAAAGCTTTTTTAATTTATTTAATTTAATTATAGTTTTAGCTTAGATTAAGTTATTTAGTAGTATTTAATAGGTATTTAGAATAAAACTAAAATTAGTATAAAAAGGTATAATCTTAATATTATTATTATATAATATATTATATATAAGCTAGGTAATTAATAGTTTTTTACTTAATTAGTTTATTTATAGTTAATATAATATTATAAGTATTATTTAATTTCCTAGTTTTATTATTTAATTTATTTATTAACTTATAGTCTAAAGGCTATACTAAGTTTATAATTTAAGCCTATAAATAATATTAAGCTTTATTAAAATTTAAATATAAAGAATTATTTTCTATTAAAGATAATTTTTATTAGTAATTTATATACTATAATAATATATTAAAAGAAAAGGTAAGTAAATTTATTTTTATTAATTACTTTTTAATAGGAAATATAATATAATACTTTAGTAAAGTAATTTATAATAATAAAAATATTATTATAGTATACTTTTATAGCTAGGTTAGTTAATAAGAAAAGATTAATAATAAAATTTATAATAATTAACTTTTATAGTTATTTTATAATAGATAAGGATTATAGTTTATTATATAATTTATATTATGGTTTTTTTAAGTATTAGTAGAGATTATATTTTTAGTAAGTCTAAATAACTTTTTTTTTTATTTTATTAAAGGAAAATATTTATTTAATATATTTAAGAATTTTATTAATTTCTTTATATTTATATAAAGGATATTTATAAATTTCTTTAAAAAATTATAATTAGTATTTTTTTAGTACTTAAAGTAAATCTATTTTTTTTATTAAGTAAAATAAAATTATATTCCTTAATTTTTCTTAATAATAGATTTTTTTATTTTACTTATTAAGTTAAGATATTTATAGTTAGGATAATTTTAGATTATTCTTTAATATATATAATAATTATTAGTTTCTTTATTTTAATAGTTATTTTACTAATAAGTACTTATTTATAGGATTTATTAAATATTTTCCTTAGAAATTACTTTATAATTTAAGATTTTTTTTTAAGAAAACTAAATTAATAGCTTAGAATATTAGTTTTTTTATTAGTTAATTTTTTAATATAAATAATTTTATAATTAAACTTAAAGAAATATTTTATATAATATAATTACCTATTATTAAGTTTTTAGATTATAGTAAAAAAGATAATATTTTTATAGTTTATATAAACTATAACCTTATATAGTTTTTTAAGAAAATATTATTAAAATTCTTTAAAAGTATTAATAATTATAAAAAACTCTTTATTATAAATAGGGTAATTAAGTTTTATTTTTATTAATTTATAAGAGTAAAATATAATTAGGTATAAAATACTATTATTATTTTTTTAGCTAATAATAGCTTTAAGAGTATAATTAGAGGAGTTTATTTTTAGCTTAATAAATTAATTAAAATTAAATATTATAAGTATAGGCTTAAATATTATTACTTTTTATATAGTTTTAAAGGCTTTTTAGGCTTTAAGGCTTTATTTAAATAATACTTTTTTTTATATAAGCTTTATAAAGGGTATTATAATTTTATTAAAATTATATATAAATTATTAATAATAGTTAGTAAATCTAAGGAAGGATTAAATATCTTTTATATAATTAGGTAGTTTTTAATTTTTAATAGCTATAATTTTCTTAGGGTTTATTTAAATTTTATTAAGAATAATAATATATTCTAAGAATTTAATTTTCTATATATAAAATTTGCTTTTTTTAAATTTAATTAATAGTTTAATATTTTAAAGTATTCTTAGAACTTTATAAATATATTTACTATATTTTTTTTTATTTTTAGAGAAAATTAAGATATTATTTAAATAATAAATAATAAAGATATTAAGGTATTTATAAAGGATATTATTAATTATTCTTTAAAATAAGGTAAGGGTATTTATAAGTTTAAAAGGTATAATAAGGTACTTAAAGAGTTTAAATTTAATTTTAAAGGTAGTTTTCTATTTATATTTTTTTTTAATTTAAATAAAATTATAAGCTTTTTTAAGATTAAAAATAATAAATATATTTATACTATATAATTAATTCTTTATTTTTATAATTAATAGTAAAGAAGTCTAATTTTTAATAGTAATATTATTAAGTTATTTATAGTTTATAATAAGCTATAATTTACTATTCTTTTTAAAAATAAATATAATAAGATAGTTAGTTTTAAAATTTAAAATATAAATATATTTTTTTTAAATATATCTTTAATATATTTCTTTAAAATATTAAATTATACTTAGTTAAAATTATAAATAAGGTAAAACTAAATATTAGTTTTATTTTTTAGTATAATTTTATAGTTTTATTAGCTAAATTTAGGTTAGCTTATTTTAAGCTTTTTTATAAAAAGATATTTATAAATATAATATTTAAATAGTATATTTACTAGTTAGTTTTTATTTTTATTTTTTATTTTCTTAAGATTAAAGTTAAAATATTAGAATTATACTTATAAATTAATAATTTATTATTATTATTACCTTTTTTAACTATTTTTATACTTATATTTTATTTTTTTAGATAATAATATTTTATTACTTATTTTTTTTACTTAATTAAAATTAAGAGTTTAAGATTTTTTATTATTAGAAATATTACTAGCTATATTATACCTAAAGAATATTTATACTTAGTTAATATATTAGTTAATATTAGAATTATAATAATATAGCTATAAATATTCTAAAATAAAATTATAATTCTTAGTATTTATAATATTAAAATTAATATCTTAATTCTTTTTATAAATAAAAACTTTAAAATAATTAAGTTTTTTATTTATTATATTATTATTATACTTAAGTAGGTTTTCTTTAATATTATATATAATATAAGATTTCTTTTTTATTTTTTATAATAATTTTAACTTATTAATTATTTATAAATTAATATAATTAAATTTTATTTTATTATTAACTAAAGTATTATATTATTATTTCTAAATTTAAATTTTTAATTTTAATTAAATTTATAAATTTATAAAGATTAAGTATAAAGACTTTTATAAGAGTTTTTTTAGTAATTTTTTAAGCTTTTACTTAGATTATTTTTAAGGCTTTAGTTTTTTAAGAAATATTAAAGGTTTTTTAAAATAATACTAGTAAGTTTATATTAATTCTATACTTTATTTACTTTATAGATATTATATTTAGAATCTAGGTAATTAAATTATTTTTTATTTTTATAATTAAGTTTATTTTCTAGGAATATTAAGATAATAATATTATTATATTTTCTTTATTAATTAATAATATAGTAATTATTATATTGGTTTTTATAGGTATTCTTAATTAATATATTAATAAGCTATATAAAAAAGTATTTATTATTTTATTTAACTTTAAAATAATTATTATATATATAATTAAAATAGTAAAACTAAATAAGTTTATAATATATAAGGTATTTTATATTAAGTCTAAGATTATTAAATTTCTTAAACTAAATAAGCCTAGGCTATTTTTATTATTAATATTATTATTTAAAAATATAAATATTTTAATTAAGGTATTTTTATTATTAAAGTTTTTTATTATATATAGCTTTTTTATTAGTTTATTATTAAAGGCTAGTTTTATTTATAATAGTTATTTTTTATTATTAGGGTAAATAGTTATTTTAGTTTATATTATTAAAGTTAATTAGAAATTTAATTTTTTATATTTATTTAAAATTATTATATAAAATATATAGTTTTCTTATTTTTTAAATAAGATAGTATTATTAAATATATTTATTTTACTTTTATTAGGGGATTAAAATAATAGGTAATATTCTTTATTATATTATAGTAAGAATTTAGTTTATTATTTTATAGATTTTTTCTTTAGTTATAGGTTTCTATAAAGAATCTTATATTTTTAATTATATTATAATAATAAAAAGATTATTAGTATAAATAGCTATAAAGATTATTATTTTTTTACCTTTTAAAATAAATTTAAACTATTAATTAATTAAGGATTTTTAATATTTATTTTTATAATATTTTTTTTTATTATAATTATAATAAGTAATTTAGAATTTATTATAAGGCTAAATAGTTTCTAAGATTATAGGTTTTAAGTTTATTTTATAAATAATAAATTTAATCTTTTTATTATATAAGGTATTTTTTTTATTATTTTATTTTTATAGTTATTTTTTATACTAAAAATTATTAAATTTAATAATATAAATAATATAATTATTAAATATAATAAAAAGATCTAAAAATTAATATATTTTATTTTATATTAATTTCTTAAGATAATAATAAAACTTAATAATTTTAGTTTCTTTAATTTAATTAAGTTTAATAAAATAATATTTAAAATTAAAGAGTATATTACTATAAAATTCTTTTTAAGTAAGTTTAATAAATTTTCTAAGAATAATTTATTTTTTATTAATAATTTTAAATTTTTTTTTTATTTTTTTTTTAAAATTTAAAAAGAATATAAAAAGATATTATATAAATAATTAGGTTTAATTTTATTTTTTTATAATAAAATCTTTAAGTACTTTTTTTATTAATTATAAGGATCTTTCTTTTAATTTTTTAATAGTATATTATACTTATAAAATAGGTTTTATAGTAAATATAATTAGGAATATTACTTAGTAATTCTTAAGCTAAGTAAACTATTTAAATAGAGTATTAATATCTTTCTTTTAAGTTAGTAATTTCTTAGGCTTAAAAATTTCTTTAATATTTTTTTTAGAAATAGTAAATATATTAAAATTAATAATATATTTTTTATAAGCTTATATAATTATAAAATATTATTATCTAAGGCTAATAATAATAATTTAAAGGTATAGAATATTAATATTATTAAGTTATTTAGTAAGAATTTTTAGTTAGCTTATAAAATCTTTAATTTAATTATATATAATATTATTTTCCTTTTTAAAAACTTTAATATATTAATTTTTTTTATTATTTTTATCTTTTTTTTCTTTTTCTTTTTTCTTTTAAAAGTTTATTTAAATATTATTATCTTTATTAAGGGTAATAGGTTTATTTTTATAACTATTAGCCTAAGAAGGCTAGGAAAAAGGGGGTATTTAAGGTATTATATTATATATTACTTAAAGGTTTTAATAAATAATTTTTTAAATAAAAGCTTTTAATATATAATATTTTAGTTAATTCTTAACTATAATAAATTAATTAAAGTAAAGAATTTATTATTAATAAAGAGATTAGGTATATTAAGTATAATAAATAATATAATTAAAGTTTATAAGAATATATTATATTAGGTAATAGTTAATAGGTAATTAAGGTAATTAAGTTATATTAAAAGCTAGTTATTTTATTTTTTATAATAAAAATAATTTATTTATATATTTCTATTTAAGATATAGCTTATATTTAAGATTAAGTAGCTTATATTATAATTTATTTAGCTTATATTATAATTTATTAGTCTTAGTATATAAGCTAATATAATTAGTTATTAATTTAGTTTAGAATAGGTTAATATAATTAGTTTATAGTAATATATTATAGTACTTTTATAGGTCTAGGGTGTTTTACTATATACTATTACCTTAAGTAAGTATAGGTTATAATAGTATTTATAAAGAATATTATTAATTATCTTTTAAAATAAAATAAAGGTATTTATAAGTTTAAAAGATATAATAAGGTACTTAAAGAATTTAAACTTAATTTTAAAGATAATTTTTTATTTATATTTTTTTTTAATTTAAATAAGATTATAGACTTTTTTAAGATTAAGTATAATAAATATATTTATATTATATAATTAGTTTTTTATTTTTATAATTAATAGTAAAGGGGTTTAATCTTTAATAGTAATATTATTAAATTACTTATTTTTATATACATTTACCTTTAGCTATTATAGTAAGTAAATTAAAAAAAAAAAAAAATAGTTTTATAATCTAAATACCCTTTAAACTTATATAAGTTATAATAGTTAAATCTTAGTAAAAAAAAACTTTAAGGTAAAAATCTTAAATACCTAAATAGCTTTCTTTAAAACCTTGTAAAGACTTAATAAAAAAGCTACCTACCTAACTTAACCTAATTTAACCTATTTTACTAAAAACAAATAAATAAATAAATAAAGCTTATATAAAGATATTTATAAATTATTCCTAATATATATTATTTAATAAGTATACTAAAACCTACTTAAATAAAGATATTTTCTTACTAAGCTAATATATTTATAGCCTTAAATATAATCTCTAAAATATTAAATTATATAAATACATTTAATAGTTAAAGGCTTAGGGGCTATTTTAACTATAAGGCCTTCTATTAATAGAAATATATTTACCTATTACTATATAACTATAGCTTATTATATTTAGCTATAATCTTCTTCTAAATATTAGCTAAATTAGCCCTATATAAATATTTATTTATAAGTAGTAAATATAAATCCAGGTTCTATTAAACCAGCTATAGTAGTAAGAAGGGTTATTAAATAATAAAAAACATTTTTTAGCTAATATATATAAGAATATATATAAGATATAGTTCTAGGAGCTGCTTTATATCCTAGAAATCGTCTAAATAAGCGCCTAAGCAGTAGGTAGAATAGTGCTTTACAAAGTACTATATAAAAAGGTTAAATTGGTTGTATTAGATTGGTTAAATTAGATTAAATTAGTTAGGTTGAATTGGATTAGCTAGCTTATTAAGTTTTAGTAGGTATAAATAATACAATTTTAGTAATTTATAATATTTAACTTATCTCTTAATATAAAGCTATTAAAAGACAAGCACGTCCCCTACCTAAGGAGGGATTAAATTACTTATAGTTTATAATAAATTATAACTTACTATTTTTTTTAAAAATAAATATAATAAGGTAATTAACTTTAGAATTTAAAATATAAATATATTTTTTTTAAGTATATTTTTAATATATTTCTTTAGAATATTAAACTATACTTAATTAAAATTATAAATAAAATAAAATTAGGTATTAGTTTTATTTTTTAGTATAATTTTATAGTCTTATTAGCTATATTTAAATAAGCCTATTTTAAGTTTTTTTATAAAAAGATATTTATAAATATAGTACTTAAATAATGTATTTACTAGTTAATTTTTATTTTCTTTCTTTATTTTCTTAAAATTAAAATTACAATATTAAAACTATACTTATAAGCTAATAATTTACTATTATTATTACCTTTTCTAACTATTTTTATATTTATATTTAGTTTTTTTAAATAATAATATTTTATTACTTATTTCTTTTACTTAATTAAAATTAAAAATTTAAGATCTTTTATTATTAGAAATATTACTAGCTATATTATATTTAAAGAATATTTATACTTAGCTAATATACTAATTAATATTAGAATTATAATAATATAGCTATAAATACCCTAAAATAAGATTATAGTCTTTAGTATTTATAATATTAAAATTAATATTTTAATTTTTTTTATAAATAAAGACTTTAAAATAATTAAGCTCTTTATTTATTATATTATTATTATACTTAAATAATTCTCCTTTAATATTATATATAATATATAATTTTTTTTTTATTTTCTATAATAATTGTAATTTATTAATTATTTATAAATTAATATAATTAAATTTTATTTTATTATTAATTAAAGTATTATATTATTATTTTTTAATTTAAATTTTTAATTTTAATTAAATTTATAGATTTATAAAGATTAAGTATAAAGATTTTTATAAGAGTTTTTTTAGTAATTTTTTAAGCTTTTACTTAGGCTATTCTTAAGGCTTTAGTTTTTTAAGGGGTATAAAAGGTTTTTTAGAATAATATTAGTAAATCTATACTAATTTTATACTTTATTTACTTTATAGATATTATATTTAGAGTTTAGGTAATTAAATTATTTTTTATCTTTATAATTAAGTTTATTTTCTAAGAATATTAAAACAATAATATTATTATATTTTTTTTATTAGTTAATAATTTTATATTTATTATAATTACTTTTATAGGTATTTTCTATTAAAATATTAATAAGCTATATAAAAAAGTATTTATTATTTTACTTAGCTTTAAAATATTTAATATATATATAATTAAAATAGTAAAACTAAATAGGTTTATAGTAAGCTAAGTAGTTTATATTAAGTTTAAGATTATTAATTTTAAATTATATAAGCCTAGGCTATTTTTATTATTAATATTAATATTCTAAAATATAAATATTTTAATTAAAATACCTTTATTATTAAAGCTTTTTATTATATATAGCTTTTTTATTAGTCTATTATTAAAGGCTAATTTTATTTATAATAGCTATTTTCTATTACTATAATAAATAATTATTCTAATTTATATTATTAAAGTTAATTAAAAATTTAATTTTCTATATTTATTTAAAATTATTATATAAAATATATAGTTTTTTTATTTTCTAGGTAAAATAATATTATTAAATATACTTATTTTATTTTTATTAAGAAATTAAAATAATAAGTAATATTCTTTATTATAATATAGTAAGGGTTTAGCCTATTATTTTATAGATTTTCCCTTTAATTATAGATTTCTATAAAAAGTTTTATATTTTTAATTATACTATAGTAATAAAAGGATTATTAATATAAATAGCTATAAAGATTATTATTTTTTTACCTTTTAAAATAAATTTAAACTATTAGTTAATTAAGGATTTTTAGTATTTATTTTTATAATATCCTTTTTTATTATAATTATAATAAATAATTTAGGACTTATTATAAGGCTAAATAGTTCCTAAAACTATAAATTTTAAATTTATTTTATAAATAATAAATTTAATCTTTTTATTATATAGGGTATTCTTTTTATTATCTTATTTTTATAATTATTTTTTATACTAAAAATTATTAAATTTAATAATATAAATAATATAATTATTAAATATAATAAAAAAATTTAAAAATTAATATATTTTATTTTATATTAATTTCTTAAAATAATAATAAAACTTAATAATCTTAGTTTCTTTAGTTTAATTAAGTTTAATAAAATAATATTTAAAGTTAAAAAGTATATTATTATAAAATTCCTTTTAAATAAATTTAATAAATTCCTTAAAAATAATTTACTTTTTATTAATAATTTTAAATTTTTTTTTTATTTCTTTTTTAAAGTTTAAAAAAAATATAAAAAGATATTATATAAATAATTAAATTTAATTTTATTTCTTTATAATAAAATCCTTAAATACTTTTTTTATAAATTATAGGAATTTTTTTTCTAGTCTTTTAATAGTATATTATACTTATAAAGTAGATTTTATAGTAAATATAATTAGGAATATTACTTAATAGCTTTTAAGCTAAGTAAATTATTTAAATAAAATATTAATATTTTTTTTTTAAGTTAATAGTTTTTTAGGCTTAAGAATTTCTTTAATATTTTTTCTAAAAATAATAAATATATTAAGATTAATAATATATTTTTTATAAGTTTATATAATTATAAAATATTATTATTTAAGGCTAATAATAATAACTTAAAAATATAGAATATTAATATTATTAAGTTATTTAATAAGAGTTTTTAGCTAGTTTATAAGATTCTTAATTTAATTATATATAGTATTATTTTCTTTTTTAAAAGCTTTAATATATTAATTTCTTTTATTATTTTTATTTTTTTCCTTTTTTTTTTCTTTTTCTTAGGGGTCTATTTAAATATTATTATTTTTATTAGGAATAATAGGTTTATTTCTATAACTATTAGCCTAAGAAGGCTAAGAAAAAGAGGGTATCTAAGATACTATATTTTATATTACTTAAAAGTTTTAATAAATAATCTTTTAAATAAAAGCTTTTAATATATAATATTTTAATTAGTTTTTAATTATAATAAGCTAATTAAAGTAAAGGATTTATTATTAATAAAAAGGTTAAGTATATTAAGTATAATAAATAATATAGTTAGGATTTATAAAGAAATATTATATTAAGTAATAATTAATAAGTAATTAAGGTAATTAAGTTATATTAAAAGCTAATTACTCTATTTTTTATAGTAAAAGTAATTTATTTATATACTTTTATCTAAGTTATAGCTTATACTTAAGATTAAATAGCTTATATTATAATCTATTTAGCTTATATTATAATCCCTTAATTTTAATATATAAGCTAATATAATTAGTTACTAATTTAGTTTAGAATAGGTTAATATAATAGGTCTATAACAATATATTATAACACCTTTTATAGGTCCAGGGTATTCTACCATATACTACTACCTTGGGTAGGCATAGGCCATAATAATAAACTCTTTACTTTAATTAGCTTATTACTATTAAAAATTAACTAGAATATTATAATAATATCTTTAAAATACTTATTAAAGGTAAAAGTATAATTAAGATATAGTATAAAAATATAAGAACCTAGTCTAGTTATAGGTAATGTATATGATAAGCTTATGCGCCAGATAAGTATATACGCCAAAAATTCCTTATATATAATACTTTTCAATTAATTAATTGCTTTATAATAACTAAATATATCCTAACCATCTACTAAGGCTAAAACCCTTCTTGCCCTTTAGGCCCTTTAAAAGGACCTAAAATTAAGTACCTAAAAAGCTATAATAATCTATGGTGTAAGTTAGTGGCAATTAGATTGCTGATAATAAGGGATTTAATCTTAAAGTAATTAGGTCCTTTCTATACACAAATTATCTAATTTAGAAGAAGATATTATTCTTTAGTTTATCCTAGATTTAAATTTATAAGGATTTCCTTTATGATTTTCTAGTATAATAGAAATAGCTAATTAATTATTTTTTAATTGAAATTAATAATTAGTTGGCTAGTACTAGGCTTTAAACTTTATTAAATAATATCTAAAGCTTAAAATATAATTCTATTATAAATATAATTATAAAAGAGCTAAATATAAAGATCTAAAGATTATTAGTAATTGATTTAAGTTTATAGTAAATATAATAGGGAAGTATAGTATTTAATTAGATAATATATATAACTTTAATAAAATTAGCTTTATAATAGGCCTTATTATAAGTAGAATAATTATTATAGGTATAAAAAGGCATTTAAACCCAAAATTAATCTAGCCTAGTAATTAAGAATAGATTATAATAATTTAAGCTATTAATATAAAAGGCTAGGTAATCCTATTATTTTTTATTGTTATAGGCTAATATTATTTTATTAATTAATATTAAGAAAGTAATTTTTTAAATAATTAGGCTATTATAATTACCTAAAATAATTAAATTAATAATATAATAAATTTTAAATAGCTAAAGCACTTTAATTATTATATAAAAAATTAATTAATTAATATTTATTATCTTCTTATCCTTAATAAACATAAAAGTCACTATTTAATCTAATTTAAGGAATATTATAAGAATAATAAAATTATTATACTTTATATACTACCTAATTCATCTTATTTACTTTAGCTACTTAATATTATCTACTTTAGGCCACTAAAAACAATATATAGAAAAGAAATAAAGTATCTAATTAAATACTTTATAATCTATATTTCAAAATCCAACTTCTTCTTAGCCTTTTATAATATATATAATACTATTATTACAAAAAAGAATATTTAAGCAAAATTTAAAGAAATTAGACTTTATCTTTTAAATATAGAAAATATATTATTAAAGCTTAATATGTAATTATAGACTTTAATACTATTTGATTAAGTAATTAAGCTAACTAGTCCTTAGACTTTAAAGACTCCAAAGACTATTACTAAGACTAATTTATAGTCTAAGTATCTTAAAAGATAAATTAGAAGGTATTAAAGTAGCTCTCTAAAGTCTATTATTAAGGTATTAAAGTTATTTTTAAAAGGAATATAGACTATTATATATAAGATAATATTAATAAAGGCTAAGATATATAATCTTTAATAAATAAATAAAGCACTTAGTAAATACTATAAAGCAAAATAAACCTAACTATAAGATAAAGGGGTAATAATAGTAAAGGCTAGTAAGAAAGTAATTAATTAATTAGTTATTAATATACAATTAAAAGGCAAATTATTGAAAAATGTGGGTTGAGGAAAGTTAATGCGACCGGGTGGGCGGCACTATGGGACTTGTGGCAAGACTGGTCATAATACAAGGACATATCAGATAATTATTAAGACCTCTGAAGAAGAGGATAGTAATTAGATTTAATTGATTAAATGTATTGTAATGTTTTTATTTTGAATTGAAAGTAGGGGGTGGTGAAAAGTGGCGCGTATACTTGTCTGGTGCGCAAGCTTATTATGTATGTTATTATAATTTAAGAAGAGCTTATTATATTATTCTTAAAGCTAGCCTTATTAGCTTTATTATACATTGCCTACTTAGTAGTAGTATTTACATTAATATTTAACTCTCTCTCTATTTTCCATAAATAAATATAAAAGCCCCTATCTTTCCATTTATCTACCTTACAAAGTAGTAAATCCCATAAATTCTTATTTTTAACACTACTTCTATTATGCATTATCCACCCACTATATACCCAATCCTTTACCCAACTAGTGGCAATGTCAATAATATATAATGTATCTATAGTAATGACAAGGCTATTGTAACCCTTACACTGTTAATCGCAATGACAGAGTGCAGCAATAGCTGCTTACAGTTCAGCCGGATTTTTAGTAGCCATGCTATCATCCCCAAACAGGCACTTCTCCCGCCACCGGCTCTAGGATTTTATGTCTAATAAATATACATTTATTAATTTCTCTTTATCTTAGCCCCTTTTGCCTTAGATTCCCGCCTACAATCCACCCGCCAGCATGACAGGGTATAAGAGTGGATTAAAATGCATGGTGGAAATTTACACTAGCACAAAAAGCAATTTATTCAGCTGTGGACTACACACTAGTGATACTGGAAACAGTGGCTTCCATTTATTTGCGCTAGGAATAAACTATTGACTTGGCACCCCTTACCACAGCCAGCCACATCTTCACCGTAACAAAGGCAATTCATTTCTTTCTGCCCTCTTCTTTAAAAACACTTTCTGCTCCTTCCATTGATGCACAGTAACTATCCTCTAATTCTGCAATTCGGTTGTCGCCATGCGTGTCCAATACGCTCTTCTCAATGTTTGGTTGTTCGCCGCAGCTCAGGCAAAGTTATGCCGGCTCAGGACCTCAAGCTTATTAGGGGATTTAAGCACCGCAATTGAATCAACGAGTGCATATTATGCAATCTCTGCTTCATCCACAGTTGCTATTGGATTCACCGACACAAGCTCTATCATTGCATCGACCTCCCTCGTGGTTGGGCCCGGAAGTACATCGTCTACTCCCACTGATTCAACCACAGCTACGCCCATTGATACTCCCATTGAGTCGACCACGGCCACTACCATCGTTACTCCTGTCGATACTCCCACCGATACTCCCATTGATACTCCCGTCGTCACTCCTACCGATACTCCCATTGATACTCCCGTCGTCACTCCTACCGATACTCCCGTTGTTACTCCCATCGACACTCCCATCGAGGCAACCACAGCTACTACCATCATTACTCCTGTCGACACTCCCATCGAGGCAACCACAGCTACTACCATCATTACTCCCGTCGACACTCCCATCGAGGCAACCACAGCTACCACCATCATTACTCCCATCGATACTCCCATTGAGACTCCCAGTGTTACTCCCATCGATACTCCCACGACGTCCACCACCGAAGCTGTAACGCCTCCTGCACCAACTTCTTTTCTGATCAGGTCCTCTGGTAGTAAGTTTCTACCCAGCACCAAAACTTCTAATTTTGTATCCACTAACCAAGTGTAATCTTTTTTCTTTTTGGATTAGGTGGTAGGTGGACATGTACCTTCCGAGTCTGGAATGGCCAGACAGTATCTTCTACACAAACAGGCCCAGTCTCCCCGGGAACTGTTGTTAGCTCCTTCGATGCCTGCGTTTTAAACTGCGACAACTCAGACAATTGCGGAAGCATCTTGTATGACAACGTTTCCCAATTGTGTACGCTCTATTATGACCAGGGAACTGCCGTCGTCTTGGCTTCGGATCCAAATGCAGTGACCGCAATAATTGAAGGCCAGTGTACCTTTAACTGAGGGTAGTCGGGTGGTTTTGTGAGACAATCGCATGTCAGCTATGCCATTGAATCAAGGAACATATTTACAGCCAAGTGACTTGGAAGAATTTAGAGCTGTATTGGAGATTAATATTGTTTTCATTTCTACATATATTATTGGATATACTAATGCTGTTTGGATATGGCCCTTAAAGCACATTGCTGTTTTGTACATCTTGGTCTTGTTATTCAGCAAATCAATTTACATTTACTTATCATAATTTCTTAAACTATTGGAACTAGATTTATAGGACTTATATTACCATTTACAATCTCTAAGGCCAGTTTATATAAATTATACTGTTATAACTAGCCTGGACTTGTTCACAATTGTTACGGCCTGATCCCCCGTAGCCCGGCTCTGGAAGGTCTAATCAACCTGACAGGGGCTCTTAGGTGCTGTTACGTGCTACAACAATCGCCGCAATAGCGATTATTGACCTACCTTTTGCCCCATGGTACAGCGGTCAATAGCACAACCGTTACACATCTACCCAGCCACTCGGGGTTCTCTTGAAGCATTGGGATTGCAATATATTCGATGCAATAGTGCACGTGACGGTGAGGCATTATCGTGTGCCGTGGCTGATGATTCCTCGATTACGCAATTTATTATTCCAACAGATCAGTCGAACAATGTCAAGCCAAGAATCATCAACCCGAACCAACCTGTTAGTGGATACTCTAATGTTGATCTTATTGCTCGATCGATATAATAATCTACAAAAACCACTATGATGAGGTCATTGCTTGTATTTATCTTTCAACCTAGCTCTTACATTTCTATATATTTCATTTTAATTTACCTATAGGACTGTCTCTAGCACTTTGCGGTTCCATATTTGCTGCTGAAACCCTAGCTTTTGGAGCAAGGAGTGTGAAACCCTAAATAATATGGAAGTTGCGCGGACGATGTTGACACACTTTTGTTTAAGATATTTATGGGTAATATTTATGGGCTTCTGTTGGACGATTTAAAAGGAATTTTCCCATATCTTGACTAGGTCAACTAGGCGAATCAGCCGAAAAAACGTAGCATGGTTTTGTTTGAGGCTACTTTAATATACTGGCTCAAGTCCTTCCAGAGGAAAAGGTGCACCCAAGGAATGTGTGTTGGTGAATATTTGTTTATTCTTACTGCAGTAAAAACACAAAGTTTTGGTTCTCGGTTTTTACTGATCCCCTCACAGCTTATTTACATGTGATGACTTGTCCAGCTCGTTGTGGGATTGGTGACATCCGAGTTCATCACGACTTACCCTACATTAATGTGAACAGGGGTAGTAAATCTGGCCAATAAAACCGCCCCATACAAGATCCGATTTGTTTAAATATACCTAGGGAGAAGTGAGGTACCTGCCAACCCCTTTCCAATGGGATGCTGCAGTCTTTACACATTACTACTGTTACTTATTGCACGGGACGAGTGATGTTTAATTAACAGGCGTAATGATGGAGCCTAGCTCTATTGACCATAAAACCTCACTACGGAACCCCCATGCAAAATAAAACAAGGCTCTTTCAAATATCCCTTCCAAAGCTTGATATGAGCATAACGAGCATAACAGTGCTACTTAAGATACGTGTTTATGTGGAGTAGATACCTAACTGCTCCTTTCTCGCATTCAAGGAGACGTGACGTGGCGAAAAGGAGACGTGGCAAAAAGGAGACGTGGTGAAAGGGCTTGTGCATGCAGGCGATCCGATCACGTCGAACTACAGTGGAAATTTGCGCTAAAGCAAGGGGAAATTTATGAGGCTGTGGTCCATGGGAAAAGTGGCCTCTATTTGCACTAGTACCGAGCTATTGAATGGGCTATTGACTTGGCACTTGTTAAACCCACTGAGCCGAAAATGCATAATGCGCTAATTGATTAGTACGGTCACTAAGCACCCTTAAAGCCGGTTCAACACACCACCCCAGTAAGGCAAGGCAGCTCCCTCCGCTGAGGTAGGTATGGTTGGATAAATGTCGGAAAGAGGGCACGCGCAGCAAAATGACAATCGCATCGGGTCAGGATGGCGATGGGGTGTGTAACTTTGTATTGTTCATTGTGGTAGCTGCGAAAAGTCATTGAAGAGCGTTTGACCGAGAGAAGACGGATAGTCCCGTTGTAAAAGATGGAAAAATCCACCGATCAATCTGTTGGCTGGATTATCGAAATTCAAATGGACAACTCATGTGTCCGTCCACACTGTGAAGGGTGGATGCCCAAAGGCAGTCGCATAATCGGATTAAGACATCGCGGAAGAATCTAGAAAATTGTATTAAAATAGCAGCCAGTGTTCATTGAGTGTTGAAAGCTCGTGTATCAAATCCCAGTCTTCCAAAAGTCTCTCTCCATCCATTCGCTGCTGCTCATCCTGCTTTCCCCACAACCTGGTTAGCAATGTTGCAGCGCCTTTCACATGCGCGCATAATGTCGCCTGCCAGATATTTTCGAGGGCTAAGAGCGTCCATTGCCTGTTTTTCTGTTTAATACTCGCTACGCCAGCAATGAATACTGGCCAGGTGAGGAGTTTGAGTTGTATTACGTCGTAGATATCAGTAAAGGCGACAAGCGGTGAAAGAAATTGAGCGACTCTCGTCAAACTATGCAAGATGCGAGAAACGTAAATAGAAGCCGCGAGTTGCCAAACAAGGCACACCTTAGCGATGGTCTTGCCTTTGATATGTGCCAAGAACCTCATGGTCCGGGCTGCATTGTTAGCCTAGACCATAACATCAAAGTTCATGATCTCAATCAAGACAGATTGAAGATCGCGAATGAGGTCACTGGTTTCTGAAGTATCCAATGAATAAATTGATGAACTCTGCCGGGCCGTGTGGAATTTTCTTGTCGCTACTACGATCAGCTGCAAAAGCCTTCCTGGGCAGACCATGTTTTGCAGTGTCAAAGACGCTTGCCGTATTTAAGAGAGTCCGCACCGATAGCGAAGTAGAAATTACATCAGGAGGTGCCATTATTGATCCAAAAATCTCGAATCTGTGTCAGTATCAGCACTGCTAGCTTTGAGCTTGTTCATTTAATTCCTTATAGCACAAGCTCGTCCAGGAACCTGTGTGGGACTAAGTCATTCTCAATTCCAATTTCCAGCAATTTCTGTGCACCCCATAAATGGATCGTCCACGGGCCAGATCCTGTCTCGAAGACCTGTAAACAAGCAAGAAGTGTCGCTGTACCAAAGGTTTGGACCTCTCCCAATTGTGTGGGGTCCTGCAAGGAAAGAGACAGAAATTCTAGGGATCTTTGCTTGAGCGAAAAGAATAAATTTAGGAGCTGTGCTTGGAAAGGGCCCATGTTGCTCTCTTGAACTGAAAATCCACCATTTCCCCCTCGCATGGCCCACGCGAGAATGATTGGGGAACCTGTAAAGCGGTGCAGTACATGAAGTGCAGCAAGTTCCATCATGGCATCTGTGAGTCCCTTAGATGAACCTGCAAGGGGCAGAAGTTCACGGTATGGTGTACTGTCTTCTTCGTGGAGAGTAAAGGAGCATACTTGCCTACAGTCTACGACAATTAGAAAGGTTCCGCGGTATGGCTACAACGAGAAACAAGTCTACGCCGTACAGTAATCAAGCAAATATCTTGCATTGTACCCAAGATTGTTGAATATGGGCTCGGTGAGCTGCAACGGAGGCGATGAGCGTAATTTCAGAATCGAAGACGGTTTGCCTTGGCAAACCACGTTCCCCTTATCTCATCCTTTTGGGGGCTCATATAGCGAGATAACAAGGCCGTCTTGTGCTCTCCTTGGATGCGGCAAAGCAGCAGCAGGACTCGGCTCGAATGAAACGCCCTTCATGAGCCCCCTGCTCGCCACACCCCCAATCCACTTGAGCAGCTTTGAATAGCCGGGACAGCCCACGCCGCTGTCGGCACACCTCCTGCAGGCGGGAATCATGCCATCGCACTTGATACGCCGGCGACGGCAGTTGTAACACGTTTTCATTGGGCCTGCGTGCCCAGTATCGACGGACATAGCACTGGAGTCCGAAATGGGATACAAAAGAAGAATTGGTCGGACTTGATATCAAAGCTTATAACAGGACACGTTAGTGTTAGCTCAAAAGAGAGTCATCGCCATCACAATGCCACCTTGCCTTCCCGCACGAGCCAGCCCTCATGGCCAACTCAACAGCCATGCAGAGATGGCATACCAATTGACGGACTCTGTTACCCATGTCAACGTCTCTGCCGAGGCGGAGGATACGGTCGCAGGGCTTCATCGAGCCATCACAGAGCCACATGGCAAAACATCATTCCAAAGTCTGGAAAGATATCTGCAGGAGGATGAAGTTATGCCTAGACCCCTACCAATGAGCGTCTGTTTCAAGTCCGTAACCACATATGGTCGTTCAGGTGGTGCTACTCCAGTTAAGACACTGAAAGATGCTATTTGGAGGACTTGGACATTCCAGGATATAGATGAATTCACTCTACAGAAACTGGTATCACCTGTCAAGGCGGAGGACGGGTAAGCCCTCATTCGCGACTTTTCAGGTGTGGTGCGGAGCGAGCAAATGATTCTGTAAGTCAAGCTACCCTATCTCTATGCTTTTGAGACATAATGCGACTAACAAATCAGCGTCTTGGGCAACCCTGGTTCCGGATGTAGTACCTTTCTGCGTCCGCATGGTAACGACCACGCCTCGTTTCTAGGCGTGCAAGGCTCAATAGATTACTCTGGATTGTCACCGCAGGAAATACCAAAGAACTTTTGTGGTCATGTCACCTATATCCCCGAAGACGATATTCACCTACCCACACTCAGTGTCGGCCAGACACTCGATTTCGCCTTGTAGAATAAGACACCCAAGCGATAGCTTCACGAAACTCCCCGCTTTGTGAAAGAATTTGGAAAGGCTTTTGGAACGACTCACGTCATGGATACTCTGGTTGGTGATGAATTCATCAGGGGTGTTTCAGGTGGTGAGAGAAAGAGAGTCTCTATTATAGAGTCTCTGGCATCGGACGCATTGTTGAATGCATCGGACGGCTCAACTCGCGGACCCGATGCCTCGTCTGCTTTGTACTTTATCAGATTCCTCCGCATTATGACAGACGCTTGTCAACGAGCCACAATGCTATCTTTTTATCAGGCCTCCGACACCATCTGCCATCTTATGGACAAAGTTCTGCTCATCGACCAGGGCAGAATGCTGTACCAAGGACCAGTCAAGGAGGCTGAAGCATATTTCAGCTCCCTCGGATACACGCGACTTCCTCGCCAAACAATGAACGACTTTTTCACAAGCGTCGCGTCTGGCAACGACGAAAACATTTGCCGGGACGCTGACTGTGAGGTTCCCTGCGCCGCCGAAAATCTTGAGCGTGCGTTCCGCGCCAGTCAAGTATTTGCCAATGTCCAGAAGGAAATCAGTTTTTACGAAGAAGAACAGTCCCATAGCTCTGGAAATCAATCTGAAGGCGGCGAATCCACCAGTCAGAGGTCTTCAAAAAAAAAAGCGTTAAAGAAGTCAAGTCTCGTTTCGTCCGCCTGAAGTCCGCTTACAATACCTCCTTCTTTCGACAAGTCTATCTTTGCACTAAGCGTGTCTTTTGGCAAATAAATGGCCACAAGATGCCTCACATTTCCAAGATCATCTGCGTTGTGATATGTGCCTTTCTACTAGCCTCTATGTTCTACAGTATGCCTGACAATACTAGCGGTGTATACTCTCGAGGCGGCTTTTCATTTTATTCTTCGGCTATGGTGGCATGGTTTCAGCTGTCTGAACTGGATGCTGCATTCCACGATAGGTCCGTGGTAAGTAGACAAAAGAGATTTGCAATGGTGAGGCCGGGCGCTGTGGTTATTGGTAAGGCGTTGCTTAACGTGCCAATCGTGATGCTACAGACCATTATATATACTTGCATCGCTTATTTCACCAGCGGCATGAGGATGGAGGTGAGTATTTTGCTCTTATGGTCATCCCTTTCAGGCCGCTAACATGACTACGCAGGATACCCATCTTGATTGGCTATATTCGACACGAGGGTGCGCCCTTTGCACCAATGAGTGACGCTCTCCGACCTTTCTTTGGACTTCCCATCATTGTTAGGATCATTCAATCGCTGGCGATCTGGTTTCTCTCCACCTCATTATTCCAGTGGCCATCTGACAAGCTCTGCAAGCAATATCTTCAAGCTGCAGGAAAATCGTCGTTGTTCAAGTTTAATTGGTGTCCATCTCGGAGTCCCCTAGGCGCCAACCACTGTCTTGAGCTTCCATTCTTGCTGGGTAACTGAGAAGATTGGAAGGCTGTACCGATGGTAGGTGGTTCTGACTCTTTACATGTGATTGAAAGCTTGGGAAGCAAACTAAAGGATCTTTGGGTTGCATTTCCTCGAGACTTTAAACAAGAATGTGGGATTCTTGTTGTGAATGGGAATGAGAACTACGAGGATATTGTTTATTTTTAGTATTACTCTAATGGGCTACTTTGTTTCCAGCTATAATGAACCAACTTGAGTGTTAGGTTTATTTTTAGCAGAGGAATATACAGTGTGTAACTTCTGAGTAATACACAAGGGGTATTAACAAACAGGTGTTATACTTAGTAAAGGTATTGTGAATATAATAACATAAATGATATTAAATATAGTATATAGAGATAGCTAGCTAATCCCTAGGTCCCTTTATAACCTACTAGGGATCAAAGAATAGAAGGAGAATTCATCAGGACAATAGGCAGTGATACCAATCTATGTAGCCCAATTTCAATACCTAAGAGAAGACAAAACACATGTATAGGAACCAAATCGAAATACAATCATAATTTACCGAGCAAATCGGTCGAGCCGAAAGTTGTTGAGCGCTGGATCAGTCTCACCAGTCAAAATCTGCTTGCTGAGTAGTTTTCCAACGATGGCAGCGTTTGTTACCCCAGAGTGCATGACTGCAATAGTAACCGCATCAAGACCAGTTAGTCCAATGATAGGCAGGGAATCCTCCGGAACCGGTTTGTATCCAATGGTATAGTGGTCGAACTCGAGCTTGCTACCGCCAACCAATGCCTTTTGAACCTGTGCAAAGACATCACGAGCTGTCTTCTCTGGGTCATCGCCTGGGTCATCGCCTGGATACTCGCAACCCGCCCGGATGATACCGTCGAGTGTTTGGCGCATGTATAGATACTTGGAGTTGACAACCTCGTTGATCATGTTTTCCTTTGTAGGTTTTGAGTTTACAAGCAAAGCAGGTACAGAAGTGACTGGGAGTGTGATGTTTTCACTTGCCAGAAGAGGCATGCTGCCCAAGCCAGCCGCGACAACAATATGATGGCCTAAAATCTTCTCCCCAGAGGAAAAGACAACTCCACTGACACGGCCATTATTTTTGAAAAACCCCTTCACCGAAGCTTTGACCAATTTGGTTCCTTTAGCTTCCGCATCTTCTATCAACTGGCGAGCGGTAATATGCGCGTCCATGGCACCCTCTTCAGGATAGCAAAGACCCCATTCTGGCAGGATGATTTGTTCGATAGACGGTTCTCGCTCGGAAATCTGAGACCTTTGCATTTTGACAATGCCGTAACCCCAGGCGCCGAGATTCCTCTCATTTTTCTCCAGATCTTCAGGCAGTTTGTGCCAGTTCAGTGAACCACTCCAAGTAATTGGAAGTTCAGGAATCTCGAGCATGATCTCCTTCCATCTTTCCAAGGAACGACGGCGAAAATCATAGTAGAACTTCTGGTTGACAGAGCTAGCGTTAAGCCACGCAAAAGAGGCTGCTGAAGCTGGGCCTCCAACATCCTCGGCCACGATGGTCACATCAGTCTCGTGAGCCAGGTGCCAGGCAATGGAGGCACCAACGATACCACCACCGACTACGATGACATGAGGTCGTGTCATGGTCTCCATGTACGTGAATTTGTGATTGATTGAGCAAATAATTAAAGGACAGAATCATGAAGCATGTGCGGGTAGCGGGCGAATTTTGAAGACATGCTGTCAGCTGATTAGCGTCAGTGTTACATCCAGGAATGTCACGTTATACCAACCCCGCCTTTTAGAGCGATAGCAAAGTTGTGAGTAGGCACCAGCACCCAAGCCAAGCGACAGTAGTAAGCATCTAGTATTATTCGCGGACCCTGGATGGCCTTTAATCTTCTAAGACCTTCTGTTTAAGTTACAGGAGTCCTTGTACCTACATTAACCAGAGCTAAATGAACCCTACAAGAATCCCTTTTCTAGCCCTACTTAAACCTGAATAGCTAACTTGGATGGAGGCAGGTCCATTACAAGCGGGGTTGGTGTCACGTGTTGAATGACTTAGCAGGCAAGTCTAATTGGCCTTGACATAATGTCATCCAGTCACGTCGCTGAGCTATGAAAAGGCAAAAAGAGGGGTAAGCGAGTACCATGTCGCAACATTCCTCTCATGCCCGTGGCCAAGATAGTTGCTTCGGTAAAGTCGTGGCTTTCATGGTGGTTGGGGCGTATAATACTACTTTTGGTCGTTAGATTCCAAGTCGATTCATGTTATGAGGCGAAACAGGGGCTTGTGGTAGACCGTGATGTCATGCCACCAACCAGGCTTACACGCATATTATTACCGGTATTTGATATCCCACAACACCACCGGCTCCAGGGTCTCACGTGTAATGAACATTTATTTGTTGATATTTCTTCTCTCGGTCCCTTTTGCCTTAGATTCCTTCCTATCGCTTCCTATATTTTGCTAGTATTGTCTCCCTTGTCCATGTCGAAATAGCAACATTAGAAAAATTCCGACGCAGCAACTTTTCAGAGTTTGTAGTTCGACTAGTCACCCCTGGGGCTTGCTAGTTGACCACTACGCACTTTCACCGTTTCTGACTCTAACCCTATAGCCAAACACCAGATCCGCATCTACAATCAACCGAGTGCCGGCCATTTAAAATGCAAGGTATAATGAGGCCTTTAAAAAGTCAAATAAAGGTATTAGTTACAATTACCGAGGCCTTCAAGCAGGGGTTCAATGTTAATCTCACATGTGTTTTAAATCGCGGGTCAGTTCCGACGGATATTCATCAAGCCCGGATTTCTGCCGATGACCTCCTCCGCTTGTCGTGAAACTCAATCTATTCTTGACATGTGTTTGTGTGGGTACGTAATATACGACTTCATATTCTTTCAAGTAGTGTTCGAAAGATTGTTCAGAGAACTGAATACGCGAAAGGCCACTATCACTTTAGCCCAAGCCCATTAATAAATATCATTAAGGATGTAATAGATACGGGCCAGTATTATTTATCAGGGAGACTGATACTAAGGATGTTTACTCTGACTGGTGATTGTAAACGAATCGAGCCGAGCTAACTTACCCATCTTTTGAGACGACTACCACGCGCACGCAATACCGTCTCACACCCTCAACCATTTGGGATCCCCACACTTGAGTCGCGACCCGGCCATTTCTCTAGCCATTAGCATGGTTAAGCACAAAGCTACCAGCTTCACCTTCAACAAGGCAGCCTTCCTTCAAACCCGGTTTAACAACATCCTCGAGAGCCACCTACCGGCACTGTGCTTTGACAACACCAAAAACCCAGTCAGAGTGATCGCGGAATACGTTATCAAGATATCGTATCTCCTTGGTACCCTTTAAGCCCGAAGCTGTCTGCGTAGATTTGATTAAGGTAACTTGTCCATATTTCAGCCTGATACCGGAGGAACGGCTTCCTGCTGCTCAATATTGAGATGTATTGTTGCTAGGCCGATTCCTTTTCGAGCAAGGTTTCCAACTCCTTGTGCCTGGAGGATTGGTTCGGAACTGTCGAACAAACTTTTGTTCTAGGATCGTATAATTATCAGTATCGACGAAATATTCGAATGGAACTGCATTTCATATCATTACCCAGTTTCCATTCAAGCCTTTGGTTGTTTTAGATAGAGGAGCCGCCACAATGCTCCTTAGACTTATTGTTTGTTATTCATCAAGGGTGGCGGGTTTGTTTCCCGAAAAGTAACGACGAGGCTAGCTCAATTCGTTCCGAACAGGGAGGCATAGACCCGGCGGCTAAAAGGCGTTTGAAGTTGGAGAGACTCCTAACCCCACTTTTGGAATCCTGGCCTCGGTATAATGCCTCATTTCTTTTTTACCGGAATAGATCCGTGTCCTTCCAGAGCTACCGATGGGCAAGAACCCTGATCAAGGGTATATTTGACTACTGAACCCCTCGTCTACGCATAATATCGGGGCTCCGGGAGGTCACGGAAAATTCACATGATTTTCCGTATCTCCATACTTTCAAAACAAGCGATCTTGAGAATGGTTGATTGGTTGAAAGGAGGTTAGAGTCAACAAACCGATCCTGCCGCTGAACTAGGACTTTCACTGTCGCAGTCGGATAAACCTGGAATGACTCTCCACCGGGAATGTTCCGATGGTGTGATGTTCTCCGCAATCACCTGAATATATCAGTAAATTGCTGACCGATATCAACTACCGTCCAGTACGAGCTAATAGCAAGCGCAATGGTAATAAAAGAACTCAATATTGTTTCGGGCCAATTTGGCCACAGAATCAATCGTGGATCCTTCTTATCATAGTGATAACATCTTGACGCGATTATTGGGGAGGAGAAAAGGCGCGAAAGTGCGATTCAGCAATTCGTAGTACAAGAAAATAGGTCAATCATTCGCTAATTTAGATTGGTTAAAAATTGGGCAGGGAATTGAACCATGGTATTGTGATACACCTTTCCTTGGAATGATCCCGGATGTACCCTAGAAGCGGAGAGATGCCGGGTTTTCCACGTGCGGAACAGATCCGACTCTGAGAAGTAGTCACATATAATCTGTCAGGTAGAGGTCATAGAATTACTGAAACTGAAATGGAGACACCATTCCCTTTTATCTTCATGGATGTGTGATCTCAAAAACATAAATGCTCAATATTAAGCACTGTCACAAGTGAACCTGATAATGCGGAGTCCAATTTCATTCTTTTTTATTGCACTTTTAGTTATCCCCATTGTCATATTAGCCATGAATCCAACACACTGGATCCTTTACGCCTTTTCTTTATATGCTCCACTTGCGTTTGGTGACAGGGTAGACACGCACTTTCATTCCCTTCCACCTGCATATGTGGAAGCTTTGAAAGCTGCTGGAGGAGATCCGTCAGGATACCCCACGCCTTCATGGTCGCTTGATAATGCATTGAAATCAATGGATTCTATTGGCACAAGCTTAGGTGATTATCGGAGCCCCCTGTGTTAAATATTCAACTAATTCTCAGTAGGAATTCTCTCCGTATCCTCACCTGGGGTTCCAATCGCTGGAACAGGAGAAGCTGCCCGAAGCTTGGCCCGCACCCTCAATAAGAACTTGGGGGACTATGCTACCGAGCAGCGCTATAAAGGGAGGATCGGCTTTTTCGGAGTTCTTCCTGACTTCCAAGATGTCAATGGTACTCTCCAGGAGATTGACTTTCTATACATGGAGCAGAAGCTCTGCGTTGGGGTTACAGTCTACACCAGCTACGGGGGAAACTTACTTGGGGATCCGAAATTTGCACCTATCTGGGCAAAGTTGCAATACTTTAAAGCACTGGTGTTTATCCATCCCTCTGTGCTCGATGTTACTCCTCATCTCATCGGCCCGTCAATCCCGCAACCCATTATCGACTACCCTCTTGCCACAACTCGTGCTGCAGTCGATTTAGTCATGACAGGAACACTGAGATCCTGCCCTGATATCGACATTATACTCTCTCACGCTGGTGGTACAGTTCCATTTGTGGGCAGTCGTGCTATCAATGCTCTCGGCTTATCTACTATCGCGAACCTTGCTAAGGTTAACATCTTACAGGCCAAAAAGGACTTTGGCCGATTTTATTACGATATTGCACTGAGCACTAGTGCTGCTCAACTAAATGGTCTGCTAGACTTTTCTGATTCCGATCATATATTATTTGGCTCTGACTTCCCATACGTGCCCCAATACGGCATCGATTCCGTTGTTTTGTCATACTCTAAATTTGTCACGACGAATTCGAGAGGATCGCATATTAGACCTGAAGTTCTGCGGGTAAATGGTTTAAATTTGCTAAACAAGCATTCTCAAGGTTACATATACGAGTAAGACTTGCGGCTTAGGGGAATTATCAATAGAATTAATTCTTGTATCATATATGAATACTAGAATTGATATTGTGTCTGAGAAAATAGGATAATTGATTTCGCAATGAGGGTTTCAGGTTGCCATCCTCCTATGCGGTGTTTTTTTTTTAAAAAAATTCTACTGTTTGAGAGATTGATTGAAACATGCAAAATTCGTTTTCTTCCCGAAACGAATTTCGCATTATGCAAGTGAGCCTGACATGCACTTGGTGGCCCTCGAAGATTTTAGCAATTTAACGACTTGAGTTATCTTCGCCATACTTAAATCGATTCTTTTAATCTTAAGAATGGTAGTTGTGGAGATATTCACTAAAGGAATGAATACAGAAATTGTTACAATCCGAGCAACAGGGGGTAACAGAGCCCTTGTTACAGCTGTTGACCGTACCTGCAACTGCAAGCATTGCGGTCATTGACTTATCTTGTGGCCTAACGGGCTACTTGACATAAGAGGAAATACGGTTCCTTAAAGCGAAGGGTTTAACAGGCTCTCTTCCCATTAGTCGGCGGCCTATAGGGTAGCTAGCCAAGTTAAGGAGCGGGTTATAACATTAATTATCACGGTTTAAGTAAGCTCTTATTATTACTTCAGCATAATTTTCCAATACATTCATGACAATTTAAGTATTTCTAACCTCCACTAGTAGCATGTCCTTAGTTGATATAAACTACTCACAATTTCAAGCATTGTAGCCAAAAATATCCACATATTTAATTTGTAGGTTTTCCTGTGTATGTCGGGGCCGGTTTGCCATTCGGCCCTTTACACCCTGCAATTCTAAAGCTTCCTATTCCCTTGCCAGCGGTGGGGATCTTGCGGGGCATCTGGTCACAGGTCGAAAACCTTTCCCCGCCCTCTAGCCTGCGGCAACCGTGATTAGCAAATCCTGGACCAGTACTGATGCCATAAAGAGTGAGACAGCATCCTTTGTTCTCGTTCGTCGATGGCTGCCACCAAATCGAATTAGGTGCCGGATCTTTGGCAGTCTTTGGGGTTGTAGACAGAAAGACGGTGCTCCGTAAGTCTTGGCATGCTTCCACATTCCACCAGTGAGACGCCTGGTACTGTGGGGTGCCGTTAGGCTTCAATGGGCCCCACCTCAGAGTCCAGGAAAAGCCAGGCTGGGCGGCAACGAGAAGAAGAACAGTAGTGGCCTTCATCTTACACGAACCTGAGTTGTAAGTAACGTGTACGCAATTATACCATAAGCAACTCACAAATTACGGCGTTGGAGGTAAGCTTGGTACTGATCGAAAAGAGAACTTTGTGGTCAGTGTACGAATTTGAGAGTTGAATGGTTCTGCTTGAGTTATCAATGTGCTTCACGCTGGTCCTAAATACATTTCCAGAGGCACCTCTTAGATTTCTGCTAATAGTTCGAGGTGTGTTGAGACATGCTGATCAGGCCACTCTCAGATCATATTTTCATTTAACAATGTAGGACGAGCTAAAAAGGATCCGGTAATTACATCATCATGAAAATGCAGAATCCCCACGACACACGCCCGATGTCTCAGCTGAAAGTTCGTCACACCACATTAAACCATAATAACATCATGAAAATACGCCTCCTCCATAAAAGCAATCAGCGTGTGCCCGATAGTATCTTAATGCGAAGCGCCACAAGTAGCTTTACAGTTACCTATTGGGGCACTCACAGCTGCAACGCTAGTCGAGACCTCAAATGGGCCTAGATGTGTAGCAGACAAGATCAGTAGCTATATAACGTGACAAGATAACCTGATTGTCAGATCATCATCTATCGGGTACACAGGGCACAGACCAACATCATTCGGAACATCCCACCAATCGCGATCTAGCAGTGACCGTGCTAAGACGGATGAAAGAACTAATTGAAGCCTTTTTCTGAGCGCCAAAGCTGACACGTGCGAAGCTATGGAAATGCCTATAAAGTTTAAGAGGGCACAAGCGTGTCTCCTCTGCCAACTGCCCAAAGACGAAAGAATTTGCAAAACTTGAAGAAGCCGCAAGGATTGTCGGGAGATTTGTCGAAAATACTGAAAGAATGCAATTTGTAATGTCTGCCGGCTCTCATCCATAAGTGTGCGTTTCTTAGAAACCCCTGAATCCGATATCACTGGCTGAATCTCTGGGGCTGGACCTACGATGCTAAGCTTGATGTCTGATGACATGAGGGATCACATGCCTAACAATGAAAGTTACGCCACCAACAATCTATCGAACTCTAACAAATAACACCCCTTCTACAAGCCGCGCAACAGCATTGAGCAATGGCTGGCATCTCGGCAAACCCCGACCTGAAACCACGCCATACCCACACCCACCGTTCATACATGGCTACATCACGTTCCCGATTATTGCGACAAAATTGCGGAGTCACACGCCAACAAGGGACGTCACCTAAATCCGCCCACGCCCGATTGCTTGACAGTCTCCTACAATAACGATAACGCTCACTTCAATATGCCTACCTCGCACGGCAGGCCTGTCCAAGCGCTCAGAGACCAGCGGCGGTACAGAACTATACCCGAAATGCTTCTGCTGCGTCATCCACCTGGACGCCTCTTAATTATCAATCAAATCTGACCGTTTATCGCCATCTAAAAAAGCCCGCATGCCAGAGTACCACCCTAACGGTTTACTGAGCTCTTCCTTGTCGCGAAAAAAGAAATAATTAGACTATAATAACCACGATATTGATAAAAAGCAACAATGATTTGGTAATGATTCAATGAAAATGATGCAGTGCCACGATTGCAAATCTATTTCTGTCTTGAGTAGAGACGCCTTGAGTAGTAAAACCTGTTGTTCTTTTGCTGGTGAACGAACCAACACTGGGCTTGGCCGTTCGGTGCTGCGGATAATAAACTCTGCTACTAGCAACCCCCAGGATTGGCTGGCTGACATCTGCATCCTAACCAATTCTAAGTCTAACCCGATAGCCAAACGTCAGATCCGCCTTTACAAGTATGAGTAGCTTCCCGGAGTGCACTCGTATCCGATATGCCTTTGGCGTCTGGAAAAGGCCCTCTGCATTCTCCATGATCCCCAAGACATTCCGTTCGATCAAAGTCATCTGGTATCAAAAGGTCAATATGTGACCGTCAGGCATAGCCACTGGCAAGAGATCCCTGGACGAGACTGTTTGGTTGCTTTCATGGCAGCATGTCTTTTCCCAAGTTCCACCAAAGCCATGTACTGCGGCAAAGCCTTTTCCTAATTTAGATTTCAGCTTATGGTCAAAGGTTAAGAACTAAGATATCGGAGAGGCTGCATAGGGTTACAGAATCATGTCTAACTTACTCCACAACCTCGTCAGCCAGTATGTTCCTTTTAGGTGAGGAGATTGTTCACATGACGAATTCTAGGCGATCATCCATGGGCACAGTTACCTAGCTCCTCGTCAGTACTCTCTAAGGTTTTTCAAATAGCCATCTTGTTGCCACATTTGGCGAGCAATCTGTCTCATGTTCCCGGAATCCCGTCTCCAAGATGTGAAGGAATGGTCGGGGCATGTTGCTCGACTGGAGTACGTGAAGGAAGATTCCAGAATAGAGCTGAAGGTGGAGCCGCACCAATTCATACAGCGTGAAGCTCTGAAAGGCTGTGTAGAAATTAAGGGGGGAGGGGGGCTGTTCTCGCACCTCAGAAATTTATTCGCACTCGTGGGCGGTGCTCCTCTTTGAGTGTTATGGAAGAGTCTAGCCAAGACTTCTACATGAAAGCTAAACCTCATTCTTACCGGCTCCTAATTTTGTGGCTTGCCTAAGGGCTGAAACTGGTAAGGAGTATGGTCCTCATGTAATGTGGCTGAAGCTGAAAGACAACAGGGCGCCCATCATTGGCCCACGTGGATACTGTGGAGATTATTGATCACGACATGGTACCATAATCAGGCGCCGGTAAAGCCCGAAGATGCCAATCTTACATGGAGCCCTGGCTTTTAGCCAGAGGTTTGGGCCTAGACATGATTGGAGTGTGAGGGTCAGTTAGTTAATCCTGGGGTGGCCACCAGCACAATTCATTCTTTGTCATCGCAGACGGCCAAACACCGAGTTAGCTTGTCCATCTACAAAATAGCACATTTTGCAATAATTGGGAAGTTTCCGGTCAAAGCACTACCTGTAATTAGCAAAACAGAATACACACTCTATGATTATTAAATGACAATTATGTTATGACTTATATTTGTTATAATTATCTCGTCTACCTTTTTTGCTATCATCATCGTGTTTTATATAATGGCAAAAAGGAGACCTATGAAGCACATGTTGGAAAGAAAGCTAGGCACAGTAGTAGTTCAGAGGCTAATAAAACTATCAAGCCACACACGGTGCTACTTAGTCACGCCACCAGGTACTTCCCTCCCCAGTCAACCTCCGAAGACTCTGACACCTCCCTACGCACATCTATCCACCGACTACCTGTACCAGGTGCGTCATCTATCTGACCATCCATCTGACAACATGTGACATCCAAAAAGCCATTCATGGCACTGGAGGGTGGTAACAACATCTACCCACCATGAATTAATTCTGCAAACTTCACAAAGACTTCCCGTGAGTCAACCGACCTAAACGCGTGGGTGCATTTCGGATATGGTGGACAAATGGATACAATAAGAGGATTGATACCCATGTTAGCTTTGTAGTATTTACAGTAAGATCGCCCATTGCATGATCTGTGAGACCTACTTGTGGCGATTAGTAGAGCCCGACGTGAACAATTCCGCAAGGAAGAACACGCATAGAATTTAATTATCTGACATGCAGTCGTTTGTCGTTGGAATCAAGGTTTTATCAGTCTTGTCTCAATGCATTGAGTACGCTTCAAAGGCGTAGATTTCTGGTTCTTCGTTTCGCTTTCGCCCCGAAGTCCTTAGAACTATTTTCAAAATGCGAGAAACATGCACATTTTGGTATTCTAATAGGTACAAAAATAAGTCAATCGAGCGAGTGGCTTGCAAATCCTTAAGTGGTGTGCTGCCGCGAAGTCACTACAGTCTTTTAACCCAGTGGCACTGGTCTTGATTTACAACAGCCCATCAATCACGTCGCTGGAAGTAGGATGGCTACTGTATTGCTGCTAGTCGGGGACCATCTCTTTCTCTTATTCTTATTAGCATCTGGTCAGTACAACATAGACTTTCAAACCATGACCAGAATCTCAAGTTTGGGAAGAAACGTAGATGTTGGTGGATGGTGGTGCATGCTATGAAATAGCTTTTAATCAACTCTGTCAATAACAAGTTCCTTCTTCTAATTATCATGTTTCCTTGTCGTCTCAATCCAAACACCGGATCGCGCATTTAGACCAACACATAGTCTATCCCCGCATAACCGTAGGAGCATTGTTCGGGGAATATCAGCAAGAGTTTTGCTAATAGTCTTGCTGATCGTAGTTATTCCCGGTACAATCTTATTAATCTGGCTTCTTCACGTATGAACTAGGAATTCGCTGGATCAGATACCTATCCTCGGAAATTTAACTCATGTCCATAGTGTGACGTCTACAGCGCGAACTTTTATGATGGCAAAACCTAGCGCTGATTCGTCGTTTTATTTTGAACCAGCGAAACAGATTTGGGTCCCCGATTACGACGACGTAAAGCTCAGGACACAATTCGTCCTTTTCCGGACAACATTTCACGCGGAAGACATCCCTGCCGGGGAGGTCCCGCTCCATGTGTCTGCAGACACGCGCTACAGGCTTTATCTGAACGGCACCATTATCAGTATAGGTCTGTGCAGGAGCTATCTCAGTCAGAGTTAACAGATGCGTACAGATAAGAGCTGGAGAGCAAAGACACATCGTGCAGCAACTTTGGTACGTACCCAACTCTGAGTGGGGCTACTGTCTGGGCTAGGGCCACAATTCCTCAGTCTGAATGAGCAGTGTTTTTTACTCTGACCTAAAAGGGACTCTTATTAATATATTATATTAAAATCCATTATTAACATTTATAGAAATAGTTAACTGAGTTAGCTATATTTATTTTTAAAAACTTGTGAAGTTGGGTTGTATCTTTACACACTACACCGCTAAGATATGTTACAAACCGGGCATCATTTCTCTGTTTAGCCTCCAAAATGAACTTGGTTAACAAAGCAAATTCAGGGGCATGCCTAGCTATTCCAATCCTTTGGCTTTGTGGTATATCCTCCCAAGCTAACCACCAGCGCTCAACCGCTCGAAGTGCCATAGATATGCCAGACTGCATATGTACTGTGGTGCGGAGGTTGAAGACCACGGGTTGTAAAGCTGTACAGAGGTTGTTATTTAAATTTGTAGGCATCTTGGTTTTAAATATGTGAAGACTCACCCAAGATCATTATTTTTAAATGATTAGCATTCAATCCACCTTTATATTGCCTGAGAGCTTCTTCTCCGTTTTCATCAAGGAGGCTAGCGACCAATTTCTGTAGATGAGGTCGATGCCGCGCCATACTTATCCCACGCCATTTCGTTTGGAATCTAAGCACCGTTTCTGCATTCCATAGATCCTCTTCACAAGGAAGGTCGCCCGTCATCTCTGACAGCATCATTGAAGGTGGCTGATTATAGAATAGAGGAGGTAGCGCGTCGGCAAGAAATGTCCAGGTGGTAAGCCTAATGAGTAGCTCATGTCGTATAAATAATTCCCATGAAGGCTCCCCAGTATAATCTCCGTGTCTAGTGCCGAGAATTCCTAGAGACCTGATGGCTGCCACGAGGGTTGGGTGTCGTTTAATAAACATTCTCTGTCGGATTTCAGTATCATTGATGCTCTTCTGGAGAACTTCCATCAACAGAGCTGCTTGACATGCTTCAATGGCATCACCACGACCCGTGCTCTTGGTGCTACCAGGAGATAGACAAAGGATTTCTAGACGATCAAAGATGTAGGCCTCTGCAGTCTGATAAAATCTCTTTGCAAAAATGGGATCTGTGTCGATGGCATCTTCGGCGCGAGAAAATGCTGCTCCCGACAACGCAACGGCCAGAAGCAGTGGAGGAGAGGTATTTTCAAGGTCGAATGTTGGCCAATGTAAGATTGGCCATTGAGACTGCCTGCGATGAAAAAATAAACCTACAAGATTAAGAAAGCTTGAAGCAGATAAGACACTTGCAAAGGTATCCCCTGGGAAGCTTAACACTTCCCTATCTTGCAAGCGTGCTGTGCAGAAATCCCTTATTTCTGTTGTCAGTTGGTTAAGCTTCAACTCCAGCTTGTTTTGTGGGTGTTGATTCGGAAGCCGCTCAGAATCCAGATATCTTGAGTCTTCCAGTAGAAGATCACTCAGAGGATCCTCGAAACCCCAAAAGGAGATACTTGGGTTGGATTTATCGAGGGTTGGCTCAATATGACATTCATGTTGTTCAACATCATATCTTATTCTATGATTCCAGCATGGTTCTTCCGAAGCAAATACTACCGCTGCTGAAGGTAACTTTGGGTTTGTCATTTCTAGTAGCATCGACTTGCGAATAGGATTATTTTCTGATGGCAGCCCGCGGATCCCCGGGCTTACGCAAGGAAACCCGTTCCGCACACAACGCACGCACGGCCTTTGCGGGCCGCATGCAAGTTTTTGCGCAGAGCAACGGTTGCAAGCATGTGGTTTTCGCCCGCGTTTTGCATTTTGCAATGGTTCATGACAGGTTTTGGCTGAGCATGACTGTGCATGTCGCCGAGCGACATCGCTCCTGGCGAATGTTTTATTGCAAAACTGGCATGGATGCTGTGAGCCGCTATGAGTAGCTTCATGCCGACGCAAATGGCATTTGCGCGTAAAAAGGCGCCCGCAAAGGGGACAGGCGGTGCGCGCTGGTTTCTGGTTTGGCATGGTATAGGGGAAGTCGGGAATCTGGGACTCAATGGAGCGTGTGTGGGCTTTCACCGAAGAATTGCAACGCGATGGGGATGTACCATTGTAATATTGGCTGCTGCTAACTCCTTGAATTACTAATCTACCGTAGCACGGACACAGACGAACCACAGCTAGATGGGGTTTTGCCGATTTAGATCCACCCCGATCGAGTCTATGTGGGCTTTTCCCGACTTGCTACGGGCCCACTTCTCTACGCCAACGCACGGTTGTTTTAGCAAAATCGAAGATTCTGTGAGTTCATGTGGGCTTTGGCCGATGGGTTTCTCACTCAGGAATAATAATATCAAAAGGTTCTCATGGTTAGATCCACGATGGGCCTGCCACTAATGGGTCCAGGTATACCGAGGACGAAGCATGATTAGAGAGTCGGACATGAAATTTGCCCGAAGAGCGAATTTACACTCCACTTCCTGCGAAAATTTACGCAGACACGGAGGGCTGACAAATTCTTTGGTTGTTATTTGGGCTACCTTCTTTGCACAGAACCTAATTGACCTATCCGGATACCATTTTTATATAAAAGAAGCATCACTCTCCTCAGAGCGACGATAAAACACCCTACGCTCCCCTACAAGTTTTGCGGACGTAGTAATAGAGCAATTTCAATCTTTTATCAGTGCTTTCGACTTCAAAGGTATTCAACAAAATTCAGGGAAGATGAAGCAAGCAATAATTTCCAAAGGTAGTATGAGACTGAGGCTATCATAAGAGTAGTCACAGAGCTCTAACACTCAATAGGAACCGAGGTCGAGATTATCGACAGTCCCATCCCGGAACCGAACACCGATGAGGTCATAATCAAAGTCATCGTCAGCGGCTCCAATCCCAAGGATTGGAAATTGCCAGAGTTCACAGGAATCCCGCTTAACCAAGGCGACGACATTGCCGGTGTCGTGTTCAAAGTAGGGACCGATGTTACCGAATTTAAAGAAGGTAAACTCATTAGTTCTTATGTCATCTTGCTGTATTCTCAACAAAACCCTATATCTCATCGCCAGAAGTTCTTTATAGATTCTAACAACACTGCCAGGTGACCGAGTCGCCGCTCTTCATGAAATGATGACCCCGGGTGGATCATATGCTGAGTACGCGGTAGCCAAACAGCACACAACCTTTCACATTCCCAAGCACACCAGCTTCGAAGGTATTTATCTTGCAATCTGTTTAAACAAGTCCATTTGCTTATAATGAACTAGAGGCGGCTGCAGTTCCCCTGGCTGCGCTCACTGCTGGTTTGGGATTGTATGCTCGCCTGCAACTGCCTGAACCCTGGCGTCCCGCAACCGAGACTTCTCCCCTAGTGATCTACGGTGCCGCTTCCGCAGTCGGAGTATATGCATTGCAATTCGCTGTAAAGAGCAATATTCACCCAATTATTGCCATAGCTGGCAAATCAGCTGAGCACGTGGAGCAATTTATTGATCGTTCCAAAGGAGATGCAATTCTAGACTATCGTAAGGGTGACGATGCTATTGTTGAAGGAATCCAAAATGCGCTTGGAAAAAGCGGATTGTTCCATGCTTTTGATGCGGTATCGGACAAGAGCAGCATCGGCAACCTCCGCCAGGTCCTGGCTGACGGGTCCAAGCTTGCACTTGTCTGGCCAAGCAGCACGGAGAAGGGCGTCACGACCGACATAGAGGAGAGGCTTGTATATGTTGGATCGGCCCATAAGGATGATGCAGACTTCGGATACTTGTTTAGCCGGTACCTGGCTCTAGGATTGCAACAGGGTTGGTTCAAACCTCAGCCTCAAGAAGTGATTCCTGGTGGACTCAATGGTATCAAGGAGGGTTTGGAAAAGCTCAAGGCTGGTCATGCCAGTGCTGTAAAGTACGTCTTTCGCATTGCTGACACTGAAGGTATAAAACACCAGTAGTCCTCTTTTCTATTAGTAGAATACGACGCTTTGACTTCATACCTCATAATCCCTCTGTAGAACTAAGGTTTGTTTGCAAAAAGATAGGTTGGATTACCTGGTCTCGATTTTGTAAGCAATAGGAGCAAATTGCAAAGGAGGTACTGGTACTGGCGGACACATTAGTATGGCAGATCCCATTGACCCTTCCACGTTCTGGATCAACCCGTGAGTGATATTGGAATTCTTGCGGAGAGCTCGGTAATAAAGAAGTGTGCTGACTTCTGTTGAAAACACAGTCTCGGTATGCACTTTGGCATGATCAAGCCTTCTGCCCTCGTTCACATCAATGAGGACGGCCAGGTAATCGGTGGAAATAAGGTCGCTGTCAACGCCGCCGCATTCATGATCCACTCCGCCATTCAAAAGGCTCGTGCCGGCATCCACAGTGCCTGCCACGCTCACTCCAAGTTTGGCATCGCCTGGGCCTCTCACGGCAAGCCCCTCTATATCATCAGTCAGGGTACTTGCATCTTCTACAACAACCACGCCGTCTACGAGGACTTTGGTGACGTCATCCTGAAGGAGGAGAGCAACAAGATCGCCGCCGCCTTAGGTCCCGCCTACCGCTGCCTCATTCCCCAAAACCACTGTCTCATGACCACTAGTGATACTTTTGACGAGGCTGCCTATATTTTCACCCCCATGGAGAAGTCTTGTGAGATCCAGCTCCAGCTCGAGGCTGCTGGTCTGGAGAAGAAGTATGTGGCTAAGGATGCTGTCAAGTTCCCCTTCAAGGTTGATAGTGACCTAGTAAGTAATAACTAAAATGGAATCCGTGCAATATAGCGCACGGGTGGGTTAATATTTATTGTGAACCCAGAGTTCGGATACCAATTGCTTCAGGAAACTGTTCATACTGAATTTCAGCCTGACTATGACTACGAGGTGTGGAAGTCCGAGGGAGAGCTAAGAAAGCCGTAATGGAACGCTGCCTCTTTCAAGTGTAAATAAATCCTGCGGCGAGCCCAAAATAAATAAAGCATATATGGAGTAAATGGGATGTGAAATTCGAAACAATACTGATGTTTTATGGAAGAGAACATGTCCTTTGGTAGCAATATCGCTGAATTCGACATGACTTTGACAAAGAAATCCTGCATGGTTAATTTAGTACACTACTAGATGAGTGAAGATCCTATAATTGAACTTTTTAATAAGATAAGAGTATAGAAATACTGCACGTAGGGTAGGGCTTTATCTTACGACTTAGTGGGAAGGGATCATTTCCAGGAAAATTAGCCTAGCGGGCTCTCAAGTCGTTAGATTTATAGACAACTTTTCTGCGAAACCTAAATGGGTTATATGAAGACGGCAAAATTCGCAACGATAGGGAATAAGATAATATTAATATTATAATATTCATGCAGAGTTCTATTGATTGAAAAACCCAAAGTCGTCTCAAATATCTCGAGGTTTCATGCTACTCTACACCATATCACCAGATTCACGTCATTGCTCCGGGCTCTTTTTAGTCTACTCAAGGTAACAATCGAGATTCGCGGCGCTTGAGGGCATCAAGTAACGCGGTTGGCTTCCTCCATTGATGCACGGGTGATTACGTGAATACAGTGAAGGAAGGGCTTAAAAGAGCGGTGTAGGAGATGTTAGGTTGAGGCTTCAGTGCAATGGTGCACTTGGCAGGACTGCTGAATGCAGTAATGCGGAAGGGTTTAGCGGCCTGTTGGACGTCTTGATTGTGATCTCATGGCGGTCCTCACCAGGAATAGCACTTTCTAATTGTCAGATAATGGTATTCCTTTTTTGGGCGTGTGTCATGAGATTGGGCCATAGGGTGCGACACGATTCGAAATTGTGGACGTGCAGCCCTCCGCATTGTACGGGGCTCAGGTCGCGTCTCGAACTCTAGATATGACGAGAACTGCCAGGGTTAATTTGGGTAATCGACGGCAACACCTGCAGCATTTGCTCCGCCCCGCCAAAATATTTCTGGCGTCTGTTCTTCAGACAGATTGAATCAATTGTCACATCTATCTCAAGGGTTGAACTAGAATCAGCATGCGTGTAATTTTTCGCTGTGGATTGCGCGATGCGCAACGTCAAGGAGTGACGCGTAGTACCGCCATCCCGTGAATTGAGGCGATATAAACATTGGCGGGGTCCTTTAGGCAGAGAGTTTTTAGCAGACCGATCATGACCTACTTGAACTGTGATACGGATAGTTCTCTCTACTGCTCAGCCGTTTTTGGAGTCAGAAACGGATAGACCAGAATCCAGAAACCGACCTCAATTTTGCCTGCCTCAGAACTCAAGAGCAGCTCTAGCCATCATGGTCACGTCGTAAGATCCTTGGTGCTCCTTGGCTGATGATCTAAACGGTCCTGGAAAGCGCACGTACCGGGTTACGGAGAAGATTCTTGGCATTGCGCGACCTCTAAGAATCATCACCGTTGGAGCTAGAGCATCTTGCATCAACATTACTCGCAGTGTTTAAATGTTTCTAAAGAATGTCGAGCTTCAAATTTATGAGAGAAATGGCGAGCTCGGAGAACCCTAACTTGAGAACCGCTACCCGGGCTGTGCCTGTGATTTTCTCGCCCATAACTGCCAGTACACTTGGTTCACAAACCCGCGTTGGCCAGAGTACTACGTATCTCGTGATGACATATTTGACTACTTTATGAAGGCGGCTGAGGCTGCAAATTCCTGTGCAATCACGAAGCTTAGACATGAGGTTATAGGCGCAAACTGGCACGAGTGCGAAGGTCTCCGGCACGCTCGGGTTAAAAACCTAGAAGACGGTTCCGTTATTGAGGACAGGGCCAGCTACCTAATCAATACTTGTGGATTTCTGAAGAGGTGGAAATGCCCCAACCTCAAAGGCCTCCCTGACTTCAATGACCAGCTTATGGACAGCGCCTCTTGGAAAGATGGCACTCTCGTTGCTGGCAAAGAAGTTGCCGTGATTGGATCGGGATCCAGTGGCGTCCAGACCGTTTCCAAGATCCAGCCCGTGGTTAAACGTCTGACCACCTTTATCCGCCAGCCCACATGGGTTGCGGTAGGATTTGGTAGCAAGTATGCTATAGAAAACTCGGCCAACTTTGCCTACACAGAGGAGTAGAAGAAAAATTACGAGAAAGATAGCCAGGCCTACCTCGAGTACCACAAGGCCATTGAACATGAACTTAACGGACAATTTAGCATGCTACACAAAAGCACTCCTGAGCAGATGGTTGCAAGAGAGCTTAGCACTAACGAGATGCGTCGTCGTTTGGGCGACCGATCCGATCTTGCCAAATTTATTGTCCCTAAATTCTCCATTGGATGCTGCCACCCGACGCCTGGCCAGCCAGGGTTACTAGGAGGCTCTCATGCAGCACAGTGTCGATTTTGTTACCGTAGAAACTCAACGAATTGGCCATCCTTAGCGCGCCTGGATTTGCCATGCCCAACCAATTACAACTTCCACTAGTTTCAGCCAGAGAAATCATGCGCCTATGGGTATATCTTTACTGTGATTATTCCCATACACTAGCTACATAAGGAAACGATGTGTTCAAAAGTGGCGTTCAAATTGCGCCAAGGATGGCCAATTTATTGAGTTCTTGCGGTACTGGCACTGAAATCTCGCACGTGGATGCGTCTAGTATCGTCATGGCAGATAGGCAGAAGCTTGAAGTCAATGTCAGTCATCATTTGCGCCACCGACTTCGACCTATCCTTTTTTCCCCGTTACCCTGTGGCTGGCCACGATAGCACCGCCATGAACAAGACTTGGAGGGACCGCCCCGAGGCCTATCTCTCCATGGCAGTGCCAGGCTTCCCCAACTACTTCGTATTCGTCTGCCCCAGAGCTCCGGTGGGTCGTGGTAGCACGATCCCTATTAGTGAGCATATCACTAAGTATGTCATGTGCCTAATTTATAAAGCGCAGGTGGACGGCTACAGGGCATTCGAGCCTTCCCAATACGCCGTGGGCGAGCCCATCGGGCATGCCGATGAACCTCTCAAGAGGACCGCCTGGGCGGACAAGTGCAGGAGCTATCCTAGGTTCGGTAATGGACTCTAGTAGAGTCCATTGAAAAGGCTCCACTATTTTCTGCAAACAGGGGTAAGAGTCTATTAAAAAACTTTAATATAATAGACCCTTTATAAATTCTTAATAAAAATATCTTAAATTTTTTTAGTAAAACTATAAAAGACTAAAAAACTTTTTAATATTTTTTTTATAATTTTATTAACACTATCTATATCTATTTCTTTGTAACAAAGACCTATCCTAGGTTTGGCAATAGACTCTAGTAGAGTCTATTAAAAAGGCTTTACTATTTTCTATAAATAGGGGTAAGAGTCTATTGAAAAACTTTAATATAATAGACCCTTTATAAATTCTTAATAAAAATATCTTAAATTTTTTTAGTAAAACTATAAAGGACTAAAAAACTTTTTAATATTTTTTTTATAATTTTATTAATACTATTTATATCTATTTCTTTGTAATAAAGACCTAGATAATAGAAGGTATAGCTTGCTAAGTTAGCATATAACCATTAATTTTACCATGGTTTTCCCAATATTATTCTACTAAAACTTTTACTTAATTGGATATATAATTAGATTATATATATTCTAGATCTATAGGTTAATTGTTTTATTTATTATATTATTATGTTCTAAACCTATAGGTTAATATATTTAACCCATGGGTTTAGAATTAGGCAAATATTTATTTTAATAATATTACCTATAGGTCTAGAAAGGGCTATTAGCATATAATACCAAATAACCTATAGGTCTAAAAAGTATTCCTTTATTTATATATTATATTGCCCATAGGTCTAGAAGCTACCACTTGCTTACACGTTATATATTACCTACTTACAAATAATATACTACTTACTTACACATAATATATTAGATTTTAAAATAAAATAAAAAGCAATTATAAAGAATAAATAAATAATCCCATCAAAATAAATACATTTTGTCTTATTATTATAAGATATTATAAAGTAAGTATTTTATTTATATTATTTAGATATTATAATAGTAATATAGTTATATCCTATTTACTAAATAAGTAATCCCTTTGTTTATCTACTAGAGTTTTCTTTTGTTATCTATAAAGTTTATTAGTATATATATATTTTAAATAAGATTCTTAAATATCTATAGTATTACTATACAAATATCCCAATAAAAGAGCAAAGTGCTATTATTTATATACTATAAAAGATTAAAGGCCTAATAAACTTATAAGAAAACCTTAAAAAATTCTAATTACTATTATTAATTATAAAACCTATTCTATTTATTTAGCCCCTTAAGAAAGATAATATCTAATATAAATAATATTCTTATATTACTCTAGTAATAAGGAAAATATAAGAATATTATTATAAAGATTATAGGTAGGAAAATAAATAGAAGTAGGGTAGTAATATAAAAAATAAACTATAACAATAATACAATCTTCTATAGAAAATTTCTATTTATTACCAGTAATTCTTTCCTAGTTAGTTTATTAGTAGCTAGTTTAAGGTTAATACTAGAAATTCTCCTTTAGCTACTAGTAATAATAAGCATAATATTCATCTTTCCCTTTAAACTCTTATTAAATCTAAGTATTAAAGCTAAGTAAAATACTTTTAATAAACCTTAATCCTTATTTCCTTTATTAATGAAAAATAAGAACCTAATGCCTAGCTTCAAAGGATAAGATAGTCTAAATATCTAGAGAAAAAGAACCCTAGATAACTTTAGAAGATACAATAGCTAATTAAAGAGGATAAGGAAATCTTATAGAATATATAGCATAGTCTAAAGAGGGTACTAGATAAAGCCAAAGGCATTACCACACCATATAAAATAGGATTAGCCACCTTATTCAAAGTACAATAAAAAGTAATAAAGAAAAAGCCTACTTAACCATTTGATAATTATATAGAAGATAATTTATAGTAAAAATATAAGTTTATATAGAGAAAGATACTCTATATCTATATATAGACTAATAACCTTAATAATAATAAGTAACCACTATACTAGCTTACTACTAAGTAGCTTAATATAATAAGTAGCTTTAAGGAAGCTATAAAGGCCAAGGAAAGTAATTAGATAATTAACTAAATTTACCTAGATATAGTTATTACTTTCCTTAACTACTACCTTAAGCAAAGCTAATATAATAATATTCTAATTAGTACTTTAGCCGTAATAGGTATTTACAAGGATAGTAGTTAGGCTATTGTACTTAAATATACTCTTATTTATTTAGCTATTATTAAATATATATACATACTTATAATTTATAAATTATATATAGAGTACTTATAGGAAATAGCTATTATTATCTTAATAAAAATAGTAGTAGGGATAAATAAAGAAAATATAGTAGTAAAAGTATTTTAAGAGGTAATTAATATATTTTGGAGAGTATAGGAAAAGATCAAGAGCTATATAGTCCTAGTAGATAAGTGTATAATAATAGAACCTATCCTAATGGATTGGATATTGAATATAAGAACCTTTGGTATATATATTTATTTTATGATATTTGCTAAGGGTAAGATTAATTGGAAGGGTAATGAAATTCTATACTAGAAGATATATTTTAAAATGAGCTATCTATGTAAAATACTTTATATAGTGCTAGATAAAGTCTAGTCTTTAGTGTGTGAGTTAGTAATAGTAGATTTATATAAATTATTGCTTATTCTATGGGAAAGTATAGAAGATAATTATAGTAAAAGCTAATTTAGATACTTTTTCTTTTTAGATAGCTAAAATTAATGGTAAAGGTATAAGGGATAAGATTAGGTTTTATATTAAATCTTATACTCTAAGGTAAAAATATTAAAGTAGATATATAATAAGGCTATTTATAATAGTATTACCTAGAATACCCTATATTCTCTTAAAATAATTTAAGAATACTTATAAGTAGTTAAAAAGTTTTGGGAAAAATTATGGATTTTTATATATATAGTTATAGGGTAGCTAGTATAATTTACTGAAATTTTAGGTATTTAATTTATAAATATACTAAATAATAAAGTATAAAATATATTTATATATAATACTATAATTTACTTTATAATATTTTATTATAAAAACTATTATAATACTAGGAAAGTAAAAATAATCTATTAATATTTATTCTAAGAGCTTAGAAAATTGCTAGTATAGTATATTTAGCTAATCCTTTTCTTTATATAGAAGATACTAGGTATAATAAAAAATAATAGATATCCTAGCTCTTTTCTTTGGTTATATGAAATTATCTAAGAATAATTAGATATAGCTAAAATCCAAGAAAATATATATATAATAAATTTAGAATCTTTTAGTAATAATAATAGTAATAGTAATAACCAAGACAATAAGAATAATAAGGATAATAAGGATAATAAGGATAATAAGTAAAATATATTATTATAGATTAAGGGGTTTTATAAATGGTTAAAGAAGTATAAGTAGACCTTAGATTAAGTAAAATAGATTTTATAGTAGTATAATAATTAATTACTTAGCTACTAATTAAATATTAGCTCCTAAAAATATATTATTATTACTATTATTAACTAATACCTAAACCAAGAGTTCGGAGTCTTTATATCCTTAGGTACTAGGTATAATAGTAAGAATAAGGAAAAGAAAGACTATAGTATTAGCAATAATCTAGTAAACCTTTAGATAGATTATAGTATATATATTATAGGTATAATCTATATAAAAGAATTATATTAGGGTAGAGCTAGTATAATTAAACTTTGGAACTAATTCCACAAGATTAGTTAAATTTGGTATTGGTTTTTAGGATTTAAATTAATTAATTTAGAAAGATAATAGATTATTGGCTAGAAATAACTCTAGGATACCTTTAATAGTGTATGTACTAAGGTATAGTATTGGTAATTTATATACCTTTACTATATTAATATATACAATCAGCTATAGTAAATAATAATAGGTAGCTAAGGTAGGCTAGGAAAAATCTAGTTTAAAGGTAAATAAGAGTAAGTTATTTATACTATTATATAAGGGTATAGCCCTATTGTGTAAGTAGTAGTAATAGGAGAAGGGAAAAGCCTTTTCTTTATACTGCCTATATTCTGTTCTAGTAATAATAAAGGTATTACTATTATCATTGTCTTTCTAGTTTTACTTTAGGATAATCTATAAGGCTAGTATGCCCAAAGCAATATTATTTTTTATATTTAGAATGCCCGGAAATACTATATAATTATACCTATTATATTTGTAATGCCCGAATTAACGACCTTGGATATATTTATGGACTTTATTAATTGCCTTTAAGTACGATAAGAACTAGACTAAGTGGTGGTGGATAAATATTATACTATAATAAATAATTATCTTAATTACTGACTAGAGCTCTAATAGTTAGTGTGTAGGAGTTGTGAAACGTCAAGGAAAAACCACACACAAAGCCGCTTTGAGCGCGGGTTGTGTGCAAGGTAAGTCAGAGCTTCTCAGGGTGAAAGGTATTAGGTTCAAATAACAAAACAACGGCTACAATAGCTATAGTCAAATAAATCAAAACATAGTCATAAAATCATTCAATCAAACAATCCCTCTTATAGGAACCTTTAAAATCGGTCTAAAAAACGTAAATTAAGACAAAGCTGCTATCTAAATCTTAGTATTAAGACCATCGGGCTTTTATCACCAAAGCCAATATTACAACTAACTAACTAATATATAAGCCAATACTATATTCCTCTATTATTTTATTTAATTAATATATATCCATCCCTAATACATACCTTCCTATATAGTTTTAGCCTGCCCTTAAGCACATAAAACTATATTAATAAATTCTCTAATATAAACAAAAAAATAAAAATAAATAAAATAAAATATTATTTAATTAAACCTATAAAGTAATTATTATTAAATAATCTACTTTATTATAAATATTCTAACCAAATTTACTTATTTATTAGCCATAAAATGCTTTTACCCTACCTTACTTACTTAAGCTAATAGTATTAAGTAATAGTATATTTATCTTACAATTAATTCTATTTTTATACAAAGGTATATTAATCCCTTTTATTAACTATAAGCTTTCTTAAAGCCTTCTAAGTACCTTTATCTACTATTCCTTAAGAAATATATATAACCTAAATATTAGATATAGATAGCTCTAAGGTAATTTATTCTTTAATTTCTAGTAAATTAATTTAATTAAATATATTTTAACTTAACTTTTTTTTTATTTTCTTAATATTCTTCTTAAATACCTTATTAAATTATTTTTAAGACTCCTTAGTAGTAAGAAGGTATTTAATTTTATCCTTAATTTATCTTATATTCTTAATTGTATAGGCTATAGGTAAAGATTCTAAAGAAATTCTAATATAATTAAGTTTATATTTAAGCTTATTTAATTATTTTAATCTAATAATAAATAAAAATAAAAATATAATAGGCTAACTTTAGTATAAATATTAATCTTTATTTATTCTAAGACTATAAGATAATAAAGTAGCTTTTAACTTAGTATAATTAAATAAACTATCTATATTCTTTATATTACTTTATAATTTATTATCTTATACTTAGAGTATATATTAAATAGCAAAATAAGTTATTAAATATTTATATTAGAAAATGTATTAATTAGGCATAGGATCTTTAGTATTTTTCTTTCCTAGCCTAGTTAAGGGATTCTTAGGGTTTATCTTGGTTTAATTGGATGGTCCTACTTGGTTAGATCCCTTTTATTAATTACCTTTACTATTAATATTATTATAGATACTTAAATCCTAGTTTAATTTCTTTTTCTATACTAAGATATCTAGGTTTAACTTTCCCTATCCTATTATCTAAAAGTCTATAATCCTAATTCTTTACCAAATAAATATATTAATATATTTAAGCTTTACCTTAAGGAATATTAAGCAATTAATATAAATAATATCTCAATTAGAGTATAATAAAAAGACTTAAAGGCCCTAAGAATATATAATTCTATTAGCTTTATAACTAAATTTAGGCTTATATATCTTAAAAACCATAAATTACTAATTACTAAGATTAATAAATATTTTATTAATAGTATAAGAATCTTTAGAATAAAAAGGTATCTATTTAATTAAAGAAGGCTATATAAATCTAAAGCTAAGTTTAAATATATAATCTTATATACCTAGTTCTTCTAAGACTACTACTTAAAAGAAATCTTTAATAAATAAAAGACCTTCCTTATAAGTATTTTATTGCTAAAGGGTAATAAGCTAATCTCTATAGGTAAGATAGGGTATAGTAAATAGCCTACTTTCTTTTTCCAAATTAAATATAATATTCTTAACTTTATAGATTTATATAAACTTATAATAGCTTAAACCAATTTAACTATAGAAATTAAATTATAAAATAAAGATAGTAAGATAATTGCCTTCCTAACTACTCTTCTAGAATATTATTAACATTCTATAAATAAAGAAGTTATAAGTAAATATAGCTTTAGCTAGAGCTTCTTAAAAGATATACCCTATAGTATAGAATTAAAGATCTTAATTATTATTATAAAGACTATTATAGATATATAATTAACTTAGTCCCCTATTAAATAAAATAATTATAAAATGATTAATATATTTAAATTATATAATTATAGCAAAGAATTACTTATTATATATAGCAAAATAAAACTCTTAGTAAAACTTATATCTAAATATTTTACTTAGATTACTTTAAAGTAAAACTCTATAGGCATTTTTAGATAAAATAGGGATTAATTAAATAATACTATTATTCTTATTTCTAAAAGGCTAAATATTTTTAAGCCAAAGTATGCTAAGTAATACTAGGACTATATCTCTTATACTATTTAAAAGAATATATATTATAGTATTAAGTAAGTTATAATTAGGGTTTACCCTCTTATATATATTAATTACTATATTAAGTAGGTCCTATTTATAAAATAATTTACTATGGAAATCCTTTATATAAGTAATAAGTTTAAAAAAGTAATTTTCACAAGTATATATAGTTTTATTATTAATATTAAAAGGCTTATTAATTAAGAAAAGATAAATAGGGTGCTTTTAGTCCTAGTAACTCTAATTAAAATAAGGTTAAAGTTAACCTAATTAGTATTTAAGTATCTTAGCAAAGGAAAAAAGAGTATATTTTTTATTATTATTAATAAGATCTCTAATACTAAATTCCTATACTATATATCCCATTTAATAGGCTACCTTATAATTATAAACATAAAAATAATTATTTTTTTTAGGATAATCTATTAAATTAGACATCTTTAGTTAATCTATAAGTTAAGGGGACTTTATTAAAATAGGATTATTTAATTAAATATAAAAAAGACTATTCTTAATATTAAAGTAAAAAAATAAAAAGATTTATTAATATAAATAAATATAATCTAGAGAGTATAGTTTATAAGTAGTAGATTTTTAGCAAGAAATAATATTTTTTTACTATTATAAATAAGGCAAAAGATAAAAATATAAATTCTAGACTTAATAGGCTTTTAAAAGAGTAATATAAACTTATAAGGATAAAGTAGTTAACTAATAGCTATTTAATATAGCTATTACTTTAAGGAGATAAGAGGAATAGTATTGTTAATTAGATTAGTGTAGGCAAAGGCTTGTGTATATATGTATGTATGTGGAAAGGCTTTAAGGAGTTTAATTTAGCTTATTTAAGCCTTTTTATTTATTATCTTAGATATTTACCTTTATTTAATGAATTAAGCCTATATTAAGCTTTTTCCTAACTAGCTTATATAATAATACTAAGTCTTATTTTACTTAATTAAATACTTATACTTATTTTCTTTATTATATACCCTTTATTAAGTTTTTCTTTATTATTTATGCCTTTAAATCTTTATATTTATTTCCCTTACCTTTTATTATTATATTAAATCCTAATTATTTAAAGTACTTAAAGATAATAAAAAAAAAAACTTAAGCTTTACTTTTAAATATTTTTTTAATTACTTATTTTCCCCCTAAGATTTATTTTAAATAAAATAATTCTTTAAATTCTAATAATTATATTAATACTTATACTAATAATATTTATATTTATTTTAATACTTAGAGATTTATATATAATAATCTTATTTTCCTTAATTTTACTTAATCTAATAATTTTATATATTATAGATCTAAAATTCCTTAGACTTTTAATTATATTCTTACCTTATCTTAGATTACCTTAGTATACCTTTCTATATTAAGATTACCTTTAAAAATAGAAGCTTATAGTAAGTTAAAGAAATAACAACCAACTTTTTTATAAGCCTCTATAGTAATACTATCCTTGCTAAGGGTATTAAGCACCTTTATATAATTAAACCCTTTGCCCTCTAACCAGTCTATATCCCTATAGCTTATGCCTTTTACAATAGGTATTTTATATACTAGGTTTATAAGCAATTAAAACATCTTAAAGGCCTCTTAATCTCTCTTATTAGTTATATTAATCCTATATACTATGATTAATATATTTATTTATATACTACCATAATAACTATTTACTAGGAATATATCCTAATATCTTTCTCTTCTTACTACTTAGCCAAGGGTTTCTTTAATAATTAGTATTTTAATTATACTTAGAATGGTTACCCTAATTATAATTAAATTAGATTCCTTGGTTACTAGTTTAATAGTCTTTTAAATATTAATAGAAATAACCTTTTTCTTTAGGACAAAAATACTAAATTTATATTTACTAAATATAATTCTACTAAGCCTTATTTTCTTAATTATGAGATATACCCTTGTATCTTTTATAAGCTTACTTATAATCTCTCTAGAAAGGTATTAAAGTCTATTATTAATTAGGCTAAGAAGGTAATTACAAAGGATAGGAAAAAAGAGTATAAGGGTTTTAAGGATATTATAAATAATTTAAACTAGGTAATTATATAATAATATTTAATTAATTAAGTTTTACTTTACTTATTTAATTATCTTATCCTATGTGGTGCTATATTTAGTATTAGTGTTTATGTATTTATAGTATAGTATCTACTTATTTATTTATAGCTTTTTAAGTATTTAGTAATTAATTTGCTATATCTAGTAAATTATTTAGTATATTTTTATTATATCTTTAGGTTATTTATTTTAAGTCTTTAATAATTTAGGAATTCTAGTACTAGATCTTAGGGTACTAGAGATACTCCCTAAGATTAGCCTAAGCTTTTATCCTTAGGTATATAACCCTAATTTTAAATTAATTTAATAATTTATATAAAATTATTAAGATTTTATAGTATTTTCTTTTTATTTTAGTGCTTTTTAGGTAGGTATTATAATTCTTCTTTTTATTTTTATATTTATAATTATAATTCTATATTCTTACTTTACTATCCCTTTCTTATACTAGTAAGAATAGTATCTATTTTTGCTAGTAGGATAATATAGTTATTAATTATTAATTCTTTAATACTATACCTTCTATTACTTAGATATATACAGCAATTAAATCTTAATTTTTAATACTCTAATTAAATAGCTATATAGGTATGAATAGGACTCTTTATCTTTATTAAAGGACTCTTTCCATTTTTTATTATTAGTATTATTACTATTACTTAATTAATTAAATATTTTCTTACTTAGGCTTATATAGTCTTCTCCTTCTAAGCTCTTAGTTATTTTATTACTAAGGCTATACTACTATCTACTTTTATCTTTAATAAACTTTTTTAGGAAATTACTATATATTATTTCTTTTACCTTAATACCATCTAAAGACTTTAGTCTATAGACTCTAATATACTTAGACTTAGAGAAAACACAGAATGGTCCTTGCTATCTAGGTTAAAGCTTTGCCTTTTAACTTATATTAATTAATTATTATATATTATAGGTAAATACTAAATCTCTTTCTTTTATAGGCATTCTTCTAAGTTAATAGTAGTTAGCTCTATTTAATTAATTGGCTAGTTTGTATTTATATATAATAATATTTTATTAAGCTTGTATTATATTTTCTTTGTATTGCTAGAGTATTCTAATTTGAGCTAAAAATAGGTCCTTTTAAAAAGAGACTTAGTCCCAGTTAATTAATTGCTATATTGGGGTAATTACCTTTAGTAGAAGGATTAGTTTCTATTTATAGAGTAAATAAAATGGTGAAAACCTATGTAAGGATCGAATAGTAGCTTGGTTAGCTAATAAGGCTTTATTTACCTTCTTTACCTATTATTTACTATTATTATTTTTATACTTCTTAAAGTAGGTTATTAATAATATATAACCGGTTTTAATAAGGCTATTTGCCTTTAAATTATAGGCTAAGATTTAAATATAGTAAATTCTAAGCTTATTTAGTATAGCTTTAAGTCTTTTTAACCATTTTCTCCTATTATCTAAAGTGGTTATTAGGATTATTCTAAAATAATAGATTATAACTAATAGGAACTTCTTTGTAGTTATAGTATTAAGGTTTTTGAGTACTATAGTTTCTACCTAATTAATTAAGTTATAATAGGCTTTAATTAAGTAATAATAATTATTATTAGTAGGAAGATATTATGTATTAAAATGGATCTTTATTATTAGGTATATGGGTTTTAATAAGGTTACTAGCTCTTAGGGTTACTATAATATATATATTTAGTAAGCTAGGCACTATTAAACTATATCTCTTATATTAATCTATATACTAGCCCAAAAGTATTATTTTTATAGAAGGTTATAAGTAACTTTCCTTTCTTTATACCCTAATTTAGTATAAATAAGCTATATTAATTTTTATTGTGTTTTCTTATTATTAATAATAAGTTAGGGTTCCTTGTACTAATATCTTAGGCATTACTAGAGTTATTGGCCTTCCATAAAATGCATTTTTACTTTATTTTTAAGCTTAGCATACTCCTTAGGTGTTAGATTAAATGGTCTCTTTAATGTAGAGAGGAATTATGCTAGTTTCTTAGCTTCCAGTAAATACCCTAGTATAAGGTAGGGTTAGGGTTAGGGTTAGGGTTAGGGTTAGGGTTAGGGTTAGGGTTAGGGTTAGGGTTAGGGTTAGGGTTAGGGTGAGGGTTAGGGTTAGGGTTAGGGTTAGGGTGAGGGTTAGGGTTAGGG